>OU744319.1:53047923-53432351 GCA_916610145.1 Eristalis arbustorum | reverse complement strand
AACATGGAATGACTAAATATCTAAAAAAGAATGCAAAAATCAATCAGAAAGAATCGAATTAACCGAAGCGCCAGTTCCCAGGGACCCAGATTTAACAAAAGGCTTAGGTTAGTTACCGATTCTAGTGATTACACTTTAGATGCTGTTATGTCTCAAGACGAACACCCAATCTGTTATGCTAGCAGAACTTTAAGTACTCGTATGGAATCGTATGGGCTGTAAATAACTTTCGGCCGTATATTCACGGAAGAAAGTTTGATTTAATGACAGACCATAAACCTTTAATGGTTGCAAACCAAGCATAAAGGGAAGGATATAAACCCTCGCTTACAAAGGTTGCTTCTGAAGTTAGGATAATATAATATTAACATCGATTATATTAAGGGCAAGTGTAATAAGGCAGCAGACTTTATAAGTAGAATTAACTCAGGCACAGGTGAAATTATTTGACAGAGACGGTTAAACGACCCAAAGAGAAAGTGTTTGAAATTGATCAAATGAGCTAATCATTTTCCAATATTAGATACTGTAGTTAACAGGTTTTTTACAAAAATCATTTTAGCTTATAATAAGAGTAAGGAATCTGAAGTATTTGAAAATAAGGGAAATAATGGGAACTAAAGTATCCCAAGATATAGAAAATGGTTTTATGGCGGATATATTTAGAAAGTTTTTAATAAAGGGTAAAGTAGGTATATATTCTGAACTTAAGGAGCACTAGTACAATTTGGTTCAGTTAAAACTAATAGAGCTATTTGACACAAGTATTATATTTGTAAAATGCTCCTATAATGCTAAAGATACAAAAAACGAAGATGAAGCCTTAAAACAAATTCATAAGTACCATATATGCGAAATAATGCATGCAGGTATAGAAGAGTATTATGAAGGCCTTAAGAAATACATATACATAAAATACTTGAAACTGTTAATAGAAAAATATATTAATAACTATGATTTATGCATTCGTTCTAAATATGACAGAAAACCAATCAAACCTATATACTATATATATACCTACACTTATTCCAAACAAAATTGTATTACTTTTATTGATAAACTTTTTAAACACGCAAAAGCATTTCATTTGGAAAACAAATATAACTTAGGTTAGGTTAGGTTAGGGGGGCATGGGCTTATGTACACAGGGCAAAGTTGCTGACTGCACCCAACCTGGAAGGATGCCAGCGCGATCCCTGCTTGTCCATAAGTCAAGTTGACATACAGCCTCCTCGTGGCGCCCCTGGATAGCCATCACAACAACCGTTGTTTGGTGAACTAATGTATGCAGCGATCCCCCTCTGCCCGAGGGTCAAATAATGGGCCCGGCCTACCAGTTGTAGGTTGTGCGTGAGGTTAACTCCCTCACCACATAAAAAAAACAACAGTTATGAACCGACAACAGGCCTCGGACATGGACGGATTCAAAGTTGACGACCCCAGCAAACGATTAAAGGACAATGATTTTCGGTTCTGCACGTGGAATGTGAGGTCTCTGAACAGACCACGTGCAGCCGATGAACTCGCGGAGGCCCTGGACTGCTACAATATGAAAAGCTGAGGGTGATGTCATCTGCGAAGGAGTGGATTGGATTAGAAGTGGCAGACAGGAGATCATTTATAAAAATGAGAAAGAGTGTCGGAGACAGAACAGAGCCTTGGGGGACACCAGCATTTATTTTGTGGATATCAGACTTGAACCCATCCAAAACAACTTGGATTGAACGGTTCGAAAGGTAGTTTCTAATCCATAGAAGCAGAGATTCATCAACACCATAGGCACGCATTTTCGACAAAAGAGCTTGATGCCAAACTCTGTCAAATGCTTTAGAAATATCAAGCGCAACTATCTTGCTTTCGCCTGCATTGTGCAAAGATTGGTTCCACTTTTCGGTGAGATAAGCTATCAAATCACCAGTGGACCTGTTGCTGCGGAAGCCATACTGTCGGTCATTAAGAAGCTTCTGCGATTCAAGATATTTCAAAAGCTGACGATTTGTCAGCGTTTCCATGACCTTAGAAAGAAGGGACGTAAGTGCTATGGGTCGGTACGAGATGGGTGACGAAGATTCGCCCTTTTTAGGGACGGGCTGGACAAATGCTGTTTTCCATCTACTCGGAAAGAGACCTGAAGAGTAGGATAGATGAAAAAACTTACGCAGTGGTTTTGCCAGCGAAGAAGAACACCTCTTCAGAAGTATTGGGGGAATACCATCCGGGCCAGCGGATTTGTGCATGTCGAGATCTTTAAGTACTCTTGCAACTGTACGAGTGCGGAAGTGAATTTGTCCCATGGTAAAACCAACGCTCTCGAGTACAGGTGGGGACAAGTTACAATCTGGCAGTGTTGAGCTGGCTGCAAAATGCGCCGCAAGCAGATTGGCTTTGTCCAAAGAGCTGACAGCTGGGATGTCATTGTAAATGAGCGTGGGAATTGATGACGAGGTGGAATTCTTTATGTTTTTCACAAATGACCAAAAGTTTTTGCTACCCTTGGGACATTGTAGCACTTTTTGCCTCAACTTTTGTTCATGGGAGAATTTCACACGTCGGATTATTGCATTGCAGTCATTTCTGGCCCGTTTAAACTTATTCCGGTTTTCCTCAGTAGGGTTGTCTTTGTATAACCGGAAATTCAACTCTCTTATTCTGATAGCCTCTTTGCAGCTCGAGTCATACCATGCATTTGGTCTGGGTTTGATACACTTCACTCTATGCGGAATGAAGGATCTCATACCCAGCTGAAGAATGTTTGTGATCATATCAGCAGCGGCATCCACGTCACTATCGAGGAAGCATAGTGACCAGTTAAAATTCCTAAGGAAGTTTTTGAGTCCGCTCCAATTGGCTTTCTCGTATAGCCATACTGTTCTTTTCGGAATTTGTTCTCTAACTGTTTGTGGCGAAAACGAGAAATTAGCTGATACGACGCAGTGGTCTGACGAGCCTAGAGGCGACGATATGTCAACAGAATATTTATCAGGATGAGAGGTGAGAAACAGGTCCAGTGTGTTGGCGGAATGATCTGCAATGTCAGGTATTCGTGTGGGCTCATTTTTCAAGCTGGGTCAGATTGTTTACCTCAGCAAAGATTTCAACGTACCTTCCTTCGGGTGTTGTCTGGCCTGAATGTCGAAGCCAATTAGAATTTTGTACATTGAAATCGCCCGCAATGGCAATTTCAGTGTGAGGATATAGGGAAACATTTTTAAGATGGAATCGGATAGCGCATCAAATTCGTTAAAAGTTGAATTGCTATCCAAGTTTGGACTTCTATAAATAAAGCAGTAGTGGATTAAATGCTTACGGACATGGAATTTTAACCACAGAAAATTGAATTCCGGATTGGAACAGAGGCCGTATTGTGGTTGAAGTTGGTAAGCTACATCACTACGCACGTAGATGGCGAGGCCGCGGTGTAAAAAGAAGAGTGGCACTAAGCTATATCCAGGCAGGATCAAATCCGATAAGTCGGTATTTTCACCTACCTGTGTTTCACTTAGCGCCAAGACGGCTGGTTTATAGCGGGATATATGGACGTACACAGCAAAGAGATTCGTTCTAAGACCGCGAACATTACTCACATCAACTCTAAAATTTCCCATAGATTACAAGACGGAGATACCAAAAACCAAACTCCGACTAGATAGGCAAGCTGAGATTAGAAGTGTAGATTTAAAATTAGCTTCCCAACAACAACCAATGTAGGTGTTATGCCCATACATTGATTAGAGTTGGTCCACCAACAAATTTACACTTCTAAATCCGCTACGTCAGATGCTACGCACTCTCAGTCGCATCAACCCGCCTGATAAAATCAAACGGGAGTTGCGACCGAGAATGCGCAGCAGTGGCTTGTGAAGGAAAGGGGCGAGAGGGAGCGGACCGGACGCACTCGACACCGAGACACTTCACACTTATGATTTTTTTGTTATTATTATTATTTATAGATGTCACCGCCATCCAGGAGATGCGATGGGATGGGCCGGGCATAAGGAAGAAGAGAAACTGCGACATCTACTACGGTGATTGCTACAAAGAGGGAAGGCAGCGCTTATTTAGGTGCGGATTCGTTGTTCGAGGCAGACTTAGGCAAAAAGCTTGATTTAAGCTTTGATTATATCAGCGAGCGCCTCATAACAATCCGCATCAAGGCTAAATTCGGGAACATCAGACTGATTTGCGCACACGCCCCGACGGAGGAGAATGATGACGATAGTAAGGATGATCTCCTAGAAAGAACATACGATCGATGCCCCAGCTATGACACCAAGATCGTTCTAGGAGATTTCAACGCACAGCTGGGCAAGGAAGAAATCTTTGCTAGAGTCATTGGAAAACACAGCCTGCACGACAACACATCCGGAAACGGACTCAGGCTCGTAGATTTCGCCTTGGGGCGTAACCTCTCTATGATGAGCATGCGGTTCCCACACCTCGACATCCATAAGGGGACCTGGCGGTCTCCTGATCAATCAACCGTCAACCAGATTGATCACATTGCGATCGACGTCAGACACTCCTCCAATATTCTCGATGTCCGAACGTTCCGAGGAGCCAACATCGACTCGGACCATTTCCTTGTTGTAGCCAAGGAGGATATCGAGAGAAGTACGGAGTCGAGAAAGAACACTACGGTTTGACGTCAGAAAGCTACAATCGCAATCGACCGATAGGAACTTTGCCGACCGAGTCTCCCTGAAACTCTCTGAAAGTTCGACGCTGCCTGCACATTCAATAGAAGAAGAATGGAAATTTTGTCAAAAAGCCATCAAAGAAGCTGCCACTGAAGTGCTGGGTTTCACGACACCACCCAGAAGGAACCCATGGTTTGACGACGAGTGCAGGCAGGTACATGCAGCCAAGCAGGAGGCCTACAAGGCAACGCTGCATCGAACAACGAGAGCTGTTCGTGAGCTCTACGAACAAAAGAGAAGGGAAGAGCACCGGCTTCTCAGAAAGAAAAAGAAAGGGCATGAGAAGCGCGCGGTCGGGAGATGGAGAGGTGTTACGACAGGAAGGAGGTCCGAAAGTTTTACCAAAAGGTGAAACAAGTATCAGGAAGATACATACCTCGGACCGAAGCCTGCAGGGACGAAAATGGACAACTAGTGGTAGAATCGCAGTCGATGCTGAGAATTTGGAAAAATAATTTCTGTAGACTGTTAAACGGCGATGACGACACGAATTCCGCTGTCAGGCAGAATGTTTCACTCAATTTGGACGATGATGAACACGAATTCCGTCCCCCCGATTTAGACGAAGTTAAGATAGCGATATCTAGACTAAAGTCGAACAAAGCTGCCGGAGCGGACAGATTGTCCGCGGAACTGTTTAAGGCAGCTGGAGATAACCTGGTTGGGCGCATGCATCAGCTCATCTGTAAGATATGGACTGAGGAAAGCATGCCCGATGAGTGGAATCTCAGCGTCGTTTGTCCTGTCCACAAGAAAGGAGACCCCTTTGACTGCGCCAACTATAGAGGGATAAGCCTCCTTAACATCGCTTATAAGATACTCTCTGCCGTTCTGTGTGAACGCCTGAAACCCTTTGTCAACAACCTGATAGGTCCTTATCAGTGCGGTTTCAGGCCAGGAAAGTGCACAATAGACCAAATATTTACACTCCGGCAGATCCTGGAAAAGACTCAAGAGATGTAGATCGACACCCACCACGTATTTATTGATTTCAAGGCCGTAATGGCAGTGTGCATAGAGACGAGCTATACAGCGCCATGTCTATTTTTGGCATTACTGCCAAACTCGTCAGGTTGTCCAGGATGATGATGGAGGACTCTCGCTGCTCCATCAAGGTCGGTAACGAACTCACCGAGACCTTCAATGTCAAAAAAGGTTTTAGGCAAGGCGACACGCTGTCGTGTGACTGATCGTGCGAAACTCAAACGTAAACACCCCAGGCACGATTTTCCAAAATCCGTTCAACTGCTTGTTTACGCGGACGACATTGGCGTGGTTGGATGAACACAGCGAGCAGTTAATGAGGCGAACCAACCAGAGCAAAACAAAGTACATGCTGTCATCACGAAAGGACGCATAACAGCGACGTCTCGGACAGAGCGTCACATTGGACAGCAGAAACTTTGAGGTAGTCAAGGACCTCGTCTACCTAGGCTCTGGAGTAAATAGGGACAACAACATCAGTACCGAGATCAAGCGCTGCTACTTTGGGCTCAAGAGGCAATTGAGTACCAGAGCCATCTCTCGAAACCCCAAGTTGACTTTGCATAAAACTGTAATCATCCCATTCCTGCTCTATGGTTCATAGACATGGACGCTATTGAAAGCGGATGAAGAAGTTCTTGGTTCTTTTGAGAGAAAAGTTTTGCGTACGATCTTTGGTCCTGTTTGCGTCGATGGCGTTTGGAGGAGAAGGTTCAACTACGAACTGTATGGGCTGTACAGCGTCATGCACCAAATTAAGCGTCTTCGGATCCAACGCTCAAGATGGCGTCGTCGCACTAGATGGCGCATACAAGTAGAAAAGGACCCAAACCAACTTGGTGTGCGCAGCTGGCGAAAGATCGTGCTGGCTGGAGAGGCATGTTGGTTGAGGGCCAAGTCCACCCCGGACTGTAGCCCCAATCAAAGAAGAAGATATATTTATTTTTCTATTTTTCTATTAAATCTATTTTACCTTATCCTTAAATACTGCTCGACGAAAAAATGTCACCACCTCGACCTTTGTTCTCAGCGTTGAGACTTCGATTGACGGTCTAGAAGCATCGGTCAACGTAATGAAGAAGGACATTTGTGCTCTGAAGGTGAGCGAACGACGGAACATATTTCGGCTGCAGTTTGATACATCTGTCACCACGATACATCTGAGTGAAGAAGACAAGGCGACAGTATTGGTTGTGCCATTAAAGGGAGGTGCTGCTGACGTGCTCCTGACGATTCCAGAGAGTATCCAGATGGACTGCAATAATGTGCGCGTATGGATGTGAACACCAAATGCAAGTCTTCAAGATGGAGTTAAAGGGCCGAAAACAATGCAAAGGTGAGTCTCTTCAGGAATTTGCTGCCGAGGTCGAGCGATTGGCATATGTGGGTATACGGTATCAGGTTTTTTGATACGAAGCGAAAAACTTTGTCGTCACCAAGGAGGACCTTCCAGGAAACAGTTGCTGCTGCTAGGTCCTATAAAGCAGTGGGAATGACATGTGGGCCACGACTTAGAGCTCGCAGAGAGAATGTGAAGCCGGCACCCACTCGTGACACTTATAAGGGCCGTTGTTAAAACCTTCTCCGGATTTGTTAAAACCTACGCGAACATTTTTATATCGTTTGGATATCTTCAAAACGAAGATTAATCCGGGCTTGAAGTCATTTTCACTGTTTTCTTTACAACAAACACCAAGATACACAATGAATTTGCTGCGTTTGAGAAATGTCAAAGTGTGTATGGGGTGTATTAATTCGAACGTTTTCTGCGATAGCCTCAAAACGCTTTCACAAACGTATCCAACGATCCATAGTTGTCAATTTTAATGAAACGTCCCCCGGCCTTTTCCACCATACGGGTGATAGTAAGGACTTCCGGGATATATCCAGTTTAAAGTGCTTATATAATTCATAAGTTGGATATTCATCCATCATTTGGGATTCTCCATATGATGCACAAAAACTTAGACTCGAAAAGAAAAAGAGATACTATGACGAAAGATGTATAATAATTGGCTTGCAAACCTTAAGTTTTCAGCGCAACGTCCAAAGATCTCTTCGGGTGAGAAACTTACTCTTTCATAAAAAGCATAGAACCAACTATGGTCCTCTTATTACTACGGAAGAGGATAACAAAATAGCACAAATATTTAAATAACTACACGACGAAATGGTTTTTCTATAAAAACGAAAATATGAAACAATACAGTATATAAGTTACATGAATTGGTAGAAGCAAATTGAATAGTAATTAAGAATGAAAGTAAGATAACGACGATGTATGCCACTCCACGATTAATCACAAAGGGTCAAAGTACATCTTCCAGACACCATCAGCAGCTCAGGGACCTCCCAACACACATTGTATCCATTATCCTAATGTGTGTTCGATTATGCGTGTGCGTAAATGGTCCGATTATTCGTCCACGTTATTGGATGGTGTAAAAAATTGTACAACCAATTCATAAAGGCCCATTCATGCGAGGTCGCCACGAATTCCAAACTTCGCAAACTCTGACAATTCATTCATATGGAATGTTTTTTCATTCGCAAAAAACTACGGTTGCAAACTGACACTTCACTGCGAATTGTTTGGTCGCAGTGGTTGGGAATTGCGATTGCCGGTTTGTGTTTGCGATGATTGACAGTTCGCAAAGAGAATTATTGATTCGCGGAGGTTTTTGCATACCAAGAAGTATAACTTATTGTTCAAATTTGTTAGAAGAGGGTTGTTTTTGAAAGATCGCGTTCGCAATTCGCCGCTCATATGAAAGAGGCTTTAGGGGCGCGGTGCAGATGTACAGTGACTCAAAGCATTTATCGTTGGTCTGACAGTGACTAGCAACAATAATTAATTAAACTAGCAATAATATGAATTACTTACAAGAATACAAATTACCACAACTAGTCCTAAACATTTGCAATGAAACCATAACGAGGTGCATAAACACATTCAATTATCTTTGCAGTGAAACTGATTTTGGTTTGTCACGAATATAGTTTAAAAAGTTAGTTATGTAAAAGCAGAAAATGATACTAAATTGGAATATGCATCGATAGTATTCAATGAATGATTGATTAAATTTGATTTCAATTGGTTGTACACAATTTTAAATTATTTTTATTTTACACATATTTTACACGTCCAATTAGATTCTTAAATCTGCTTCCTCTTACGCGCTCTATCAAAAAGTGCCTTGAGATTTCATTACTTTCAAAAGCAGCTTGGCCTCTGCTACTATCGCCATCTCTACTTGGACTGACAAACTAAATATACACTCTATTACAATAAGATTACAAGAGAAACAAGACATTACAGTTATTACATTGTTTGTTATAATCTGTTAATTAATTGCCAATTGACACATTATTCTCTCCGATATTATTATATTTTGGTTCTAACTTTCTCAGGCAAAATTCTTACAGATTTACATTGAAATCTCGAAAGTGAAATTAAATAGAAAACGAATATATATTTTTTAATGCAAGTAATTCATAAATGTAGAGTACAAGTACTTACTTCACTACTTACTTCATACTTACTTTGTATGAAGCGATAGTCAGGAGTTTGATTTGGCTAGTTTTTGCAGAACATTACTTTTAAAAATGTAAACAAACCACTATTTTACATGCAATTGTTGTTGTTCAACAAAAAAATTAAATTAATGTTAAACAATATTATATGTTAAATTTCAAGTTATTTAAACAAATTGACTAAAACTAGCTCTGTAGAGGGATATGCAGTGGGGAATTTACACATTTATACATACATATGAACATATCCTTATAATTTAGCAAAACACACACACATTTTTCATTGAACGATTTTATGTTAAATATCACTTTTGAGAACTTGACAACCACCTATTACAAAACTAGCATACTCTTTTCGGGTATTCCACCAACAATTATACCCGGAGTTAATAATTTGATTTATAATAACACGAATTGAATTTTTTCCACCAAATTTAAATTTTCAATAAAACTTTGTTCCCGCGTAGCTAATAAAAAGTGATACCAGAGGGCGCTCACTATCGAGGTCGATTCGCCAATTGTTTAGTTGAAGTCAGAAATAAAAGAGTAATGAGATATCCATCTCTTTTTTCCTTTCTTGCCGCTTGATTCCATCTGCAACGTTTTTATTAGCTTTTCGCGCCATGTCTGTGAATACGTGTG
Organism: Eristalis arbustorum; assembly: GCA_916610145.1. NCBI lineage: Eukaryota > Metazoa > Arthropoda > Insecta > Diptera > Syrphidae > Eristalis > Eristalis arbustorum. The sequence goes on along the minus strand of OU744319.1, from coordinate 53,422,494 downwards.
AACTTTTGAGAACAGCTGATCCTCTTCCCCAACCATAGTATTGGGGTGATTTGAAGGTCTTATTTGAAAATTCGCTCGTTACTCGACATTTTTCAAATTTCTGTGTTAAGTATCCAACAGATTGAGGAGGGGTAAGCAAACGAACATAGTGCATGTCTACGCGGTAAATTAATTAAGCTTAATTAAGTTTTTGTCTGCAGCACTATGGTGATATTAAGACGTAAACAGCCATATGTAAGTTTTTTGCTCAAATGTGAATACTATCTACAGCTGCATGAATAATTTTGAAACATTTAAATTAATCAAAAAAATAAGCAGTTTCTTTTCCTTTTTACAGATGTGATATTCCAATTTTGGTAACTCTTTTCCTGAATTAGTTTTAGTTTTAATATCCAGGCATTTCTCTTAACAATTAAGAAGTTTTAAATTTTAATTCTTTAACTTTTTTTCGAATTTATGAAAGAATGCTATGAAAGTGACTTCATTTCCCACGTATGACATAGAAATAGGCTATTTATTTAGTGGCATTACATATTTTTCCACAATCCTACCATTAAAGACATGAACCAACTGAACACTCTCGGACAATAGAACACGGTTGTGGCCAGCTTCACACGATTTTCTCACTAAAATTGATGAATCAACCGTCATTTGTTGGTGAATTGAGGAATCGGCGGCCATTATAGGGGTGAATTGACGAATTTGTATAAGTATAAGTGCAATACCTGTGATTTCCACTACTCCCACATTCTTCACTTTAGGACCAGAAGCAAAAATACCCGAAGATGGATATTTCTTCACCCTCTTACTTCTGGTTGACGCAATCCGTAAAACGAATAGCAGAGATAAGGTATGATGGAGATGCACCTCATGTCTTGCCCCTTGATGATAGTGAATACGTCGGTGAATCGGTGAATAAGTGTGAAGCTTGCAAACAGCTGATAACGTGCAAGTGAATATATATGCGAACAGCTGATGAGGTGAATTATCTGACACTTCAAATTATTTATTTATTTCAAAGTTGTTAACATTACTAGACGAAGCTCTTTTTGCTTTGTTGAAGCATATTACACAGAAGACAACAAATTAAATGCCAAATCAATTTAAAACAATCCTTCTGGTGCGTGCAGGCTTATCCTCAAAAGTGGAATCAATGATCAGGGCTTTACGCAGTGAATCAAAAAAAGACAAAAGAGGAGCAGAGGTGCCCAGTATAAACCATGAGAAAAGATTCTATTCATCCCATGGAATCTTTTAAACAGTTAATGTGAATTTAATACGCTTTCCTTTTATCAGATTCACAGGAAGCAATATTCTTCAACAGATTGGCGCTGTGTCAAAAGATGTTGTTGAGCTAAGCTACTATGTATACATTTTTGATTTGTTGATGTTATGTAATGCAAAACACTTGCATTACGCTTACTCGTTAAGTCAGTGGCAGCTGCAGAACTGCTATCCTTGTTGTCGTCTATGCCAACATGCAGCTGAAAATACCGAACAAAGGCCAAGAATAAAGAAAAGACTACTTAATATTATTAAGTGCTTTTTATTGAATATTTTTGAAAGCATTTCTGCACCACAAGTTTCTCCAAGAGAAGTATTGCACCATTTACGGTGTTCCTCGAGCTATGGAGTAAAAAAACAACCGTTTATTTATTTTATTTTGTTTATTATTGTAATTTTGTTTAGTATTTATCTGTTGTTTACAATCTGCTGATTCTGCAGAACACCAATGTTTCCAGTGGGAGAGGAATGCAAGGTCATATGATGCATGTGTTTTTGAAATGCGATGACACATGCATTGGTTAATGGATAGACCAGTTTAAAATATAGATACTGATCTAGCCAGATCCTAAGGTAACTGATGTTGTACATGTAAATGTATATGACGAAAATAAAACCATAAAAAAAACCTATAAAAAAAGAAAGTTAAATTGTAGAAACAAAAATGTACGTCTAACTAGTTTTTTTTAAACATTTTTGTCTAGTATGTAAGCCTGTTATGAATTTGAAATAGAAATGTATTAACAGTGAACGAAAATTATGGATAGACCAGGTGAAGTGGAAGGGGACTTGTAACTGCTGGAAGCCAGAGGTTAGAGGGGGTGAAACGTCTACCCCCTACCGAATTGAAGTAACGTTGCCGACGTAACTGAATGCTCATCTTTGCCAATGGTGAGAGGGGGCGGGCGTCTAGCTTCTACCGAAGGAAAGTGACGCCGCTGACGTAACTCCTCCACCCTTAAGTTTCTGCTCCGAAGAATCCATATGTTTTATAATAATTCGTTTTATATTCTTATACTTGAGAATGCATGTGATAGCTATTGAAGTTATTATTATTAATATTATTGCAAAATGTGTATATTCTTGTGTAGTGGTTTTGGATTTTATTTCTTTTAACAAGTTGCGATTTTCGATACTTCTTATATGAATTTCTTCTGTGGAATAATTCGTTACAATTTTGTGTTACATAAGCATACATGTTATCGTATGTTAGAAAGTTTTCGTATTTAACATTATTTATTTCTAGTTTACAGTTTTAAACCTTAATAAATTGTTGCCTATAATATTTAGAGTAAAATTATTACAATTATGTTGAATTACTGTGTACGCAATGTTCTTAGTTATAACAATGTTATTGTGTATTTGTTCAATTTCTACATTTTTATTCTCTTTGAAGTTTCATTTTGGGTTGTCCTTAAAAATATTGGATATACAATGATCGTTTATAATTTTTTTGTCCTTAATTGTATCATTTTTGTATTTATAATTCAAACCTCCATCCTTTAGAAATTGATAGGATGATGTTATAATATTAGGGATAGGTTCGATTAAAACTTTATAAAAATGTTCATTTGCATAATTTGGGATAAGTAAAATTAATATATTAATATATATATTCATTATCATATATTATAACAGAACTTTTGATCTTGCTTAATTTACTAATTGTTATATTGAAGTTTGTTATTTCTTTAGAAGATAGAATGTCTTTCCCTAGAGTTCCGAGTTTATTAAGCAATAGATTTTCTTTTATTTTTCTAACTTGTGCCCTTAATAGATTAATATCGTACTCCGTTGCCGATGCCTAATAATTGCGTTTTTATATCCAATTGTTGTTCATTTATGTGCTTCGTTATATTATTAATAGCATCATTGAAATGGTGGTTTGTCTTGATTTGGTCGTTAAGTCCGTCAATTAGATTTTCATTGTTTTTCCTGTTTATCTCAAGACTTGTTCTAATTTCCTGGTTATCGTCGTAGTCCACTGTTTCTGTTAGGTACATAAATCCTTTTCTAATTCTCGAATTTTAATATATCCTGACCCTGAGTTTAAATTGTGTGCGTCGAGTTTTTGTCCGTTTGCTACAGTAGCTTACACGAGTTACACGAGTGTCAATAATGTCTAGTAGGAAAAAGAAATGAATTTATGTGTTTTCATATTTATAAATACGTTTAATTTGTTTCTTATAAAACTTCCTTCCTTAACTATCTTCAGCATGATTTCTGCAGATTCTTTTTGGGAATGGGCTTTATTTTATTATTTCTCCTATTCTTATGGTAATTGTGATTATTTACTGTCAAATCTACATCAGCTTTACCCTCAGTATACTTATTTATGTATTTTTCTTTATTTTTCCTGATCATATATCATTACGACTTTTAAGACTTTGCTACGCAATGTGTCTCTATTACTGTCATCGGCGATAAATGTTCTGATATGTTAATTAAGAGTAGAATGAAACCTCTCGATATCGGAATTTCCAGTCTTATGATAGGCTGTTGTGACATACAGTTCGACATTATCAAAAATTCTTAAATAATGATTGAAGAAAATCCTGTCTCGCCGTCCGTTACTATCTTATTTGGAATACCCAGTTCTGCAAATCTTTATTTCAATGTATTAAGAAGAGCTATCCGCGTCCTATGCTTTATTTCGTGTACGGTTACGTGTTTGGTAAATTTATCAATAATTGTAACGTGCATCAGATTTATGTTTGCATACCAAATATCAATATGAAGTATTTGGTTTGGTTTGGTTGGAGTTTCCGTGATTTATAATGGAATTTTATAAGGTGACCTTTCATATTTCGCTTTGTTGCATATTTCACAATTATGTATGCATCGTGGTATTTTTTTTTAATTTAGGTGCATAATAAACGTCCCTTATTTCCGCGAATATTCCGTTCATACCCCTATGATTCAAAAGCTTATGTGTCTTACTCATGACTACTGCTCATTTTTCTTCGTCTTCAATATCTCCTAAAAATGTACTACACTTGATAAGCTTTAGTAATTTGTTTTTACTAAAATACTAGTTTTGAAATTGAGCAAATAAATGATCTTCGTTAGAATAAATTCCTACCTTACCTTTGGATGGGACGAATTTTTTCATTATGTCCGAAATCCAAACTTCGTTATAAGTTTTTAATAAATTACTATTCTCTTTTTTGCCGAATTGAGTATATATATTACGATTATTGATATTTTCGGTACTGTTAAGAATTATTTGTGTTTAGTATATGTTCACTGGGGTTTTGACAATAGGAATATAATCGTTGCTGTCTTCATTCGCGCTATGAATTGTTGTCATCGTCGATAGTTGCTCTAATTGCTTTTCGCGGTTTTCGTCACTAAAATTTCTTACATTTTCGTTGAAAGACCATCGGCGACTTGATTGTCTTGACCTTTCACATACTCGGTATCAAAATTGAACTCTTCGAGTTTGATTTTCCATCTTTGCATCTTGGCATTTGGTTCTTTTATTGAACTTAGCCAGACTAGTGGACGATCGATTTTTCATTGTGAATTTACGGCCATACAGGTACAGTCTTAAATATTTAGGAGCTTGTACTATAGCCAGTAATTCTTTTTCGATTGCCGAATCGCGTATCTCATGTGCATTGATAGTTCGACTGTAGTAGCATATTAGGTTCTTGCCTTAGGACTGCTCCAATCGCATAATTGGATGCGTCTGTAGTTAAGTTAAACCTCTTCTCAAAATCTGGGTATCTAAGGACTGGTACGGATGAAATTAGTGTTTTCCAATTTTCAAAACTTTCAATATAATCCTTTAGATAAATTTTTGCATGTTTTTCAAAAAGGCAGTCATCGGTTTCGCTACTTTACCGTAGTCTTTAATAAACTTATGATAATACCCTATTATCCCCAAAAATGCTTTAATTTGTTTTGTCGTTTTGGGCAGCTTGCAATTTTGAATCGCTGCAATTTTATCGTGGTTGGATTTTATGCCCTCCGTAGTAATAACGTGACCCAAAAATTCTGTTTTTTTTTCACTTGTCCAATTGTATTTTAAGATTTACTTCCTTGAGTTTCTTAAAAATCTTTTTTAATGAAGCTATTTGTTCTTCTAAGCTGGTGGAGAAAACGATTATGCTGTCCATGTACATTAGTCATATTTTACCCATGAATTCAGCAAATATGGAATTCATTGAACGTTGAAAAGTACCAGGCGCATTTTTAAGACCGAATGGCATACGAACACTATCGGTTGAAAATGCCGTTTTTGTATGTCTCCTCCTGCAATTTCGATCTGGTGGAAGCCTTAAGCTACATAGATCGAGTGTGGTAAAATAAATCGATTTACCGAGTTTCGATATTAGGTATTGGAAATTTATCGTCCATCGAAACTTGGTTCAGTTTTCGATAGTCGATAGCGATTCTCCACTTCTGTTTACAGATAGGAGCAGAGTATGGTAAATTTCTGGATCCTATGATGCCCTGATCTAGCATCTCTTTAATTTGTGACTTTGTGACCTCATTTTTATGTAGTTCTGGATATCTATATTTCTTAGTGTATATTATAATTTCATTCACCGTTTTAATATTGTGTTTAATCGCATTAGTGTATGACAGGTCAGTTCCTTCTTGACAGAATATTGAACGGTACATATAGGTACAATAAGAAATCTCCTCTTGAAGTCGAGAATTGCTTTCAGTGGTATCAAAATATTGTTGCCTATCAATCCGTTAAATGTATTATGAAATTTGTACTCAAGCAACTCCGCATTTTTATCTACTTCCCCGAATTCCTCGAATAGTGGAATTCTGACTTTTCTATCTACGAGTATACGTGAACTAGTGGTTAATATTTTAATAGAAGTCTTGAGTTTAATTAGCCATTGTGGATGGCATAGACCAAGATTAAGAATACTGGTTTCTGAACCAGGGTCGATCTTCTTCTTTTTCCTTGATTGGCGCTATTGTCCGGGGTGGAAAACCAACATGCCTCTCCAGCCAGCACGATCTTTCGCCAGCTGCCTCCAGTTGCGCACACCAAGCTGGTTGAGGTCCTTTTCCACTTGCGTGCGCCTTCTAGTGCGAGGACGTTCTCTGTAGCGCTGTCCCAATGGCTCGGTGTCGAAGACTCTTCGGGCCGGAACTGTGGTGTCCATCGACAGGGTTGATCAGAGTTTTATATAAAGTCAACGTGGTGTTTCGAGAGATGCCTCTGTTACTCAATTGCCTCTTGAACCCAAAGAAGCAGCGATTGGCAAGAGTAATTCTGCGCTTGATCTCGGTACTGGTGTTGTTGCCCCTATTTACCCCAGACCTCTTGGTAGACGAAGTCCTTAACTACCTCAAAGTTTCTGCTGCCCAATATGACGCTCTGTCCGAGACGTGGATGTTGTGCGTCTTGTCGTGATGACAGCATGTACTTTGTTTTGCCCTGGCTGGTCAATGCCAGCAAACGCCTCATTAACTGCTCGCTGTGTTCGTCCAATCACGTCAATGTCGTCCGCGTAAACAAGCAGTTTGACGGACTTTTGGAAGATCGTGCCTAGGGTGTTTATGTTTGAGTTTCGCATGATCTTCTCAAGTATGATGTTAAAGAAGTCACATGACAGCGTGCCGCCTTGCCTATTTTGACATTAAAGGTCTCGGTGAGTTCGTTACCGACGATATCATCCTACACAACCTGACGAGTTTGGCAGGAATGTCAAATCTAGAAATGGCGCTGTATAGCTCGTCTCTATGCACGCTGTCATATGGGGACCTGAAGTGCGGAAGTGTAAATATTTGGTCTATTGTGGACATTCCTGGCCTGAAACCGCACTGATAAGGACCTATCAGGTTGTTGACAAAAGGTTTCAGGCGTTCACACAGAACGACAGAGAGTATCTTGTACGCGATGTTAAGGAGGCTGATCCCCCGATAGTTGGCGCAGTCAAAGGGGTCACCTTTCTTGTGGACCGGACAAGTGGTCCGGAGCTGGTGCATGCGCCCAACCAGGTCATCTCCAGGTGCTGTAAACAGTTCCGCGGACAGTCCGTCCGTTCCAGCAGGTTTGTTCGACTTCAGTCTAGATATCGCTATATTGACTTTGCCTAAGTAGGGGGAACGGAATTCGTGTTCATCCTCGTCCAAATTGAGTGAAACATTCAGCCTGAGTCTACAGAAATGATTTTTCCACATTCTCAGCATATAGTTGTCCATTTTCGTCCCTGCAGGCTTCGGTCCGAGGTGTATATCTTCCGGATACTTGTTTTACGTCTCCTTCCTTACCTTCCTACCTCTCCTTCCTGTCGTAACACCTTTCGATCTCCACGACAGCGCGCTTCTCATGCTCTTTCTTTTTCTTTCTGAGAAGGTGGTGCTCTTCCCTTCTCTTCTGTTCGTAGAGTTCTTCGTCAAGTCATGGGTTCCTTCTGGGTGGTATCGTAAAACACCAGCCCATCAGTGGCAGCTTGTTTGATGGCTTTTTGACAACGTTTCCATTCTTCTTCTATTGAATGTGCAGGCAGCGTCGAATTTCAGAGAGTTTCAGGGAGACTCGGTCTACAAAGTTCCTAGCGGTCGATTGCGAATGTAGTGTAAAATATATGCGTATGGGTTCTTATATTTTATAAAATATTTTTCTTTTATTTTCACGATTAATAATTAAGTGAGTAATGTAAAGAAGAATCTTCGAATCCGAACCTGTCGGGCAACGCAACAGAGGACGCCCGCGTTTAAGGTGGCGCACCCAAGTGGAGAAGGACCTCAACCAACTTGGTGTGCGAAACTGGAGACAGCTAGCCAGGGATCGCGCTAGTTGGAGAGGCATGTTGGTTGAGGCCCAGGTCCACCCCGGACTGTAGCGCCACCAAGAAGAAGAAGAAGAATGTAAAGGTGAGCTGGATCGCTGCTGCCAATCTCGTCGACGTCTCTCACCAAAAAGAACGTTTTCAGCCAAGCCGGTACCGTACGGTGATGACAGGCGATGGCGTTGGTGGTTCTGACAGCTATCCGCATGAAGTGCGTTCAGCATAGAACCGACTGCAGGCTATAGTAGCGCTTGATATTTATTACTCCGCTACATGGCTCCCCCCGTTCTAGGAGCAAAGCGCGATGGTGGTTTGATAGTCCTCCCAGACCTCGTTGTTGGCCATGAGTTATTCGCTGATGATGAAACTTCCTTAGCTGAATTTTCCGTATTCGAGATTAGCTTGCCTTCGGAGCTGGCCATTCTATAAGCTGGTTTGAGTCGCTGCAAAGATATGAAAACCTGTTTGTTAGGAAGGGCAACCTGAAGGCATGGGGTTGGCGTTCGAGAACCGCATAAGGGCCAGAATACGCGGGCTGCAAGGGGCGCTGAGCATGATCGTTGCGCACGTAAACGTGCGATAAGGTTTTCAGTTCCCTTGGTATGAAAATAGGCTTCGAATTACGGCTGGAGTACGTTGGTGTGAGTTGCAGAAGAGTTTCCCTCAAATCCTGAATGAAGCTTACTGGTTCACTTGAAGCGCTGGATCGTTCGAAATCTCCTTGCAGGCGTAGTTCGAGTTCGAGAACATCAGCTGTGCAGGCGTGGTGCCCGAATCGTTAACCATTGAGCGAAGTCCGAGGAGGACGGCAGGTAGGGCGGTTACCCAACTTCCAGAGTTGTGAGCGGTGAGTACTGCTTTTAATGAGCGGTGCCAACGTTCCACCACCCCGTTGGCCTGAGGATGGTAAGCCGTAGTATGAATGCGTTCGCAACCGAGTATTTGTGCAAATCTGTGAAACAAGGCAGATTCGAACTGGCGGCCTTGGTCTGTTGTCAAACGCTGTGGACAGCCAAATCGTGCCACCCAGTTGAGCAGGAATGCATCGGCAACCGAAGTGGCTGTGATGTCCGCAAGAGGAATAGCTTCCGGCCAGCGAGTTGTTCGGTCCATGCATGTGAGCAGGTAGCTGAATCCTTTGCAGGTCGGCAATGGGCCGACGATGTTGTCCGGTTTCGAAAGCGGTTTTCCTGTATGCCTCAGATATGTAAGGGCGAGCCCGTCCCGTAGATGTTTCGCAGACTACTTCTGTATCGGAACCAGGAAGAACGAAATTAGCGAAATGTAGTTTTTGGCTTACCGATTTCAGTTTTTCCAGTTCTGGATCTGCTCTTTGCGCAGTGGCTATCGCATCGTAATCCAGGTGTATTGGATTGTCAATAGCTGCAATCCGGGAGAGTGCATCTGCTGCGGCGTTCTCTGATCCGTTGACGTGGCGAATGTCGGTGGAGAACTGCGAAATGTACTCCAAGTACCGTTGTCGCTGAGGCGTCTCCGATGTTGATGGCGGATTGCGAATGGCGAATGTCAGCGGCTTATGATCGGTAAAAATAGCACAAGGTCGTCCCTCGATGAAACGTCGGAAGTATTCGATTGCTAGCTTAATTGCTAACAGCTCGCGATCGAATGTGCTTGACTTCTGTTGCCTCGCTGATAAAGCCTTGGAGAAGAATCCAAGAGGCTTAGATTTCCCGTCAACGACTTGTAGGAGTACTGCCCCGACAGCTGTGTTTGAAGCGTCGGTCATGAGGCGTAACTCGCGTCCGCGAGGGCTTGGCGACAGCGAAGAAAAGCCGCTTCGGATGTCAGTGTCCAGTCCAGGGGAGTGTTTTCCTTTTTCTTTGAGCCCTGAAGCATTTTGCAAAGTGGTGCTTGGTCGGACGCAGCGTGCGGCATGCTTAACCTGAAAAAGTTAAGGGCGCCGAGAAATCGACGAAGTTCTGTGACGGTTGTTGGCCTTGGAAATTCTGCCATAGACTTGACGGAGTCCTTTGGTGGTCGAATGCCCGCAGAATCCACCTGATATCCCAGGAATATGGTTGTTTTCTTCCCCAATTCACATTTTTCCTTGTTCAGGGTGATGCCATTCTCGTCAAGCCTCCTAAAGACTTCTTCCAGGTGCTTCAGGTGTTCCTCTTGTGAGTTTGAAGCTATGAGCATGTCGTCAATATAGATAAAAACGTAGTCTAAATCACCGAATATTGAGTCGACGAAGCGCTGTTGGGTTTGAGCGGCGTTGCGGAGACCGAAGATCATTCTCTCGAACTCGTATAACCCGAAAGGGGTTATAATTGCGGTTTTCGGTATGTCCGCGGTGGCCATGGGGATTTGATGATACGCACGAGCCAGGTCGAGGCGTGTGAAAATGCATTTACCTGGTAGTATCAGTTGGAAATCCGTGAGACGTGGCAGAGGATACCGGTCGGGCAACGTTACAGCGTTGAGGCGTCTGTAGACGCCGCAGGGTCGAATTGTACCGTCCTTTTTTGCTACAATGTGGAGAGGGCTGGCCCACGGACTCCTTGATGGTAGACAAATGCCTTTACTGATCATGCGTTGGAACTCGGCTTTAGCCATCTTGAAGAACTTCGGTGGAATTGGCCTTGGGCGGCAGTAAACCGGGGGACCAAAAGTTTCCAGGTGATGCCGTACTGAATGCTGTGGTGCTCGAAGTGCGCTGAGCGGACGAGTTATGGCTGGGTAGCGCTGGAGCAGGCTGGAGTAGGCATCATTGTAGTTGAGGGCATTTAATGAAACCTCAACAGGCGACGTGAGACAGTGTGGTGTGTTGGAGATGGTACCTTGATCGACGAGTCGGCGGCCATGAACATCGACAAGGAGGCGGAAGAAACATAAAAAATCTGCTCCCAATATTGAGTGTGGGATTGCAGCGCGGGTGAAGGTCCAACGAAATGTGCGTCCCATACCGAAATCCAGGGCAAGCGTTGTCGTACCAAAAGGGCTTATTTTAGTACCGTTGACAGCTTGCAGCGTGGAAGGCTCTGGTTGTAACTTTGCTGTGTTTTTGACGGACAAAGTTGATATAGAAGCTCCGCTATCTACGAGAAAACGGTGGCCAGAAATTTTGTCGAACATAAAGAGGCGATTTGACTTACCAGCAACTGTAGAAGCTTCACCTAAAGTTGCTGGTGGGCGTTTCCCTGGTTGTATGTACATGGTAAACTGCACTTTTTTGCTTTCGAACCATATCGCTTGCCTCAAGTCGACGTCTCTCACCAAAAAGAACGTTTTCAGCCAAGCCGGTACCGTACGGTGATGACAGGCGATGGCGATGGTGGTTCTGACAGCTGTCCGCATGAAGTGCGTTCAGCATAGAACCGACTGCAGGCTATTGTAGCGCTTGATATTTATTACTCCGCTACAGTAGCTTTCCGACGTCAAACCGTAGTGTTCTTTCTCGACTCCGTACTTCTCTCGATATCCTCATCCTAACCTTGGCTACAACAAAGAAATGGTCCGAGTCGATGTTGGCTCCTCGGAACGTTCGGGCATCGAGAATATGGGAGGAGCATCTAACGTCGATCGCAATGTGACCAATCTGGTTGACGGTTGGTTGATCAGGAGACCGTAAGGTCCCCTTATGGATGTTGAGGTGTGGAAACCGCGTGCTCATCACAGAAAGGTTACGCCCCGAGGCGAAATCTAACAGCCTGAGTCCGTTTCCGTATGCGTTGTCGTGCAGGATGTGTCTTCCGATGACTCTTGCCAAGATTTCTTCTTTACCCAGCTTAGCGTTGAAATCTCCTAGAACGATTTTGGAGTCAAAGCTGGGGCATTGATAGTATGTTCTAGTATGTTCTTTCTAGGAGATCATAGAAGTCATCTTTGCTAAGATCATCTTTGTCCTCTGTCGGGGCGTGGGCTCAAATCAGGCTGATGTTGTCGAATGTAGCCTTGAGGCGGATTGTTATGAGGCACTCGCTGTTATAATCAAAGCCTAAGACTTTTTGCTTAAGTCTGCCTCGAACAACGAATACGCATCCTAATAAACACTGCTTTTCCTCTTTATAGCAATCACCGTAGTAGACGTCGCAGTTTATCATCTTCCTTTTGTCCAGCCCATCCCATCGCATCTCCTGGATTTTTTGTCGTATATATTTCTTAGAACTACCTTAAACCTATGTAAGTTGGTGACCATGGTCAACTATCGCGTCATTTATAAAAGCCAGCGGCGGCGGGAACTGGTTTTGATGTAACCCCCAGTAAAATTGCCGTTCATTGGCAGACTCTCTCCTGTCTCGAGCAAAGATCGGTCTACTGAACCGGAGGAGATCCTCGTGACTGCGAGCGACGTCCCGTTCATATTGAATTCGCCTGTCCACTGTTCGGCGTACGACATGGAAGATTACAGGACATCCGTGTGGCCAATTGTATCGAGATAGAGGAACGCCTCGGGAGGAATAAGGCCGGTAAGGCGCACTCTCTCTTATGGTACATAACGTTGGGGTAGTAAGCCCCAAAGATCTGACTGTTGCACGAAGTCATAGCTCGTGCAATATGCCTTCTGATCAGCGTAATAATAAAATTATCTATCCTGTTCAAGTTGGCCTCGTTGTACAGGACCTCGTTGGGATAGTACTTCTTGTACTTAGATTCGGGTGTACGATACTTTTCCATCTGGGAAGGACTCACGTTGAACCACAACGTACGCCATAATTGGCCGGATGAGGGCCATGTAGCAGATTACCTTCACCCTGGTATCAAGTTGGCTGCTGTAAAACAACCTTCTTGCCACAGCAAAGGACTTTTTAGCTTTGGCCAGAGCAATATCTATATGTTTGTCAAAATACAGATATTGGTCCAACCAAATGCCAAGATACCTAACTACACTTTTCACATCTAAAGGGCGTCCCTGTCGGTCAACAATGCCGAACTTACGCCAGTTTGTGGGCGTATCCCATGATGCCATATACAGAACGGTGTTCTGAAAAGGATAGTTCCACACTTCCGGAAGTTGATAATCAACTTTCAGCCGTCGCAAAGTCGCTGAATTAGATCGAAGTCACCTTGCAACAAGATATTTATTTCTTCGACCTTCGGACCTGATCTGTACGCCACTAAATCGTCGGCGTACGCAATTAATTCCGGCATTGAATCGATCAGTTCTGCAGTGAATATTGAAAACAGTATCGGCGAGCCAACCGCTCCTTGTTGCAGGCCGTTTTTGATGTCAAAGACCGTGGCAGAAGTTACATCGCCACTTTTCACTACGAACTTTCTACCTGTTATCATGTTGTTGCCGCCACAAAAGCCTGTAATATTCCTGCGAGGACATCTGTTGCCGGTTGGAGGCAACGAAAAACAACATCATTTGTGTCAAAGGGAAAGAGAAAGATAGAATCGCCCGGGCTTAGGGCTTTTCTTCTTTTTCTTCCTCTTGGTTTCTTCTTTTGTCTGGGAGCAGAAAAAGTTATATGAAAAGAAGAAACTAGTAAAAATCACAGGAAACGTTTGGAGGAGGAGAAATTGTTGCGAGAAAAAAGCAACCAACTCTACCTTCAACAGAAGTATACAATTCTTGCCCAGAGCTCTGACGATGAAGAGGATTACGAGCCCATGGACCGTCGTGAACCACAGCAACAACAGCATCGTAAAGCAGAACAGAAGCCGTCAAGGCCATTACCACCGCACGTAAGTGAAACGGTACAACTTTCTTAAACTCAATTAGGAAACCAAGTCCAAAGGCCAGTCCCACCGCATGCGTGTGAAACGGTTCAACATCAACTTTCTTCCACTCAATTAGCAGCGAGACATGCCATTCCGAAAGACTTACCTGTTTTCAGTGGTAACCCTGAAGAGTGGCCCGTTTTCATCAGCTGTTACGAGCAGAGTACGGAAATCGCTGGGTTTTCCAACGGCGAAAATCTAATCCGACTTCAGAAGTGCCTTCAGGGAAGGGCAAGGGAAGCTGTTAAGCATCAACTGATGCTCCCAACCATGGTCCCAGATGTCATCAGAACACTCCGAATGCTGTTCGGACGACCGGAGCACATTCTTCACGCAATGATTACCAACGCCAAGAATGTGACACCCCCAAAGGCTGATAAATTGGAGTCAATAATTGAGTTTGCCTTAGCTGTCAAAAATGTATGTGCAACGATGGATGCCACCAGCTTAACGGCACATCTTAATAACCCAATGCTTCTGAAGGAATTCGTCAAAAAATCGCCATCACATCTTCTGCTGACTTGGGCAGTATTTTCAAAGAACTTACAATCCGCAACTCTGGTTGAATTTAGTAATTGGCTGTACGATATAGCAGAGGCCGCATGTTCAGTAACAACGCTACCTGCCACACCAGCTAATGAGAAACGTCCAACTTCTTCTACCGAGAAACGTACATCAAAATCTCGGGGTTTTCTCAATACGCATAGTGCAGCAAACAGCACCAACGACTGCATACAGCCTGCTAGAAACGACAAAGAGTGTAGTATATGCCAAGGCAATCATCTGGTGGTCACATGTGAAAAGTTTACAAAGGCAAATCTTTCGGAACGATGGGAACTGCTACGCCGATGCAACTTGTGTCGCTCATGTATCATCCATATTCGCGCTGTAGAGCAGCAAAAATATGCGAGATTAGTGGATGTCAAGCTAAACACCATCGCCGTTTGCACAACTATGCAAAGTCTGCCCCCGTCACCAGCGGCGCTTTGACAAACGCAAGTGTATTAACTCATGAAGCACACACCAAGTTCACCAAAGTGCTATTCCGAATACTGCCAGTTACGCTGTACGGCAATGGGAAATCAATTGACACATTTGCCTTTCTAGACGGAGGGTCGTCCTTAACACTTGTGGATGAAGAACTAGTAACCACATTGGGTCTTACATGAAGAGCGGAGGAGTTGTGCTTGAAGTGGACAGCTGACACCACACGCACCGAAACCAGTTCGCAAATCATTTCTCTCGGAATTTCCGGAAGGTATGATGCCAGTTGTAAGTACCAACTTAACAATGTGCGTACTGTGCGAAGCCTGGATCTACCCACGCAAACTGTTTCTGTCGAGATGTTAGCAAAGCAATACCCGTATTTAGCTGGTCTACCTGTTCCGTCATACCAACAAGCGCAGCCTAGAATCCTGATAGGAATGGACAATTGGAAGCTGGGCGTTCCGTTAAAGGTCAATGAGGGCAACTGGTCTCAGCCCATCGTTACCAAAACCAGACTGGGATGGTCGGTTCATGGTCCAGATATATACAACAACCATCACGATGTTTCAGATTCATCTCGACTTCTTGTGTGCGCGTGCAACACTGACAGGGAACTGCACCAACTCGTGAATGGTTTTTTTTTCAATAGAGAATGTTGGCATTCGCATTCCTACCCAACAAATAGTCTCTGCCGAGGAGAAACGAGCACTACAGATCTTGCAAGATACCTGCGTACGCTCGGATGGTCACTTCCAGGTAGGACTGTTATGGAAGTTCGATGATATTTCCCTGCCGAACAGTCTGTCCATGGCACGTCGCCGATTTCATCATTTGCAACAGAGGATCGGTAGAGATGAGGAGCTTCGCAGTAATTTGGACCAGCAGATACAAAATTTGGTAACAAAGGGGTACGCGAGGAAGTTGACATGTGAAGAAATGAATGTCCAACATGATCGAGTCTGGTATCTGCCGATTTTTATAGTTCGAAATCCCAATAAGCCTGCAAAGGTTAGACTAGTTTGGGACGCGGTAGCGAAATGCAACGGAATTTTATTAAATGATTTTCTTTTGAAAGGCCCCGACCAGCTGATACCCTTGACAAAAATATTGTGTGGCTTTCGTTGTGGTAAGATTGGTGTTTGTGGGGATATCGCCGAAATGTTCCACCAGGTCAGAGTAAGAGAGGTAGATAGACATGTACAGCGGTTCCTATGGAGTACAGCAGATGATTTGCAGAATGTCAGCATTTTTGAGATGAATGTGATGACTTTCGGTGCGGCTTGCTCACCCTGTATAGCCCATTACGTGAAGAATCGGAATGCTATGAGTTTCGTAGGTAGCAAACCGAGGGCGGCGGAGGCTATACTTGAACACCACTATGTTGACGACTTCATAGACAGTGTAAACACTGAGGCAGAGGCAATTCAACTTGCGGAAGACGTCAAATGTATCCACCACAACGCTGGTTTTCACATTAGAAACTGGATGTCAAATTCGGCAGCCGTGCGTGCAGCACTCAAGGGAGACAGCAATGGGCCCGATAACAAGGCATTTGGTGCTGATGCCGACTAAGCGAGAAATTCTTCAGATTCTCATGTCGGTCTTTGACCGCATGGGATTTTTGTCGCACTTCCTCATTTGCATCAAAGTGTTGCTTCAGGAAATTTGGAGAGAACCGATTGGTTGGGACGACGAGTTGCCAGCAAGCATGATGGAAAGATGGCTTCAGTGGAGAACGCTACTGCCTAAAGTGACGGAGGTAAGAGTTCCAAGGTGCTATTCCGGACGTCTAAGTCAAGCAAATGTTTGTGTACAATTGCACACTTTCGTGGATGCAAGCGAAAACGCATACGCAGCTGTATCTTACTTCCGAATCGAGTGTCAAAACAACATTGATGTCGCGTTCGTATGTGCGAAAGCAAAGGTTGCTCCTCAACGTCCAATATCAGTTCCTCGTCTTCTTCACTTCAAACGGCAGTACTGGGTACACGATTAGCTACTTTCATCTGCAGTTCTCACAAGTTTGCGATACAGCAAAGGTTCTTGTGGACTGATTCCAAAACTGTACTCGCTTGGCTACGAGGAGACCCGCGTAAGTTCCAGCAATTCGTCCTGTTGAGGGTCGGCGAAATCCTGGATGCATCACAGATATCTGAGTGGAGATGGGTTCCAAGCAAGCTCAACATAGCTGACAAGGCCACGAAATGGAAATCACCACCAGAATTCCATGCCACCAGTGAATGGTTCAGCGGTCCCGGCTTCCTTAGGGACTCGTGTACTGAGTGGCCTCAGTCAACCACAATAGACAGCACCAATGAAGACGTACGGCCGTCCGTGCTGTATATTAACGAGACATCAAGCAGCTGCGTTATCGATGGTTCCCGCTTCAGTAAATGGTCGGGTATGTATCGTTCCTTGGCATATGCGATCTTGTTTATAGAAATCTTAAGATCTAGGGTGAAGGGAGAGCATTACGTTAGAGCTGGACTGACATCGGAGTTGATCAGGCGATCACAAGCGACACTTTATCGCCAGGCCCAATTCGCAGCATACTCGGATGAGATTGCTTTATTGAGGAGAAGTCAATCGTTAGAAGAACCGGTTCGTCTATCAAAAACCAGCCCACTAGCTAAACTCTCACCGTTTCTGGATGCGGATGGTGTACTTAAGATGCGTGGTCGCATCGCATTGGAACACTGTGTGCATGAAAGCTGTAAAATGCCAATCATACTGCCGAAGCTGCATCGTATTACCTTTCTGATAGTCGACTCTTACCACCGCAAATACCACCACTGCAATCACGAAACCGTTCTTAATGAGATAAGACAGAAATTGTACATCGCCAACTTAAGAACTTTGCTCAAGACGGTCCGTCGAGGTTGTCAGTTGTGCAAAAATCAATCAGCTCTTCCCATCGTACCTGAAATGGCAAACCTGCCCATTGCACGGATGAGTGCTTTCAGTCGACCTTTTTCATTCGTAGGACTGGACTATTTCGGCCCAATTTTGGTTACTCTGGGAAGGCGAAATGAGAAGAGGTGGGGAGTCATATTCACGTGCCTAACGATTCGAGCGGTGCATATAGAGGTGGCACACAGTTTAACAACGGATTCCTGCATCATGTGCCTGAGGAACTTTATAGCGCGACGAGGTTGCGACAATGGCACGAATTTTCGAGGCGCGGAGAGAGAACTTCAGGAAGAATTGGCAAAGATAAATTTGCATCAAGTAGCCAACGAGTTCACTACGGCTGACACAAAATGGAAATTTAACCCCCCATCCGCTCCGCACATGGGAGGCGCTTGGGAAAGGCTGGTGCGGTCAGTAAAATGCGTGTTGTACCGCATTCTTCCGAAAACCAAGGTGAGCGAGGAAACCTTGCGAAGTGCTTTGGCTGAAGTGGAGACACTGTCAATTCGAGACCCCTTTCGTTTGTATCGCTGGATTCCATGGACGACGAGGCACTTATGCCTAACCATTTCATCCTTGGCACATCAAATGGAACCAAGCCATCGTGCGACGTATATGGAATGGACTTAAGGAGGAATTGGAAGTGTTCGCAAGCGATAGCAGACGAATTCTGGAAAAAATGGATCAAGTCATATCTTCCTAACTTAAACAGACGAGCCAAATGGTTCGAAAAGGCGAAGCCGATCGAGAAGGGAGACCTAGTAATAATAGTCGACGAGAATCTTCCCAGGAACTGCTGGCCGAGGGGGGTTGTGGTCAACACCGTCTTAGCTCAGGATGGACAAGTTAGAAGAGCGACTGTGAGAACTTCAGGAGGACTTTTTGAGCGCCCTGCAGCTAAGCTCGCTGTCCTGGATGTAAAACCAAGTGGCGACTACAGGAGTAACACGAACCTGAAGAGGGCTTCAGGTCCGATTACTGGGGGGAGTGTTGCCGCCACATAAGCCTGTAATATGCCTGCGAGGACATATGTTGCCGGTTGGAGGCAACGAAGAACAACATCATTTGTGTCAAAGGGAAAGAGAAAGATAGAATCGCCCGGTCTTAGGGCTTTTCTTCTTTTTCTTTCTCTTGGTTTCTTCTTTTGTCTGGGAGCGCGATTTGAATTTGGTAGCTCAACCACGTTTTTTTTTTTATTCTTTGTGAAAAAAAGAATAAAACTTAATTTTTTTAAAGTGCACATAAAGTGCGTCTATTGAAAGAAGTTTTTTTTTTTCTTTTTTCATTCATAAATCTTTCGTTTCTGTTCCTTACGCGAACACATGTCATAGATCATGTATAGCAATGGTTTACTTACGCCGAGCCTGACCAGCTTGAGGAAGAGGCCCTCCAACCAAACAGTGTCGAACGCTTTCTCCAAGTCAATCAAGCGAGCACCCGTGCATTGTTTCTTGTCTTTATTCCATTGAATGTCGGACACCAGTTTAGACGAGACCAGTTTAGACGTATGTATGGTTTCATGCCCCGCCCTGAATCCGAACTGGTTGTCCGGTATAATATTATTTTCCTCAACCCATTGTTTCAGAACTCGTATGACTATCTTTTCAAAAACCAACCTTGCTTATGCAAGGAATAAGACTGATCGACCGAAGATTTGTCGGAATTGATCTATCTTTGTCCCGTTTAGCGATTGGTTGCACCACAGCTGTTTTCCAATGTTTTTTCCAATTGGCGACGGCACTATTTGCCATGTAATCGTCATTGAACCTAGTGAAACCAGGGTTCTCAGATCACCATTGACTTATCTCA
The DNA here is from genome assembly GCA_916610145.1 of Eristalis arbustorum. Classification (NCBI taxonomy): domain Eukaryota; kingdom Metazoa; phylum Arthropoda; class Insecta; order Diptera; family Syrphidae; genus Eristalis; species Eristalis arbustorum. The sequence goes on along the minus strand of OU744319.1, from coordinate 53,403,052 downwards.
TCACGAAGATTACTGTGGTTTAGCAAGGTTTCGTTCTCGAGTTCGAGATTCGGCGTGCGAACCTCGTTGACCAATTGCTTTCACCTTCTCTTGAGGATCTTCAACCAAGAAGAAGTCATTGTCGAGCACTGCCCCATCTGGATTGATGCCAATTGTAGTGAGTAAGTGTTCGTTATCTGTCGTCCTTGGAAGTCTAACACTCTGAATGTCGTTTTGATCTTTTCTCCGAAATATTTTACTCACAACATACCCGGGTTGTTAGATCGTACAGCCCGGATTTTATTGCCCCAGTGCAAGCTTATAGCCAGGCTATAGTTTCTTCGGATTAACTGTTGGAGGTGATCTCCGACTTTAGTGCCCTGACTTCGGCGCTTTGTGGATCTGTAAACCGTCTGTACAAGAGTTTGAGCCTTGACAGCAGCCTACTCTTGTGCACGTGTAATGCGTCAATGGTAGCGTTCCGATAAACATCGTTGTCATCCATTTGTACTACCTTCAGTATGGTCTTGTCCATTGTGCGTTTAATTACGTTGTCCATTTGTCTGAGATACCTGTCAACCTCCTCCTGTTTGTCGGAGGATTGATCCCACTCGAACGTAGTTCTGTGGATAAAGTTCTGGAAAAGCGAGGCCATCGGGCATTATTATAATTATAAGGATGACTCTGGATATATGCCCCCAGTTCTTCCACCTCGTTTGGGAGCTGCATAGCCGCGAAAAGTCCGCAGTGATCAATTTCGTACTCAATCGTAGTTAAGCAGTTCCGTGTGTGTCTTTCCACGTCTACTATCGTCAGTCGTTTGTCGATTATTAATAGATCCAGATAGGACCTGCTTCTGGGATACGAAGGTCTATCGGTTGCCAGCAAATCTAGCTTGAACTCAATATTGTGCTCTGCCAGCCAGTTATACAGTGGGGTTCCCCTGTCACTCTATTGCCCCATTCTCTGTGCTTGGAGTTTAAATCCCCAGCTTTAATATAATAGTTTTCCTCCGAGCTCAGTCGAAGGCTAGTAAAAAGATTGTCGAGTTCTAAAATGAAGTTGCGATTGAGGTTAGGATTGTCAGCTGCATAGATCGCGATCACATTTAAACGCTTGCTACCCTGGAGCGGAATGCTTGCAATAGACCTTTCTATTACTTGCAATCGTCGCACTTCACTGCTATACATGACCTTATGACATAGGCCTTTTTTTTATTAAGAGGGCAACCCCGCCCCCTTGCAAGGATTGGGGTCGGTCTCTTCGAATTACGTGGTAGTTCTTGTACCACAGGTTGCGCGTTTAGTTCAGCTTAGTTTCGCTGACCTTCAACACGTCTGGATTGTGGACTTGCAGAAGGTTACCGAGCGTTAGTTTTTGTTCAGTCCTAATCAGTAAATTCTCATTCACTGCTAGGATCTTAAGGTTATTGGCGGCGTGCGCAGCCATTAGGATTGTGTGACGTTAGGCACGGCAAACAACGTTGAGTAGATGAGGTCTACCCGCGCTGTTTGCTCCCGGAACTGTTTTTGGAACTGGGCGATCTGCTCCTGGATAGAGAGCAGGACCGCCTTCAGATACAGCTCAGCTTCGGGTTGCCTGGCCACTGCGACCGAGGCCACCATCGGCACTGTCGTTGTACCGGGCGCCTTCCAGATGCCATTTGGGCGAAGGAGACTTCCGGTGTAACAGCGGTAGATGGAGCACGAGGCGCTTCTACCATTTTTGTTTTCTTTTTATCCTCAAAGATTTTTCTGAGTTCTTGCACTCTTGGACATCCCCGATAGATTGCCGGATGTCCGTTAATCTTACAGATTACCCACATTAGCTTACTCCTATCTTCGAGCTTTTCCGTCCCTAAGGGACATTCCCCTTGGATGTGGGTTTTTGCGCATTGGACGCAGCGAGACTGCATGTTGCAGTTCGCCGATTGTCTTTTTTGCTGGCTGGGCTGACCTGGACAAGGAAGAACGGAAGTTTCCTATTCTCCCTTCTCGTTACCGCAGTGTTGAAGTGCTTAACCCCAACGAACGTGACATCGTCGCTCTGTGCCTGGCGCAGTTTGGCGAGGATATCCTCGGGATCAGTTGCAGAATCCACACCTTTGAGGAGCATAGTCTGCATTTGTTCTCCTTTGGGAGTATATGAATAAAACTCGGCCCCGCCACCGTTAACTCTTCTTTTACTGCGCGGTAGTCTGCCACTGATAAGCAGTGGACAGATAGCCTTAAGGGCCCTTTATATTTGATAAAAAGGGAGTTTTCAGTAGCCAACTCACATAGTTTGTCAACGTCCTTGGTCTCCATTCCGAAGACGTTTATTGGCGGGCATCTCTCTGCTTTCGGTGTTGTTCTTTGCTGCTGTTGCTGTTTCTGCTGGTGTTGATTCTTCAGCTGCTGTTGGTTCTTCTGCTGCAGTTTTTTATTCGGCAGTTGTTGTTGGTGCTGCTGCTTTTGTTGTTGTTTGGTAGCTGATATGCGCTGTCCCTTTGGCAACTGGTGTAGTTGTTGCTGCAGCTTTGGCTGCTCATGTTGTTGCTGTACAGCTTCTTTGGCCGCTCTCCTGGCTTGCAATTTTTTTGGATTGCCTGTATATTGGCATCCAGCTCCTCTCTTTTTCTCTGTTTCTTGAGAAGTTACTCTCTGTCCTCCTCATCCTCGTCGTCTGACTCGGATGACGCCTTTGCCTACGTAGGAGAAACTCCCTTCGCCCTCTGCCGACTCGTATAGTACGTCGTCTACTGATTGTTGTTGTAGTGTTGATGCTACTACAGTTTTTGATGTTGCTGCTACTTCTGTGTTGGCTGCTGCAATTGTTGTTGTTGAAGTTGTTGTTGTTGCTGCTTTTGTAGTTGCGTCCATGTCGCCTGAGGTTCCAGTTGTTGTTCCACTAACACAATGTGTCTCTAATTGTTTGTTCTTTAAAAAAAAAAGTTAAACTTTTCGGTTTTGCATGGGCATCGAACCCGAGTCGGTCGTGCCACGAGCAATGACGGTACCCACCGAACTATCGACACTATTTAATTTTTCTTGTTATTTTGCGCACTTGAAAAATAATACTCCGATCTGAAGCCGAATACGTCTGCACTGTGTGGAGGTCTATGAACGACTATACGCACGTGGTCTGTACAAGGACCTCACATTCCACGTGCAGAACCGAAAATCATTGCCCTTTGATCGGTTGCTGGGGTCGTCAACTGTGAATCCGTCCATATCCGAGACCTGTTGTCGGTTCGTAACCGTTGTTTTTTTATGTGGTGAGGGAGTTAACCTCACGCACAACCTACAATTGGTAGGCCAGGCCCATCATTTGACCCTCGGGCAGAGGGGGATCGCATCCTACCAGGTTGGGTGCAGTCAGCAACTTTGCCCTGTGTACATACATAGTCCCATGCCCCCAAAACCTCCTATTTGTAACACTTAAAACTAAAGTATTGCCACAGTCCGCTGTATGTCTTAATTTCACAATAGAAATTATAGACACATCAAGTATTAAGTATTGATTAGATTAAATATTAGTTCATTACTGGAGTGAGAACAACTAAGAAGGAATTTATATATATATATATATTTAATATTAATTTATTTTTGTGGATATTAAGCTAACATTGCACTTGTCATGTAGGCGTTTGGTGGGATAGTCCCTAGGTAAGCCCAATATAATTCTTAAAACTTTATTTTGACAGCGTTGCAATTTTTTTACGTGTGTTTTGGCACAGTTGTGCCAAATAGGAGCACCATAGAGTTAAACGGATTGGAAAATTATTTCGGAGAGTACAAGCTTGTTTTTAGAGGTAAGCTATGAAATTTTACAGATGAAAGGATATAGGATTCTAATAATTTTGTCGATAGTTTTTGATGTATGGTGCCTGAACGTAAGCTTGCTATCTAGGATTATGCCCAGATATTTACCGCTGTCCGACCATTCAATCTCCGCAGAATCTAATTTTAAATTTGTATCGGGCAGAAAACACGATTTCCTGCTTGGTAAACCAGACCGCTTGGGTTTTCCCCGGATTTTATTTAATATCCATTTCTTTAAATGTTGACCAACTATATTAAATGGATTTTCAATCGATTGAATACGTCTTGGAAATATACGCCGGAAGAGAATATAGCTGTTTTATCAGCAAACATGGCGCAGCAATATTACCTGCTCCAACGAACAAATATTTCCTATGTATACAGAGAATTTTCTATTTCTTATAAAATCTTGAATGATTTTGATGAGAGCAACTGGAAAGCTGAAGCGATATATTTTATACATTAAAGCATCATGCCATACAATGTCGAATGTTTTTTCAACGTCTAGCAGTATAAGTCCCTTCTACTCTTTAGCTAAACGTTTTTGTAAAATATGTCTTTTGGCTCTACAGACTTGATGTGAGACTGTGTGACCGCTTCTGAAACCAAGGAAGGATATGGCAGGAAGCATATCTCTTTCAGAAATGTGAAGCTCTAGCTTTTCTTTGATAATCTTTTCTAAGATTTTGCCTAGTAAACTGAGTAAGCTCATAGGACGATAGTTTAATGGATTGTCATTCGGTTTGCTTGGTTTAGAGATGGGGATTACTTTATCAAATTTCCAGGTGGTGGGAAAGTAACTAAGTTTCAGGCAGGAGTTATAAATTAGAGTAAGGTAAACCCTTTATTATATAATATGGGTGGCGCTACAGCCCATAGAAGGCCAGGGCCTAGCTTCTCAGCGAACACTAGTGTTGTGCGTGCCATTGTTCTTACACGAGTAGAAGGGACCTACAGTTTTATGCCGACTCCCAACGGCCAAGTTTGAGGAGCTTTTTCTAGACAGAAAATACTCTTTGAGCATTGTCAGTGACTCGAAAGAGGTGGGGTCGTGAAAATTATTTTTGTCGCTCAGAGCTGGATTCGAACCTGCGATGTCGAAGTTGGGGTCGATGCACATACCCACAACGCCACGGGCCACCACAAACCCTTTATTAGGGAGGTTTTTAATTAGACGGTTGCTAATACTGTCTAGCCCTGGCGATTTATTTGCTTTCAAACTTCAAACACTTCTTAACATACCGCGGGTCAACTAAAAATGTTTTGTTTAGTACAAAAAGTATATTTTTGATTTCTTACAAAGACTTCTCTATCAGTTGCGATGTCGCTAAGGTGGGAAGATGACAGATTGTTGCTACTAAAGTTTGAGGCAAAGCTGTCAACTTTTTCTTTTGCTGTCAGATAAATTTTGTTATTTAATTTAAGTGGATGAATATTACAATATTTCTTTTTTATTACTTTTGTTATTTTCCAAAATTCCTGACTTACTGTGTTGAAGGATGATAAAAGAGTGTTCCATATATCATTTCTAAATTTTGAAATTTCGTCATTAATCTTTCTGTTTAAATATTTGACATTTACTGCAAAACAAGCTAGTCTATGACGAATTTATTGCCTTCTTCGAATGTTTCTTAGTTTAATCAAATACTGGATATACGCCGGAAGAACGGTTTTTTGGATATCGACATTTCGTTTCCCAGGCACTGAAGCGTCAGCAGCTCGTTTAATGAAAGACACCAAATTGTCGATTAGATAATCAACTTGAACTGGAGAATTGACTTGAGAAAAATGAAAAAAATGGATTTAATTTTAAGTCTTTGACAGCATTTTTATAGGTAATCCAATTTGCCTTGGAATAGAAATAATGGAATAGGTTTGTCTTAAGGCCTACAGAATTTATTTGGAAGACTACAAAGAGGTCCAATGTTGAGGGATTACCTTTAGAGGGTGGAGGAGCATATGTTGGGCTTGGATTATGTAGTAGATCGTAACGATTATGTGCTGACTTTGAGTTGTGGAGTATATAACCCCACCAATTGAAAGAATACTCGGTGTTGTGTTATCAGATAGAAAAACTTCAACGACAATAGCTTCTATTACTCTTAGGTGAAAACCAGGGAGTAGGCTATGTTGAATACGAAAGCAACACCAGCTCTACTTGTACTGTCTAGGTGCCTGATGCAAGGTTTGATCTATTATAAGCCATGTTTCTGTGACTAATGCAATGTTCGCTTTTTCTTTTAAGAGAAAATCAAAGAATTAAATTTTTTACCAAGGATGCTCCTTGCATTCGAGTTAACAATAAGGAGAGACTTATTAGTCATATTGAGAGCACAAATATTTAATTGCCAAAGAGGGTCTTCGAATCCGAGCCTCCTGGTTCGAGAAGGAGAGGAAGACCGAACCTCCGGTACAAAGACCAAGTCATCGCGGATGCAAGACAGCTTGGCCTTGATGACTGGAAGCAGCGTTCCCAGGACCGTCACCGATGGAAGGCAGCAATTGCTCAGGCTCAGACCCTTCATGGTTCGTCTGCCTGATAAGTAAGTAAGTAAGTAAGTAACCCGCGGAATTTATTTTTGTCAATTTAGGTACATTCAAACTACCAGCCGAATTATTTAGCGAGGAGAGGAACTCGTCTTCTCCTGAGTCAGTTCTTAGACGTTTAGAAATGTTTTCAGATTTAAGAGACACGTGAAAACACGACCGATTAGTACGACGACTACCGAGCGAATGATGATTTTTAGATTTGCTTTGCGCAAATCATCACCTTCTGGTATAAAATTCGACATTTTAACACGATGAAAAAATATGATTTTGCCTGTTCAATGACTTGATGTATACTAAATACTTTTCACAGATGTCATAGCAAAAAAAAAAAAATAAAAAAATAAGGGCTCGTTCACAACAAATGTTCCCTATCGAGACATTTGTATCTCGATGCTCACTTCATACTGGTACACCTGGTATATGGTCAGTCCATGTTAGCTCATTATTCCACATTATGCCAAGATTTTTTTACACAGGTAACATATTCGACGAAACATGGTTTAATTCTATGGGAGGAAAGTTTGGAAGGGGGCGATGGTGTTTGAAGAATGTATTGACTTTGGTTTTGCCAGGAGTGAGCATTGGAGTATTTTCTTCAGCCCAGTTCATAATCGAACTCATATCCTCGTTTAATTTGGCAACTGAATCTTCAATCATACCTACAGGAAATCTTATATAGATTTGAATATCATCTGCACATACGTGGAAGATCATTAATGAACATTAAAAACAATAACGGACCGAGAATAGAACCTTAGGCTACTCCATTGTGGATCACATAAGGACAACAGTTTTGAATTATTTTAAACAGCTTGAGTACGGTTAGTAAGGTACAAAAAGATTAATTTATTAGTAGGACCACATGTGTTGAATTGGCCAGACAGTTTATCAGTCGTTCAAAGATCTCTGAGCAGTGCAGTACTAGTTTGCGGGAGTGTCGACTTTAAATCAAAGAAAAGTGAGTAGTGCTCTACTTGTACTGTCTAGGCGATAAATAATAAAATTCGGATGATGCAAGGTTTGATCTATTATAAGCCATGTTTCTGTGACTAATGCAATGTCCGCTTTTTCTTTTAAGAGAAAATCAAAGAATTAAATTTTTTACCAAGGATGCTCCTTGAATTCGAGTTAACAATAAGGAGAGACTTATTAGTCATATTGAGAGCACAAATATTTAATTGCCAAGGAGGTAATTACTTGAAATTGTACTGCTTTGGAGCGGCAAGAACCTAATTGAGAGATTACTTATCCTAAAAGAGTATTAATAACATCAAAAGAGAAAAGATCTTCATTCGTAGATTCCAATGTGGAGGAGTGTGTGCTCTTAGTGATGTTGAGTATGTCTCCGGCTTATTTTAATACGAGGCAATGTTGCCGGCGCTTGTGGCGGTGGTGGCTCAATGTTTTGCCTTGGCTGGCGCAGAAGATTCGGCTTTGGTAGTTCTGGAAATTCAATGAGAAAGCAACGATCGATTACCTGGGGAGATTGAGTACTTAGAGAGCCACGCGATGAGAGTTTTTGACGAATGTCAAGAAACTGTTTGCGGGTAACTCATGACGGATCAGATGATATATGAAGACCATTACAATTGGTGCATTTGATCACATTGGGAGTTTTGCAGTCGGTGGTTCGCGCAAGAACTTTACACGTTGCAGTGAATGGATCCATGCCCATAGAATTCATAATTATTACACTGGGTAACTCTGTGCGGATTTTGTTTTTTTTATAGTCCCAATGTATCACTGTTTTAAAAATGTTAGAGTAGTTTTTCCAAAGTTCTTGATATTGATTGTCTTTCAATGTACACGATGTATGTGTGCTGGTTACCAACAGATTTTGTTTTAATTTGAATTGGCTTGATATCTATGCATTTGATTCGAAGATCATAATGTTCGTTTTTAAGTTCAAATACTGGAAGAAGTTCACTTTTAACTTTTTCAAATGACTGGAGCAATTGGCAAGCAATTTTTTGCCCTAAGGAGATATTTTTAAGTAAACAGTCTTCAATGTTTATTTTTTTAAGATTTCGCGTAAAATTTTACTGGCTGTTTTTAACACTGTAATAGGTGGCACAATTTGTTTTGATTTGGGGTTTGAAATATCATCAATTTTAGCACCTTCATCCGCATCTAGATCATTGTCTAAATCGAGAAGTTGGTAATAGTTTGCATTACCACCCGCGGAATTTTTTGGAGGGCAGGGTCTATGCTCACAGGGCAAAGTTGCTGATCGCTCTCAACTTGGCGGGATGCCAGCAACGATCCTTGTCGATGCATAGATCAAGTTGACATGCAGCCTCCAAGCGGCGCCCCCTGGATAGCTTTCACAACACCCGTTGTGAGGTGAACCAATGCATGCAGCGTTTCCTCAGCGGTTGTGCGGAGGGCTAACAACCCGCCCACAAAAAAAATAACTGTTACGGAAGAGCAAGCAGCCTCGGAGGAACGGACGGAACCCCAACGACGACACGGCGCGAAAAAGGACTACGATTTGCGAGTGTGCTCCTGGAATGTAAGAACACTCTACACTCCGGGGGCCGCACAAAAACTGGAAAATATCCTCACGCAGTATAAAGCGGATATTACTGCGCTCCAGGAAATACGCTGGATAGGACACGGGATTATGAAAAAGAAAGAGTGCGACATATATTACAGCTGTCATAAAAGGTTGCACATATTTGGATGCGGATTCGTCGTGGGAAAGCGGCTAAGGTCGAAGGTCATCGACTTCAAACCGATAAGCGATCGCCTGGCTGTGATCCGCATCCAAGGCAGATTCTACAACATCAGCCTCATATGTGCACACGCCCCTACCGACGAAGCTGAAGACTCTGTCAAAGAGGATTTTTACGACCTCTTGGACGGTGCCTACGGAGCCTGTCCGGAGTACGATGTCAAAATCGTACTCGGAGACTTCAATGCTAAAATCGGTAAGGAAAACATCTTTGGCGGAGTGATCGGAAAGCACAGCCTCCACGACACGACAACAGACAACGGCTTCCGACTCACAGACTTTGCGACAGCACGTAATATGGTCATAAGTAGCACAAGGTTCCCTCGCAAAAAAATCCACACAGCAACCTGGCGATCCCCGGATGGTTGAACCGCCAACCAAATCGACCATGTGCTTATTGACGGAAGACACGCGTCAAACATCCTGGATGTGCGAACATTCAGGGGGGCAAACGTCGACTCTGACCACTTTCTTGTTGCAGCAAGATTCAGAGCTCGACTGTCCAATGTCAGAAAGCTGCACCAGCCGACAAAGAAAACTTTTGACATTGGACGCCTAAGCACACCGGAGATTGCCAGAGCCTACGAAGAGCAATTAAGTGAGAGACTCTCCGGTATGCCTACGTCAAGTGCCAACGAGATGTGGTTGCATTGCCGCTCGGCCATCAAAGAGGTAGCGGAAACTACATTAGGCTACCTACCACCCCCGACAAGAAACCCGTGGTATGATGGCGAGTGTGAGCAGAAAAAACGTGCAACCGACGAGGCATACCAAAAAGCGCTGCAACGGAAAACAAAAGCAGCGCAAGAGGAGTACCGGGCTAGAAGACGGGAGGAGAAAAAGCTTCTACGCCTGAAGAAAAGGTCTCTCGCAACCTCCCAGCTCAAGGATATCGAAGAGTCTAGGGACAAGCAAAAAATACGGGCCTTTTACAAAAAAGCCAAAAGCCTGGCCACAGGCTTTAGGAAAGGCACCCAAGCTCTTCGAAATTGCGAGGGTAACCTAGTTACGGACCCCCAGGGAATAGTGGATGTGTTTAAGCAGCACTTCCAACAGCTGCTTAGCGGGCCTGACCAGGAGAGAGTGATAGGGAACCAGGAAATCCCAACTCCAGTCGACGAAGAAGTCCTCCCACCTAGCTTTGAAGAAGTCGGTACAGCCATTAAAAGGCTGAAGAACAACAAAGCCGCAGGCTCAGATGGCTTACCATCGGAGCTTTTCAAGCTGAAAGCATGCCCGACGACTGGAATATCAGCTCCATATGCCCCATCCACAAAAAAGGCGATCCTACCTCCTGCAAGAACTACAGAGGTATATCCCTGCTCAATGTCGCCTACAAGATCCTATCCAGCGTACTGTGTGAACGTCTAAAGCCGTTTTGCACCGCACTAATCGGCACGTACCAGTGCGGCTTCCGGCCCGGCAAATCGACTACAGACCAAATCTTCACACTAAGGCAGATCCTGGAGAAGACCAGCGAGTTTCAAATCGATACTCACCATCTTTTTATCGATTTTAAAGCCGCATACGACAGCATTCATCGCAAGGAGCTATTCGAAGCGATGGCCGAATTCGGGATCCCGGGAAAACTGATCCGGTTGTGTCGCACCACGCTAACACATACGCGATGCACCGTGCAGTTCGGTTCAAAAACCTCTGAACCGTTCGAAACCTGCACCGGATTTCGGCAAGGAGATGCGCTGTCGTGTGATTTCTTCAATCTGGTACTGGAGAATATAGTGCGGCGGGCAAAAGTCAACACGGAAGGCACTATCTTCTACAAGTCAGTCCAGCTGTTGGGATACGCGGATGACATCGACATTGTCGCGCGGTCCCAACGTGCCATCGTGGAAGCTTTCACGGCAATTGAGGAACAGGCGAAACGAGCTGGTCTTAAGGTCAACGAGGACAAAACAAAATATATGCTGTCGAGCAAACAACGATCCGCCGCACACCACCTAGGCCAAAACGTTACAATCGACAGCTACAATTTCGAGGTAGTAAAGGAGTACTGGCTACTGGAAACTCCTTTTTTATCAAATATAAAGGGCCCTTAAGGCTATCTGTGGAGGGCAGGGTCTATGCTCACAGGGCAAAGTTGCTGATCGCTCTCAACTTGGCGGGATACCAGCAACGATCCTTGTCGATGCATAGATCAAGTTGACATGCAGCCTCCAAGCGGCGCCCCCTGGATAAGCTTTCACAACACCCGTTGTGAGGTGAACCAATGCATGCAGCGTTTCCCCAGCGGTTGTGCGGAGGGCTAACAACCCACCCACAAAAAAAATAACTGTTACGGAAGAGCAAGCAGCCTCGGAGGAACGGACGGAACCCCAACGACGACACGGCGCGAAAAAGGACTACGATTTGCGAGTGTGCTCCTGGAATGTAAGAACACTCTACACTCCGGGGGCCGCACAAAAACTGGAAAATATCCTCACGCAGTATAAAGCGGATATTACTGCGCTCCAGGAAATACGCTGGATAGGACACGGGATTATGAAAAAGAAAGAGTGCGACATATATTACAGCTGTCATAAAAGGTTGCACATATTTGGATGCGGATTCGTCGTGGGAAAGCGGCTAAGGTCGAAGGTCATCGACTTCAAACCGATAAGCGATCGCCTGGCTGTGATCCGCATCCAAGGCAGATTCTACAACATCAGCCTCATATGTGCACACGCCCCTACCGACGAAGCTGAAGACTCTGTCAAAGAGGATTTTTACGACCTCTTGGACGGTGCCTACGGAGCCTGTCCGGAGTACGATGTCAAAATCGTACTCGGAGACTTCAACGCTAAAATCGGTAAGGAAAACATCTTTGGCGGAGTGATCGGAAAGCACAGCCTCCACGACACGACAACAGACAACGGCTTCCGACTCACAGACTTTGCGACAGCACGTAATATGGTCATAAGTAGCACAAGGTTCCCTCGCAAAAAAAATCCACACAGCAACCTGGCGATCCCCGGATGGTTGAACCGCCAACCAAATCGACCATGTGCTTATTGACGGAAGACACGCGTCAAACATCCTGGATGTGCGAACATTCAGGGGGGCAAACGTCGACTCTGACCACTTTCTTGTTGCAGCAAGATTCAGAGCTCGACTGTCCAATGTCAGAAAGCTGCACCAGCCGACAAAGAAAACTTTTGACATTGGACGCCTAAGCACACCGGAGATTGCCAGAGCCTACGAAGAGCAATTAAGTGAGAGACTCTCCGGTATGCCTACGTCAAGTGCCAACGAGATGTGGTTGCATTGCCGCTCGGCCATCAAAGAGGTAGCGGAAACTACATTAGGCTACCTACCACCCCCGACAAGAAACCCGTGGTATGATGGCGAGTGTGAGCAGAAAAAACGTGCAACCGACGAGGCATACCAAAAAGCGCTGCAACGGAAAACAAGAGCAGCGCAAGAGGAGTACCGGGCTAGAAGACGGGAGGAGAAAAAGCTTCTACGCCTGAAGAAAAGGTCTCTCGCAACCTCCCAGCTCAAGGATATCGAAGAGTCTAGGGACAAGCAAAAAATACGGGCCTTTTACAAAAAAGCCAAAAGCCTGGCCACAGGCTTTAGGAAAGGCACCCAAGCTCTTCGAAATTGCGAGGGTAACCTAGTTACGGACCCCCAGGGAATAGTGGATGTGTTTAAGCAGCACTTCCAACAGCTGCTTAGCGGGCCTGACCAGGAGAGAGTGATAGGGAACCAGGAAATCCCAACTCCAGTCGACGAAGAAGTCCTCCCACCTAGCTTTGAAGAAGTCGGTACAGCCATTAAAAGGCTGAAGAACAACAAAGCCGCAGGCTCAGATGGCTTAACATCGGAGCTTTTCAAGCTGAAAGCATGCCCGACGACTGGAATATCAGCTCCATATGCCCCATCCACAAAAAAGGCGATCCTACCTCCTGCAAGAACTACAGAGGTATATCCCTGCTCAATGTCGCCTACAAGATCCTATCCAGCGTACTGTGTGAACGTCTAAAGCCGTTTTGCACCGCACTAATCGGCACGTACCAGTGCGGCTTCCGGCCCGGCAAATCGACTACAGACCAAATCTTCACACTAAGGCAGATCCTGGAGAAGACCAGCGAGTTTCAAATCGATACTCACCATCTTTTTATCGATTTTAAAGCCGCATACGACAGCATTCATCGCAAGGAGCTATTCGAAGCGATGGCCGAATTCGGGATCCCGGGAAAACTGATCCGGTTGTGTCGCACCACGCTAACACATACGCGATGCACCGTGCAGTTCGGTTCAAAAACCTCTGAACCGTTCGAAACCTGCACCGGATTTCGGCAAGGAGATGCGCTGTCGTGTGATTTCTTCAATCTGGTACTGGAGAATATAGTGCGGCGGGCAAAAGTCAACACGGAAGGCACTATCTTCTACAAGTCAGTCCAGCTGTTGGGATACGCGGATGACATCGACATTGTCGCGCGGTCCCAACGTGCCATCGTGGAAGCTTTCACGGCAATTGAGGAACAGGCGAAACGAGCTGGTCTTAAGGTCAACGAGGACAAAACAAAATATATGCTGTCGAGCAAACAACGATCCGCCGCACACCACCTAGGCCAAAACGTTACAATCGACAGCTACAATTTCGAGGTAGTAAAGGAGTACTGGCTACTGGAAACTCCTTTTTTATCAAATATAAAGGGCCCTTAAGGCTATCTGTGGAGGGCAGGGTCTATGCTCACAGGGCAAAGTTGCTGATCGCTCTCAACTTGGCGGGATACCAGCAACGATCCTTGTCGATGCATAGATCAAGTTGACATGCAGCCTCCAAGCGGCGCCCCCTGGATAGCTTTCACAACACCCGTTGTGAGGTGAACCAATGCATGCAGCGTTTCCCCAGCGGTTGTGCGGAGGGCTAACAACCCACCCACAAAAAAAAAATAACTGTTACGGAAGAGCAAGCAGCCTCGGAGGAACGGACGGAACCCCAACGACGACACGGCGCGAAAAAGGACTACGATTTGCGAGTGTGCTCCTGGAATGTAAGAACACTCTACACTCCGGGGGCCGCACAAAAACTGGAAAATATCCTCACGCAGTATAAAGCGGATATTACTGCGCTCCAGGAAATACGCTGGATAGGACACGGGATTATGAAAAAGAAAGAGTGCGACATATATTACAGCTGTCATAAAAGGTTGCACATATTTGGATGCGGATTCGTCGTGGGAAAGCGGCTAAGGTCGAAGGTCATCGACTTCAAACCGATAAGCGATCGCCTGGCTGTGATCCGCATCCAAGGCAGATTCTACAACATCAGCCTCATATGTGCACACGCCCCTACCGACGAAGCTGAAGACTCTGTCAAAGAGGATTTTTACGACCTCTTGGACGGTGCCTACGGAGCCTGTCCGGAGTACGATGTCAAAATCGTACTCGGAGACTTCAATGCTAAAATCGGTAAGGAAAACATCTTTGGCGGAGTGATCGGAAAGCACAGCCTCCACGACACGACAACAGACAACGGCTTCCGACTCACAGACTTTGCGACAGCACGTAGTATGGTCATAAGTAGCACAAGGTTCCCTCGCAAAAAAATCCACACAGCAACCTGGCGATCCCCGGATGGTTGAACCGCCAACCAAATCGACCATGTGCTTATTGACGGAAGACACGCGTCAAACATCCTGGATGTGCGAACATTCAGGGGGGCAAACGTCGACTCTGACCACTTTCTTGTTGCAGCAAGATTCAGAGCTCGACTGTCCAATGTCAGAAAGCTGCACCAGCCGACAAAGAAAACTTTTGACATTGGACGCCTAAGCACACCGGAGATTGCCAGAGCCTACGAAGAGCAATTAAGTGAGAGACTCTCCGGTATGCCTACGTCAAGTGCCAACGAGATGTGGTTGCATTGCCGCTCGGCCATCAAAGAGGTAGCGGAAACTACATTAGGCCACCTACCACCCCCGACAAGAAACCCGTGGTATGATGGCGAGTGTGAGCAGAAAAAACGTGCAACCGACGAGGCATACCAAAAAGCGCTGCAACGGAAAACAAGAGCAGCGCAAGATTAGTACCGGGCTAGAAGACGGGAGGAGAAAAAGCTTCTACGCCTGAAGAAAAGGTCTCTCGCAACCTCCCAGCTCAAGGATATCGAAGAGTCTAGGGACAAGCAAAAAATACGGGCCTTTTACAAAAAAGCCAAAAGCCTGGCCACAGGCTTTAGGAAAGGCACCCAAGCTCTTCGAAATTGCGAGGGTAACCTAGTTACGGACCCCCAGGGAATAGTGGATGTGTTTAAGCAGCACTTCCAACAGCTGCTTAGCGGGCCTGACCAGGAGAGAGTGATAGGGAACCAGGAAATCCCAACTCCAGTCGACGAAGAAGTCCTCCCACCTAGCTTTGAAGAAGTCGGTACAGCCATTAAAAGGCTGAAGAACAACAAAGCCGCAGGCTCAGATGGCTTACCATCGGAGCTTTTCAAGCTGAAAGCATGCCCGACGACTGGAATATCAGCTCCATATGCCCCATCCACAAAAAAGGCGATCCTACCTCCTGCAAGAACTACAGAGGTATATCCCTGCTCAATGTCGCCTACAAGATCCTATCCAGCGTACTGTGTGAACGTCTAAAGCCGTTTTGCACCGCACTAATCGGCACGTACCAGTGCGGCTTCCAGCCCGGCAAATCGACTACAGACCAAATCTTCACACTAAGGCAGATCCTGGAGAAGACCAGCGAGTTTCAAATCGATACTCACCATCTTTTTATCGATTTTAAAGCCGCATACGACAGCATTCATCGCAAGGAGCTATTCGAAGCGATGGCCGAATTCGGGATCCCGGGAAAACTGATCCGGTTGTGTCGCACCACGCTAACACATACGCGATGCACCGTGCAGTTCGGTTCAAAAACCTCTGAACCGTTCGAAACCTGCACCGGATTTCGGCAAGGAGATGCGCTGTCGTGTGATTTCTTCAATCTGGTACTGGAGAATATAGTGCGGCGGGCAAAAGTCAACACGGAAGGCACTATCTTCTACAAGTCAGTCCAGCTGTTGGGATACGCGGATGACATCGACATTGTCGCGCGGTCCCAACGTGCCATCGTGGAAGCTTTCACGGCAATTGAGGAACAGGCGAAACGAGCTGGTCTTAAGGTCAACGAGGACAAAACAAAATATATGCTGTCGAGCAAACAACGATCCGCCGCACACCACCTAGGCCAAAACGTTACAATCGACAGCTACAATTTCGAGGTAGTAAAGGAGTACTGGCTACTGGAAACTCCTTTTTTATCAAATATAAAGGGCCCTTAAGGCTATCTGTGGAGGGCAGGGTCTATGCTCACAGGGCAAAGTTGCTGATCGCTCTCAACTTGGCGGGATACCAGCAACGATCCTTGTCGATGCATAGATCAAGTTGACATGCAGCCTCCAAGCGGCGCCCCCTGGATAGCTTTCACAACACCCGTTGTGAGGTGAACCAATGCATGCAGCGTTTCCCCAGCGGTTGTGCGGAGGGCTAACAACCCACCCACAAAAAAAAAAATAACTGTTACGGAAGAGCAAGCAGCCTCGGAGGAACGGACGGAACCCCAACGACGACACGGCGCGAAAAAGGACTACGATTTGCGAGTGTGCTCCTGGAATGTAAGAACACTCTACACTCCGGGGGCCGCACAAAAACTGGAAAATATCCTCACGCAGTATAAAGCGGATATTACTGCGCTCCAGGAAATACGCTGGATAGGACACGGGATTATGAAAAAGAAAGAGTGCGACATATATTACAGCTGTCATAAAAGGTTGCACATATTTGGATGCGGATTCGTCGTGGGAAAGCGGCTAAGGTCGAAGGTCATCGACTTCAAACCGATAAGCGATCGCCTGGCTGTGATCCGCATCCAAGGCAGATTCTACAACATCAGCCTCATATGTGCACACGCCCCTACCGACGAAGCTGAAGACTCTGTCAAAGAGGATTTTTACGACCTCTTGGACGGTGCCTACGGAGCCTGTCCGGAGTACGATGTCAAAATCGTACTCGGAGACTTCAATGCTAAAATCGGTAAGGAAAACATCTTTGGCGGAGTGATCGGAAAGCACAGCCTCCACGACACGACAACAGACAACGGCTTCCGACTCACAGACTTTGCGACAGCACGTAATATGGTCATAAGTAGCACAAGGTTCCCTCGCAAAAAAATCCACACAGCAACCTGGCGATCCCCGGATGGTTGAACCGCCAACCAAATCGACCATGTGCTTATTGACGGAAGACACGCGTCAAACATCCTGGATGTGCGAACATTCAGGGGGGCAAACGTCGACTCTGACCACTTTCTTGTTGCAGCAAGATTCAGAGCTCGACTGTCCAATGTCAGAAAGCTGCACCAGCCGACAAAGAAAACTTTTGACATTGGATGCCTAAGCACACCGGAGATTGCCAGAGCCTACGAAGAGCAATTAAGTGAGAGACTCTCCGGTATGCCTACGTCAAGTGCCAACGAGATGTGGTTGCATTGCCGCTCGGCCATCAAAGAGGTAGCGGAAACTACATTAGGCTACCTACCACCCCCGACAAGAAACCCGTGGTATGATGGCGAGTGTGAGCAGAAAAAACGTGCAACCGACGAGGCATACCAAAAAGCGCTGCAACGGAAAACAAGAGCAGCGCAAGAGGAGTACCGGGCTAGAAGACGGGAGGAGAAAAAGCTTCTACGCCTGAAGAAAAGGTCTCTCGCAACCTCCCAGCTCACGGATATCGAAGAGTCTAGGGGCAAGCAAAAAATACGGGCCTTTTACAAAAAAGCCAAAAGCCTGGCCACAGGCTTTAGGAAAGGCACCCAAGCTCTTCGAAATTGCGAGGGTAACCTAGTTACGGACCCCCAGGGAATAGTGGATGTGTTTAAGCAGCACTTCCAACAGCTGCTTAGCGGGCCTGACCAGGAGAGAGTGATAGGGAACCAGGAAATCCCAACTCCAGTCGACGAAGAAGTCCTCCCACCTAGCTTTGAAGAAGTCGGTACAGCCATTAAAAGGCTGAAGAACAACAAAGCCGCAGGCTCAGATGGCTTACCATCGGAGCTTTTCAAGCTGAAAGCATGCCCGACGACTGGAATATCAGCTCCATATGCCCCATCCACAAAAAAGGCGATCCTACCTCCTGCAAGAACTACAGAGGTATATCCCTGCTTAATGTCGCCTACAAGATCCTATCCAGCGTACTGTGTGAACGTCTAAAGCCGTTTTGCACCGCACCAATCGGCACGTACCAGTGCGGCTTCCGGCCCGGCAAATCGACTACAGACCAAATCTTCACACTAAGGCAGATCCTGGAGAAGACCAGCGAGTTTCAAATCGATACTCACCATCTTTTTATCGATTTTAAAGCCGCATACGACAGCATTCATCGCAAGGAGCTATTCGAAGCGATGGCCGAATTCGGGATCCCGGGAAAACTGATCCGGTTGTGTCGCACCACGCTAACACATACGCGATGCACCGTGCAGTTCGGTTCAAAAACCTCTGAACCGTTCGAAACCTGCACCGGATTTCGGCAAGGAGATGCGCTGTCGTGTGATTTCTTCAATCTGGTACTGGAGAATATAGTGCGGCGGGCAAAAGTCAACACGGAAGGCACTATCTTCTACAAGTCAGTCCAGCTGTTGGGATACGCGGATGACATCGACATTGTCGCGCGGTCCCAACGTGCCATCGTGGAAGCTTTCACGGCAATTGAGGAACAGGCGAAACGAGCTGGTCTTAAGGTGAACGAGGACAAAACAAAATATATGCTGTCGAGCAAACAACGATCCGCCGCACACCACCTAGGCCAAAACGTTACAATCGACAGCTACAATTTCGAGGTAGTAAAGGAGTACTGGCTACTGGAAACTCCTTTTTTATCAAATATAAAGGGCCCTTAAGGCTATCTGTGGAGGGCAGGGTCTATGCTCACAGGGCAAAGTTGCTGATCGCTCTCAACTTGGCGGGATACCAGCAACGATCCTTGTCGATGCATAGATCAAGTTGACATGCAGCCTCCAAGCGGCGCCCCCTGGATAGCTTTCACAACACCCGTTGTGAGGTGAACCAATGCATGCAGCGTTTCCCCAGCGGTTGTGCGGAGGGCTAACAACCCACCCACAAAAAAAAAATAACTGTTACGGAAGAGCAAGCAGCCTCGGAGGAACGGACGGAACCCCAACGACGACACGGCGCGAAAAAGGACTACGATTTGCGAGTGTGCTCCTGGAATGTAAGAACACTCTACACTCCAGGGGCCGCACAAAAACTTGAAAATATCCTCACGCAGTATAAAGCGGATATTACTGCGCTCCAGGAAATACGCTGGATAGGACACGGGATTATGAAAAAGAAAGAGTGCGACATATATTACAGCTGTCATAAAAGGTTGCACATATTTGGATGCGGATTCGTCGTGGGAAAGCGGCTAAGGTCGAAGGTCATCGACTTCAAACCGATAAGCGATCGCCTGGCTGTGATCCGCATCCAAGGCAGATTCTACAACATCAGCCTCATATGTGCACACGCCCCTACCGACGAAGCTGAAGACTCTGTCAAAGAGGATTTTTACGACCTCTTGGACGGTGCCTACGGAGCCTGTCCGGAGTACGATGTCAAAATCGTACTCGGAGACTTCAATGCTAAAATCGGTAAGGAAAACATCTTTGGCGGAGTGATCGGAAAGCACAGCCTCCACGACACGACAACAGACAACGGCTTCCGACTCACAGACTTTGCGACAGCACGTAATATGGTCATAAGTAGCACAAGGTTCCCTCGCAAAAAAATCCACACAGCAACCTGGCGATCCCCGGATGGTTGAACCGCCAACCAAATCGACCATGTGCTTATTGACGGAAGACACGCGTCAAACATCCTGGATGTGCGAACATTCAGGGGGGCAAACGTCGACTCTGACCACTTTCTTGTTGCAGCAAGATTCAGAGCTCGACTGTCCAATGTCAGAAAGCTGCACCAGCCGACAAAGAAAACTTTTGACATTGGACGCCTAAGCACACCGGAGATTGCCAGAGCCTACGAAGAGCAATTAAGTGAGAGACTCTCCGGTATGCCTACGTCAAGTGCCAACGAGATGTGGTTGCATTGCCGCTCGGCCATCAAAGAGGTAGCGGAAACTACATTAGGCTACCTACCACCCCCGACAAGAAACCCGTGGTATGATGGCGAGTGTGAGCAGAAAAAACGTGCAACCGACGAGGCATACCAAAAAGCGCTGCAACGGAAAACAAGAGCAGCGCAAGAGGAGTACCGGGCTAGAAGACGGGAGGAGAAAAAGCTTCTATGCCTGAAGAAAAGGTCTCTCGCAACCTCCCAGCTCAAGGATATCGAAGAGTCTAGGGACAAGCAAAAAATACGGGCCTTTTACAAAAAAGCCAAAAGCCTGGCCACAGGCTTTAGGAAAGGCACCCAGGCTCTTCGAAATTGCGAGGGTAACTAGTTACGGACCCCCAGGGAATAGTGGATGTGTTTAAGCAGCACTTCCAACAGCTGCTTAGCGTGCCTGACCAGGAGAGAGTGATAGGGAAACAGGAAATCCCAACTCCAGTCGACGAAGAAGTCCTCCCACCTAGCTTTGAAGAAGTCGGTACAGCCATTAAAAGGCTGAAGAACAACAAAGCCGCAGGCTCAGATGGCTTACCATCGGAGCTTTTCAAGCTGATACATGCCCGACGACTGGAATATCAGCTCCATATGCCCCATCCACAAAAAAGGCGATCCTACCTCCTGCAAGAACTACAGAGGTATATCCCTGCTCAATGTCGCCTACAAGATCCTATCCAGCGTACTGTGTGAACGTCTAAAGCCGTTTTGCACCGCACTAATCGGCACGTACCAGTGCGGCTTCCGGCCCGGCAAATCGACTACAGACCAAATCTTCACACTAAGGCAGATCCTGGAGAAGACCAGCGAGTTTCAAATCGATACTCACCATCTTTTTATCGATTTTAAAGCCGCATACGACAGCATTCATCGCAAGGAGCTATTCGAAGCGATGGCCGAATTCGGGATCCCGGGAAAACTGATCCGGTTGTGTCGCACCACGCTAACACATACGCGATGCACCGTGCAGTTCGGTTCAAAAACCTCTGAACCGTTCGAAACCTGCACCGGATTTCGGCAAGGAGATGCGCTGTCGTGTGATTTCTTCAATCTGGTACTGGAGAATATAGTGCGGCGGGCAAAAGTCAACACGGAAGGCACTATCTTCTACAAGTCAGTCCAGCTGTTGGGATACGCGGATGACATCGACATTGTCGCGCGGTCCCAACGTGCCATCGTGGAAGCTTTCACGGCAATTGAGGAACAGGCGAAACGAGCTGGTCTTAAGGTCAACGAGGACAAAACAAAATATATGCTGTCGAGCAAACAACGATCCGCCGCACACCACCTAGGCCAAAACGTTACAATCGACAGCTACAATTTCGAGGTAGTAAAGGAGTTTGTCTACCTCGGGGCAAATGTAAACTCCACGAATGACATAGTAGTGGAGATCCGACGTAGAATCGCCCTTGGCAACCGATGCTACTTCGGTCTGTCAAAACAACTGGGCTCGAAACTCCTGACTCGAAGGACCAAAGTCATGCTCTACAAAACCCTTATCCTGCCAGTCCTACTTTATGGAGCCGAAAGCTGGACATTAAGTAAGGCTGCAGAGCTGATTCATGGTGCCTTCGAAAGAAAAATTCTACGTCGGATATATGGTCCCGTCTGCGAGGAAGGCGAATGGAGGAGAAGACACAACCGCGAACTCTACGAGCTGTACAAGGATGTGGATGTAGTCCGGAAGGCAAAAATCCGTCGACTACACTGGCTCGGCCACATCGAGCGAATGGACAACAACGCTCCAGCAAGGAGGGTCTTCGAATCCGAGCGTCCTGGTTCGAGAAGGAGAGGAAGACCGAACCTCCGGTACAAAGACCAAGTCATCGCGGATGCAAGACAGCTTGGCCTTGATGACTGGAAGCAGCGTGCCCAGGACCGTCACCGATGGAAGGCAGCAATTGCTCAGGCTCAGACCCTTCATGGTTCGTCTGCCTGATAAGTAAGTAAGTAAGTAAGTAACCCGCGGAATTTATTTTTGTCAATTTAGGTACATTAAAACTAAAAGCCGAATTATTTAGCGAGGAGAGGAACTCGTCTTCTCCTGAGTCAGTTCTTAGACGTTTAGAAATGTTTTCAGATTTAAGAGACACGTGAAAACACGACCGATTAGTACGACGACTACCGAGCGAATGATGATTTTTAGATTTGCTTTGCGCAAATCATCACCTTCTGGTACAAAATTCGACATTTTTAACACGATGAAAAAATATGATTTTGCCTGTTCAATGACTTGATGTATACTAAATATTTTTCACAGATGTCATAGCAAAAAAAAAATAAGGGCTCGTTCACAACAAATATTCCCTATCGAGACATTTGTATCTCGATGCTCACTTCATACTGGTACACCTGGTATATGGTCAGTCCATGTTAGCTCATTATCGCACATTATGCCAAGATTTTTTTACACAGGTAACATATTCGACGAAACATGGTTTAATTCTATGGGAGGAAAGTTTGGAAGGGGGCGATGGTGTTTGAAGAATGTATTGACTTTGGTTTTGCCAGGAGTGAGCATTGGAGTATTTTCTTCAGCCCAGTTCATAATCGAACTCATGTCCTTGTTTAATTTAGCAACTGAATCTTCAATCATACCTACAGAAAAACTTATATAGATTTGAATATCATCTGCACATACGTGGAAGATCATTAATGAACATTAAAAACAATAACGGACCGAGAATAGAACCTTAGGCTACTCCATTGTGGATATCACATAAGGGCAACAGTTTTAAATTATTTTAAACAGCTTGAGTACGGTTAGTAAGGTACAAAAAGATTAATTTATTAGTAGGACCACATGTGTTGAATTGGCCAGACAGCTTTTCAGTCGTTCAAAGATCTCTGAGCAGTGCAGTACTAGTTTGCGGGAGTGTCGACTTTAAATCAAAGAAAAGTGAGTAGTGCAAAAGTCGTGAAGTAGTGCTTGTATCATTGGTTTATACAAGAACCAGTGGCCAACTAAATAGTCAGTTCCGAACCCCTTTATAGAGCTCTTGGTCCCACATACACGGGTTCGGAACCCAGTGGAAGCATACCGAAACTTTTTTCTTTCACTTTCATACGTTGCCGTGTAGATACGCTCAGACTAGTGAGTGAATATGAAGGATCGAAGAAACGAGCGGCCCACGCTCTTAGAAGCAAACAACGACGCCAATCAACCGGTGGCAGAGCCAAGTCACCAGCCAACAGCGCTAAATGAAGGCACAACTAAGAGGAGGAGGAAGAAATCTTCTCCTCAAAATGTTAAACGTCGCAATACCAACGCAACAACCGAAGGACTGCAGGGAAGAGAGCGGGGTGAATCATCAGCAGCCGAATCAGAAGATGCCCTACAGTATGTGTCAGACGGGGAGCTGAAGCGAGCACAGTTGCCAGAAGAACGCTCGATCAACAGCAACACAACACAAACTGGCAACCATATAGCAACAACAAAAGCTAGCTACAGCGAAGCAACAACAACCTTCTGCAGTCGCCAAACAACGGAGAGCGAGACAGCAACAACAGCGTTCAATTAATGAACAACTGCCAGCAACACAACAGTTAGCAGTCGATCATCTAGCAAAAAGACCAGCAACACAACAGAGTCCACCAAAGCAATTGTGGCCAGAGCAAGTAACCGACCAGCAGCAGCCGCAAGAAAAGGTACCGCCGATTAATATCTACAAGGCGGATATTGAGCAAACTGCCAAGATGTGCAAGGAGGACATAGGTGCAGGAAACTTCTTTATAAGTAGATGTAAAGGTGCTGAAAAATAAAGTAAATCCACGCTCGAGCTCTTCTCTTTCACGCCAAAAGGCGAAAAATGCCCATCCCGGCTTTTAATACTTACATGTCCGCTCGAAGCGGAGCAGGTCCTCCAAATGCTCCGTGAGCAAGTGTGAGAGGGAATTGAAAATTACCTTCTACAGTGTACAGGTAACACCCACAAGCAAAGTGGACAATGTAAGGAAAATCAGGTTCTTAGATTACCACAAATGCGAGTAGGGCAGCATTAGAAGCTGCGACGGCATTTTCCAATGCTTAGTCGAACTGCCAAATGCAGTCTCGGTTCGTGAAGTGCAGCGGGAACCACATTTCGGAGATTTGTCCTCTGGGGCAAGAGGGAGCAGCTGGCAAGAGTTAGCTCAAATGCGCACTCTGCGGGAACGCTGGGCACACCGCCAACTATGGGGGTTGCTCTAAGTTCCAGGAGCGGAAAACAAATACGGTTGTGCAGAAGCAGCCCCAGTGAAAAATCCACTCGAATTCAAGATCCCTAACGACATTGCGGAATTAGGAGAGTTTGTCCAAACGCATACCTACAATTACAGTAGGGCGCGTTGGCTGTTAGATCTAACAACCCGAGTATGTTTCCGTCCAAATCTGTGCAACCTCCGGTCAATTAGTCTCCTTCCGAACATCAGCAAGATAATATAGCAATGACTCAAGGGAATTTATTCTCTATGAGGAGACTAGAGAGCAAAGCGGATCTCTGCACAGCCGGACCTTCCCGCTACTCGTGGGTACTATTATGAACACAAACTTACTAAAAACTAAAAGCAACAAAAAAGAGACCGGTGCTCCCACACCGGCTTCCAGATTAACTTCGGCTCTTGAAGTGCTGACGGGTAAGGCGGCTCAAACCGTCTTAAAGACTGTCAAAGGCCGCGTGGAGCCTCATAGACCAAAAACCTGCACTGTAACTCCCACCGAGAGTTCCTGCACGGAACGAGTAATCTCTGCCCGAGAAGCTGCCTTCTCCTCGAAGGTTCCAGGACCTTCCCTTAAAAGGTATAAGGAGAGGCGTTCTGCTGCCCGGTTGAAGCTTAACGACAGCAGCAACAGATTGTTAGCTTGGGCGACAAATGTAGTGAAAAGCCAACCACAGGCGACGAAAAGCCAATCACAGGGAAACGCTGACTGCGCTATCTCTCCATTGAATTCGAAGAAAAGTGAGTCAGTGATTAACGAAATCTATCTGAGCCTGGTGCTGGAAAACGGAGGCCTTGTACCGATAGGCGCGACGGAGGATGGCACCAGGGTCATATAAAGCTCGTGACTTTCACGTACCAGAAATCGGCTGATCTCTTTAAAAAACCCATTACCAGGCTGGGTGAGGTGTGGAAGGGCGCGACTCGAGGTTGTAACGAGGGATAAGATCCCCAGTAGACCAAGAACCCGCACTTACCTTCCGCGAAGCGGACCCTCAGATCCTGCTACAATTGTCAAGTTCATCCAACTTTGCAACCCAAACATTCCTACCCACAATTGGAAGGTTGTTAAGCTAGATAAACTGAAGGGAGAAACAAGGTCCGCAGTGATTGTGATCAATAAAAAATCGCTGGACCCACTTGCCAAGTCGGAGGGTGTCACCCACTACGGCTTTGGGATCACCCTGAGGGTGTACAAAAAGGATGGGGAGACCAGTGCCAAAGTTGAACAGCCTCCCTCCAATTCTACTGCTTCATCTGTCGGTAATATACTGACGGCGGTAGCAGAGGAGGAAAAAGACCGTCCTGCTTCAAACGAGCCTCAACCCTCTACTTCAGGCTCTATCGAGAGGGCAACCGCTGACCCATATCCTAGGTAACGATGGTCAGGAAGCTGACGATATTGGCCTCTCTGACCTGGAGCTAGCCAGCACCCCGCCCAACAGTCAAGAAGACTCTCTTCAGACACCGACGATGAGGCTAATTTGACAGTGGTGGAGATTGTGTCTGGAATTGAGACGGACACGTTACCCGACAGGCATGCTCCGGGTGACACAGATTAATCTCCGCCACTCCATCGTGGCCTCGGCCACTCTTCTTCTCCGTACTAACACCTGCGGAGATGACATCGTCCTGGCCCAGGAACCCTGGATAGTCAACGACATAGTTCGTGGACTCAGGATTCAGCAATTCAACCTCTATTATGTAAGGAGTTAAGACAAGAGCCTGCATACTTACAAAGAGTTCTTTGAATACCCATATTCTCTCCCACCTTAGCGATCGAGACTCAGTCACTGTATGCCTGGAGGCAGGCAAAACCAAATTATGGCCCATGACCATGGAGAATGTCCGTCAGAGACGCTGAAAAGGACGATTGCTGAGGCGGAAAGAGCCACAACTGCGCTAATCCTTGGTTGTGATGCAAACGCCCATCACACAATATTGGGAACCACGGACATCAACGAAAGAGGTGAGTACCTCTTTAACTACATTGTAAGTAGTAGGTTAGATTTGTGTAACCAAGGTAATACACCTACCTTCGTAACTTGGAACAGACAGGAAATCTTAGACCTTACACTCGTGCCTGACCATATAGCGGATAGAATCAGCAATTGGAGAGTGTTGGAGAGTCACTCCTTCTCTGATCACAGCTATTTAATGTTCAGCATAGCGAGTTCCTCCCCATCCCAAAGAGTCGTTAGGAATCCAAAAAGAACCAACTGGGACATATATAGAGAGATTGTTGCGGCAACAATGTCGAGTACCAACATCTCCATTACGAGCAGCCCCACTCAACTCGAACATTCAGTGGACAACCTCATAAAAACAATCGCAATGTCATGTCCAATCAGCAGGCAAAGAGGCAAGTCTAAACCTCCTTGGTGGAACCATGAAATTGACCATCTGCGCAAGAGTTGTAGGAAGCTCATTAACAAGACGAAGGGATCTCGTGATGCTAAGGACTGGGACTTTTATAAGGAACACCTCCGTACCTTTAAAACTGAGTTGAGGAAGGCCCAAAGAACCTCTTGGAGACTTTTTTATGGTAAAATCGAATAAGTCACCGAGGCTTCCAGGCTAAGAAAGATTCTAGCATTATCCCCTAAATCACCTAGCTTCCTTCAAAAACCTGACGGAACCTGGACCACATCCAGTCACGAAAACCTTAGTCTCCTTGTCGATACGCACTTTCCCGGCAACTTCTCGATTAGAGCCAATAAGGAAGTCGTATCTCCTCCAAAAACTCCAAGTGATCTTATAAATGTCAGCCACACTACTATTATGTGGGCACTGACAAGCTTCAAACCCTTCAAGTCAGCGGGACCTGACGGCATCATCCCGGCGGAGCTCCAAAGAACAACTGACCTCGGCCTCGACCTGGATTCTCAGCATATTCAAAGGTTTATGAGACTCAGGCATGTCCCCAGCTCCTGGAAAAGGGTTAAAGTAGTGTTTATTCCCAAAGCGGGTAAATACTCCCATGCCAAACCAAAGGACCTCAGGCTATCCCAGTACGCAGACTCTCATCTGTACAAAATGCCTACAACAAGAGCAAGTCTGTAGAGACAGCCCTCCACTCTCTGATAGGCACCATCGAAAAATCTCTCGGGTTCAAAGAATACACACTTGTGACATTTCTCTACATCGAAGGTGCTTTTAACAATATCAACCCGGAAGCAATTTCACTTGCACTTAGCAACCTCAGGATCGGCAAGGTTAGGTTAGGTTAGGTTGTAGTGGCTGACTGCTGCAGAGCAGTCACACTTAGGCCAGAATAGGCCCATTGTGATACCACGCGGATTGACTTCTCCTAACGCTGAAACCAGTTGGTGCTGCTGATGAACCGATTTAGTTGGCCAATGCTGGCACTTTTTAGCTCGTTACGATCGCTGACGTAGTAGGCTCCTAGATGCAAGAACCTACGACTGGCAAGAGCACTGCAGGAGCAGAGAAGGTGATGAGTGTTCTATTCCTCCTCTTCATCCATGCAGCTTCTGCAAAAATCATTATATGGTGCACCCATCCTGCGAGCATGAGTGCCAATTACACAGTGCCCGGTTATGACTCCTATAAGGGTCCTTACTGAGGGCTTGCTGAGTCCAAGTAGACTGAGTGACCGTTTTAGGTTAAGTGATGGCCAGATTTCTATTGTTTTAAGGCAGGTGGTGCCTTCTAGCCATTTGTCATTGGTGGTTTTGATTGTATGAATCTTTAAAAGATGATAGGCTGTAGCGATCGGCATGGAAGGTGGTACCCCTTCTATCGATAGGGATGAGGTTGTACCACACCTAGCGAGTTCGTCGGCTTTGCAGTTTCCTGGTATGTCACAGTGTCCCGGCACCTACATGAGGTGAATGTTAAAATGCTCGGCCATCTCGCTAAGAGAGAGCCTGCAATTAAGGGATGTTTTAGAGTAGAACATGACATTGTCCAGGGATTTTATGGCGGCCTGACTATCGGAACAGATGGTGATATCCCTTTTTGATATGACATTGTTTTTAAGCCAGGACAGCGCCTCTTTAATCGCTATGGTTTCTGCCTGAAAAACGCTACAGTGATCAGGGAGCTTCACGGAGATGGCAATGTTGAGGTCTTGTGAATAGACACCCGCACCCACCCCTTCTTTTGTCTTTGAACCATCCATGAAGATGCGCAGAGGATCTTTCAGTGTTTGCGTATCAGTCATCCAGTCCGATCTGGAGGGAATACTGATTGAGAATTTCTTTTCAAAGTTGAATTCCTTGAGAATGGTTGAGTGGCCAGTGTTGAGTTCGGACCACAATCGAAGTGTTTTGAGTCTCATGGCTGTACTTGCTGCTGCTTGTTTCCCGAATATTTCCAGAGGTGGGAGGTGGAGGAGAATATTCAGTGCGTCTGACGGAGTACTTCTCAGTGCCCCGCTGATACACAGGCAGGCCAGTCTTTGTACTCGGTTGAGTGCATTGCAGTTTATAGCCTTGTTTACTGCTGTCCACCAAACTGAGACACCATACAAAAGGGATCGGCAAGCCCCTAGTGGCTTTCATGCTTCAGGTAATCACCAGCAGAGTAATACACTCTCAGATGGGAGACGCTAAGATCCATAGAGGAGTTAATAGGGGCACCCCACAAGGAAGTGTTCTCTTACCCCTTTTTTGGAACGTAGCGGTAGATGAATTGCTATTAATACTGGAGGAGGTAGGGTGCAAGGTTATTGCCTATGCGGATGATATTGCCATAGCGGCATACGGTAAATTCGTCTCTACTCTATAGACATAATGCAGAATGACTCCGACAAGCTAGAAGCATGGACACAAACATGCGGACTCGGCGTCAACACACAATAAACGGATATCGTACTCTTCACCAGAAGATACAAGATCCCAAAGTTTGACCGCACTTTTTAGCTGCAAAAAGGCCATTGGATGCAAATTGGGCCTTCAAACACGCATCGCTCACTGGACTTACACCTCTATCGTCAGACCGACACTTCTGTATGGTGTCTCAATTTGGTGGACAGCAGTAAACAAGGCTATCAACTGCAATGCACTCAACCGATTACAAAGACTGGGCTGCCTGTGCATTAGCGGTGCACTGAGAAGTACTCCGTCAGACGCACTGAATACTCCTCCACTTTCCAGCACTGGAAATATTCGGGAAACAAACAACAGCAAGCACGGCCTTGAGACTCAAAACACTTCGATTGTGGCCCCAACTCAATATTGACCCCTCATCCATTCTCAAGGCATTCAACTTCCTTCTTAGCGACACTGACCGCATAACGTCTACCCCCATATTCAAGAAGAAATTCTCAATCAGCATTCCTTCCAGATCGGGCTGGATGTCTGATAGGCAAACGTTGGAAGATCCTCTGCGTATTTTCACAGATGGATCGAAGAAAAACTAAGGGGTGGGTGCGGGTGTCTATTCTCAAGACCTCAACATTGCTATCTCCGTGAAGCTCCCTGATCATTGTAGGGATTTTCAGGCAGAAACCATGGCGATTAAAGAGGCGCTGTTATGGCTCAAGAGCAACGTGATATCAAAAAGGGATATCACCATCTGTTCCGATAGTCAGGCCGCTATAAAATCCCTGGAAAATGTCATGTTATACTCTAAGTCATCCCTTAATTGCAGGCTGTCTCTTAACGAGATGGCCGAGCATTTCATCATTCACCTCATGTGGGTGCCGGGACACTGTGACATACCAGGAAACTGCAAAGGCGATGAACTCGCCAGGTGTGGTGCAACCTCATCCCTATCAATAGCAGGTTTTTCACCTTCCATGCCGATCGCTACACCCTATCATCTTTTAAAGATTCATACAATTAAAACTAGTGATGGGAACTATCGAATAAAAACTATCTAGTTATTCGATAGTTGCAAACTATTCATTTATTCGATAGTCGAAAACCATTCATTCATCAAATTGAATGAAAAAAATATTCAATAGTTCTTACTTTTTTTTACTTTTACACACGCTAATTTTGACAGCAAGTTTCACCTCTCTGACTAAAAAATGGAAATACTTGCTGTCAAATTTAGTTCGTGTAAAAGGGGCCTTGTATGGCTGGTTGGACTGAGTCAAATGGTCGTCATGGCAGCTTCTCTGAGAGAGAATTTTGTGTATGCATACACACATTGCCAAAATATTTGCATGACAGATTGTTCTATGGTTTGGTTCGAGCCGATAGTTCGACTCAGTTAAGAGACGAGTTCGAATTCGTTCATTTGTATGATGGAAAAATGTTCAAATGGTTTTAGTTGAATGAATGGTTTTTTCGTTCGCTTGGACTTTGGACTATCGAGTCGAATGAATGGTTTTAGTTGAATGAATGGTTTTTTCGTTCGCTTGGACTTTGGACTATCGAGTCGAATGAATGGTTTTAGTTGAATGAATGGTTTTTTCGTTCGTTTGGACTTTGGACTATCGGCTGCTATGAACGATTCGTTCAGTTGTATGATGGAAAAATGTTCAAATGGTTTTAGTTGAATAAATGGTTTTTTCGTTCGCTGGGCTTTGGACTATCGAGTCGAATGAATGGTTTTAGTTGAATGAATGGTTTTTTCGTTCGTTTGGACTTTGGACTATCGGCTGCTATGAACGATTCGTTCAGTTGTATGATGCAAAAATGTTTGAATGGATTTAGTTGTTTGAAGAAGAAATCGCCTGAAGGGAGAAAAATTGGATCAAATAGTCTTTTTTAATAGCAATTCTTTCTGAAAGACGATGGAAGAATAGCCAAACACCGGAATGAGGGATGTAATTAGTTAGTATGTTAGTACTATGTAATGAACTTTGTATTTTATGAATGCAATGAATTAAGTACAAGTGATGTATTTATGTATGCATTAAATAAAATAAGAATGGTATTTGATTTTGTAGATCGTTGTGAGAGGCAAAGGGAACTCACATGAGAAAAGCACCCTTAGGGTAAGATACGGGGAAGACGGTTTTGATTTACTTTTGTGATAATTATATATATCGAGGATTAGGCCTCCTAAGGAAACCTCAGAAAAAAAACGGGAGCCCCTCCCCACTCTTCAACCCTAGCATGTATTGTTTTAACAACGCAGTCGGTGAATGAATGAATGAATAAAATCATTCGATTGTTGAAATTATTCAGTTACTAACTATCGATAGTGCAATTCGTTCGATAGTTCCCATCACTAATTAAAACCACTAATGACAAATGGCTATAAGACACCACCTGCCTTAAAACAAAAGAAATCTGGCCATCACTTAACCTACAACGGTCACTCAGCAAGCCCTCATTAAGGACCCTAATTGGAGTCATTACCGGGCACTGTGTAATTGGCACTCATGCTCGCAGGATGGGTGCTCCATATAATGATTTTTGCAGAAGCTGCATGGATGAAGAGGAGGAAGAAAATACTCATCACCTTCTCTGCTCCTGCAGTGCTCTTGCCAGTCGTAGGTTCCTGCACCTAGGAGCCTACTACTTCAGCGGCCGTAACGAGCTACAAAGTGCGAGCGTTGGCCAACTAAATCGGTCCATCAGCAGCACCAACTGGTTCCAGCGTTAGGAGAAGTCAATCCATGTGGTATCACAATGAGCCTACTTTGGCCTAAGTGTGGCTGCTCTGCAGCAGTCAGCCACTACTACCTAACCTAACCTGATACGAGTGGACAATTTCGTATTAAGAACTTGATCTCCGGGGCTTAATACCCCCATCCACAAAACCATGAAAGGGTATATCACAGTGGCTTCGTCCCTCCGGAAGCATTTCTCTACTTTGACAAGCACGGCCTTCTTTTCCTCATTTTTGTTTTATTCTTAATTAATTTACTTATATGCTAGACTACTAGCTTAACTAACTTAACAAATGTATTTACACCTAACCTACTGACCTTTTACGCGTACTCTACGCTATTCTAATCGTAAATTTGTCAGTGCCTTTCGGCTTGTGCTATGTTTTTTTTCTATTTTTGTTTTATTTGTTTCGCCAAGAAAGCTGGTAAGAAAAACTTGGCTTTATGTATTTAATTTAACCTTAAACTAACTTAACCTAACATTAAAGCTTAAGACTATCTTAACTTATGTCCGTAACAGTATGAACGCGTGTACCAGGGCGTATATGCCTGACATTTATAATTTATACGCCGCGGTGCACCTTTATTTTTTATATTTTATATTTTATTTTTTTTATTCATTTTTTTATTTTTTTTTTTTTTTTGTTTTTCTTATGACTACCTTAAATCTATGGAAGTTGGCCACCATGGTCAACCACCGAGTCATTTAGAACAGCCAGCGGTGGCGGGGACTGGTTTTAGTATAACCACCGGTAAAATTGCCGTTCTTTGGCATACTCTCTCCTGTCTCGAGCAGAGATCTCTCTGCTGAACCGGAGGAGATCCTCGCGACTGCGAGCGACATCCCATTCGTATTGGAGTGGCCTGTCCACTGTTCGTAGGACGTGGAAGATTACAGGGCATCCGTATGAAACCTATATTAGGCCAATTGTGTCGAGATAGAGGAACGCCTCGGGAGGAATAAAGCCGGTAAGGCGCACTCTCTCATGGCCTGATACAAGACAAGAATGCGGTACCGCTCCTGTTTCACATAGCCAGGTCAACTGTGGATGGGCGACTCAAACACGACCGTTCCGTTGCACAACGGTCTCGATTCGGGATGTGTGAGATGTTGCATTGCAACATCGTAAGTTCCGGTGGCTGGAGAGCGAAGTAACTTTATCGTCGAACCCTTTAGACCTGGGGTAGAACGGATAGTACGTACCCCCTTATGGGGCGCAGTCGGTTACTGTCTTGATGTGGATTAGATGCCAATCTAGAGTCCGCAACCTATGGTCGACTAGCAGATCGCAGGGTAGTCTTTAGTTAGTATGTAAGTTGTATACATTTGCATATTAAAAAAACAAAAAAAAACAAATGAAGTACACACATTAATTTGTACATTGAGTGGATTTATGTGCATACACAAACATGTAAATAGGTTGGGTACATACATATATATGTGCGCATGTTATTACATACACGCATGTAAACTTGTGTGTATGTTTCGTTAAGGTAGTTTTAAGTTATGTTAAGGTAGTGTTTAAGTTAGTACATACGTTTATTTATTTATTATTTCGTCTTACAAGTTACAGACTGATTTAGACTACTTAAGCATACATATATATTTACATTCATTGAAGATTTTATAGTTTATTTATTTATTATTTCGTCTTACAAGTTACAAACTGATTTAGACAACTTAAGTATACATTTATATTTACATTCATTGAAGATTTTATAGCACATATTTAGTTGGAATATGAAATGCAGAAAATACTAATACCATTAAATTTAGATTTAGATAGAATTTAATATATTCTTCTTTGCGAAAGCGATATTAAATTTATAAGCGCGCATCTTGCTTCGTATGAGGGCATGTTATTGTTCCAGTTCATATTTCGGAGAGAAAATTTCGTAAAATGCTTTTGAATTTTGGTTTTTCATTTTGGTAATAAGGGCTCCAAACGACGCAGCCATACTCCAAAACAGAACGAATAAGTGACGTGTATAGTGACTTAAGAGTGTTGGGATCGTGAAATTCTTTGGAGTTACGAAATAAAAACCCAAGCGAGGAATTGGCTTTGTCAATTATATAATCAATATGCAATGAGAAATTCAATTCAGGACCAAAAATTACTCCCAATTCTTTTTGATTCTTTACTCTTTTCAAAACAGATCCTTGAACGGTGTAGTCAAAGACAATTGAAATACGTTTTCTACTGAAAGTTTGAACAGAGCATTTATTTATGTTGAAATGCAAGTGGCTCAAAGTGCACCAGTCATTAGCTTTATGGAGATTATACTGCAGTCGTAGCACGTCTTCAACAGAGCTAACGGAGTTGTACATTTTTAAGTCATCCGCATATAAAAGACAGTTGGTTGTCGATAGAAACAATGGCAAATCATTGGTGAACAGAAGGAATAGGAGCGGGCCAATATGGCTACCTTGAGGGACGCCCGAGAAATTATGAATCTCTCTAGAGAGAGCTGGTCCAATCTTGACAAACTGTCTACGATTTTTCAGGCACTCTCTAATCCAGCTTAAGACATTCGGATGAAATCCGAGCATTTCAAGTTTTTTTTAAGAGAACCTGATGGTGGACCCGATCGAAGGCTTTCGAAAAATCCGTGTATACACAGTTAACTTGTAAATGGTTTTCAATATTACGAAGACAATAATTAGTGCGGATAACTAAGTTGGTCGTAGTAGACCTACCGCTTATAAAACCATCTTGCTGATGAAAAATAAAATTGCGCACTATTGTATAAAGCCTCTTTTTAACAACAGCTTCAAATATTTTTGGAATCAATTGCAATTTAGCTATGGGTCTATAGTTTTCAATTATTCTTTTTGACTCAGACTTATGAATTGGAGTAATATAAGAATGCTTCCAGCAATCGAGAAATTTTCCCGTCTTAAGAGACATATTAAATATTGTCTTAAGAGGATAGACTAGGCTATTTGTGCATGCCTTAACAAACAAAGGCGGAATGTTGTCGGGCGTAATAGTACTACTCCACTCTAGTGATGACAATTCAGTGAGTATTTCATCTTCTGATAACGATAAACTACCGATATTAGTGATTGCCTTAACAAACAAAGGCGGAATGTTGTCGGGTGCAATATTACTACTCCAGTCTAGTGATGACTTTGCTTAGCTTAGAGACTTTAATCATCACATTCTTCAACCTAGATAAGTTTTTAGTAAACCAAACGGGTTTATTAGAGCGTTTACTTCGTTTAATTGGTACAAATCTAGAAATCGCATCATTAATTATTCTCGTAAATTCAGTAAAAGCAATGTCTAAACTGTCCTAATCAAGCGTATCTCGCCAGTTTACAGATGATCAATTTTTGATTAATATATTAAATATATTTTATAAAATTTTCATAAAAAAAATTATTAATAGCAACATAGTCCGCTCTATCAAAATCATACCTGACACTGTTGATGTCCGAAGACATTGCATTTAAAATAGATAAATTAAATGAAACTTCCAACGCACAATGAAAAATACTATTATTAAGTAGTTGAAAATCTGCTGGGCTCAAGGAAGCCTCTAGCTCTTCACTTATAAACGCTAAGTCTAATACATTTCCACTAGCGTTGCAAAAAGTATTTAACTGGCGCAAATTAGCAGCAAGCAAACTGTAAATTACATATGCTCTATCATGGGGGACATTAAATGGAATATTTTCTTCATTTTGAGAGAAAACCCATTTAACACCAGGTAAATTAAAATTACCTAAAGCTATGGCATATGATGAACTATTAAAGTGATTAATAACATCTGTAATGTTTTTTATATAAGCATTTTTAGGAATATAAGAAACAAAAATATAAACTCGCAACCAGTAAGAAAGGGACATCTATCAGTCCGATAAACCTAAAACTCATCCGTAAATAGTTCAGCAGACATTATTCCTTCATGCATCCATGTTTGTGTGAGGGCAATGACAGAAACAGAGATGTTCATCTTTCCATAGGAAAACCCCTAGTCCACCACAAATCCACCTCAGATTTTAAGCGTTTCCGCTCTCAAGTCACTAATACACCTCGGATTCTAAGCGTTTCCGCTCTCAAGTCACTCATATTATTTTATATACAGAGCACCGCCATTTTCCTTTTAATATCTGCCCTCAATAATGTAAGAAAATAGCGAGATTCCCCATGATAATGTCAGAAATGGCCCCGATTGGAAAGTATTCAAGGACACTGTTCGCTAAGCTCATACTTTTTAAAAGGAATTATTGTAGCTGTTTATTAATTATTCATTATAAAAAGTCGTCAATAAATGCCAATCATTCTAACAAACTAATTGTTATAAATATATTGACGACCATTACGGTCAGGAAAAATGTGAAAAAATTTACAAAAATACTACAATTTATTTTCATGAACTGATGGAACTATTCTCATAATGTTAATGTATGTAGTAGTAGCAGTACGTATTGTGGATTAAGGTAAGACTAAAAGTTATGTATGTACGAAATTTGATTAATTTATATTAAAAGAGCGCTGTCAGGAGAGAGTAAAAAATGTCCCTACCCTGTTCATTTTAACCCAGGAACTGTCTATGGGTAGTTTTGGTAATTTTGTTGCGTCTTTTTTAATGGAATATTCCAGCCTC
Organism: Eristalis arbustorum; assembly: GCA_916610145.1. Taxonomy (NCBI): domain Eukaryota; kingdom Metazoa; phylum Arthropoda; class Insecta; order Diptera; family Syrphidae; genus Eristalis; species Eristalis arbustorum. The sequence continues at coordinate 53,366,528 of OU744319.1, read as the reverse complement.
ATAATAAGAACATAATTCAATGCATTTTGTGAACATACACTTGTCTCTAAGTTTCCGTTTTATTTTAGGTGAATATTTGGCGTTTAAATTAGTGGAAAAGCCGGAAATTCCGGCTAATTCACTTCATCAACTGCTCCCATAAACTAATACGCATTTACATAAATACATTACATTCACATTCAGCTGGTCTCGAGCTTTACATCCGTATTCACGGACTGTATCTGTGAAACGGATGTAAAGCAGGAGGAAAACAGCTGTGAAATGTTATAAAAAAACGCTGTCAGATGAATCTGAGGGGCAAGAAACGTAGAAGTGGCATATCTCCTCCTTCCATTATCTCTGGACAGAAATGAAGTACTAGAGAGATAGCTGACTTCACAGCCCCCTAGTCATTCGACGAATTTGACGGATTTTCCCCTACTTTTTGACGGATATTCATGAATGAATGACAGTTATTCATGAGTCAACGCACACTGTCTCCTTTTTACGCACACATATCAAGTACACCACGAAAATGGCGGCAGATTTGTGAATATTTACCCCCACTAAAGTAAAAATTCGTGAATTCCCCACATAAGCAAAACAATTCGTGAATATCTGTCAAATTCATGAACCTGATTGGGGCATTTTTGCCCTCAATAAAGTAAAAATTCGTGGATTCCCCACGTAAACAAAATAAGTCTGTTCCAATTGATTTGTGCACAGAAATTCGTAGTTGAGCAAATGTACAGAAGTGGGGGTAAAAATCTCTCTTTGAGAGAGAAACTGTGCACAATCTTGCGGAACGACGTTTCGTAGAAATTCACAGAATTCAAGAAACGTCAAAAAATATATTCAATTTTCACTTATTCAATTCTGAATAGGTCTGTTCCAATTGATTTGCAGAAATTCGTAGTTGAGCAAATTGTCAGAAGTGGGGGTAAGAATCTCTCTTTGAGAGAGTAACTGTGCACATACTCATGGAACGACGTTTCGTAGAAATTCACAGAATTCAAAAAACGTCAAAAAATATATTCGATTAATAGGTCTGTTCCAATTGCTGTGAAATTCACCGAAATTCACAGGAAAAATGTCCAAAGCCGTTCCATTTGCTGATTTGTTCGTAGTTCTGGACAGAAGAGCGTGCTCACGAGAGAGTAAACAATTTCCCCACCCTGCGAATTTCTACCGCAGAAAATTCTGTGGGCAGAAAATTGAAGACTGTCAAATTCAAAATAAAAGCAACAAGCGACAGTTCATTCTGAATTTAATAAGTAAGAATCGAATATATTTTTGACGTTTCTTGAATTCTGTGAATTTCTACGAAACGTCGTTCCATGAGTTTGTGCACAGTTTCTCTCTCAAAGAGAGATTTTTACCCCCACTTCTGTAAATTTGCTCAACTACGAATTTCTGTGCACAAATCAATTGGAACAGACCTAATACTTATTCAATTCTGAATGAACTGTCGCTTGTTGCTTTTATTTTGAATTTGACAGTCTTCAATTTTCTGCCCACAGAATTTTCTGTGGCAGAAATTCGCAGGGTGGGGAATATTTTTACTCTCTCGTGAGCACGCTCTTCTGTCAAGAACCACGAAAAAATCAGCAAATGGAACGGCTTTGGACATTTTTCCTGTGAATTTCGGTGAATTTCACAGCAATTGGAACAGACCTAATAATTCATGAATATCTGTCAATTCGTTTTGGGGACTCTGTTCGTGAATATAATATATTAACCAAATGCTAGATGTTATTGAAAGTTTTATTATTCATGAATATAACATATTATGAGAAATTCTTACGAATCGATATATGCATATATTATATGCTTATTGGTGCTTTTAATTAATGTATAATAGAAAAGAGCAGACTACTCTTAAATGTTTTTTACAATAGTAAAATATTTTGTAAATATCAGGCAATTATTCGATACCCAACAAATACATAGACATGAGGCGAATATATTAAAGCACATTCATATAAACGGCGAACTGCGACCGCGAACTTTCGAAAACAACACCTTTACCGCCAAATATAAGCAAAAAGTTATACTTCTTGGTATGCAAAAAGATGGGAGCCGAATTATAGAGTTTTTTGCAAATGAGAAAACTAAATGAATTGTCAGAGTTGACAAAGTTCACAATTCGTGGCAATCTCATATGAACAGACCTTTAGTATTCCACAAAATATTACTAATATTTCTAAGTATTTGGTAGCTATTAGAGATTTTATAATACTTCAATATTCGCCAATACGCATCTAAGTATTTCAGGAATACAATTTCTATGAAGTATCACACACGCTTTTCTCTTTCATTTTTATATCTAAGAAGAATACGAGTATTATAGATCTTTTTGTATTTCAGAATATGAATATATTCGCATCATCCCTTAATGAAAATTTACAAAAAAGACGTAACATAAATCATGAGTCAGCGCAATCTTAATGAGTTGAAGGAAAAAAATGCTGATATGGTTTAGAGAGAGCAGATTTTATTTTTAAACGATCCGGCATTAAACATCTTCTTATTGTTTTTCTGAAAACAAATTGCTTCTTTTGATACACAAAATTTCCTATCAAGGCATATACTATATTTGGATTTATTATTAGAAATCAAATAACATTGAATTAACATAATTAGTTGATAGTTATTTTTTACCAATATGTATATTGTTTACGACTGTAGTTCGTGAACACTGCCCAATATTAAATTCTTTGCACAGTAAAGTAGGTAAAACTTTTCGAGCGCACTCTGATACCACTAAGCCACTTATTGGAATTTAAGAAAATGTTTAGCATATCGTCAGGAACGCCAAGTTTAAGGTTGATATGGCTAAGTGAAACTTCATCAGCACCTTCCTTGATCAACTTGTGACATTTTAATTTTGATTCGTCCACATTGAATGCCGATGAGGCGTATGCAAGAATGGACTGGCATGTTGTAGATGGCTTTAACGCTGATAGATGTAACCATTTGAGTTGAGAGATGATCTGCAGGTCCAGGCCCAGTGCGTTGTTGATGTTCGTTCCGATAAATGTTTTGTCATGCCTGTTCAAACGTTTGGATTGTATTGTTTGAAAGTCAACAGAACTAGTAGGAGGAGCAGCATCAATTGTGGCGGGAGAAGAAAAAGAAGAGGCTGCAGCAGTATGAGCGGCAACAGCGGTGGGAGCAGAAATAGTAGTAGGAGCAGCAATAGCGGTGAGGGCGACAATATACCCGGGGGTTGTAGCAGCATCAGCATTATCGAGGATGGTGATGTTTTAATCGGCTTGATGTTAGCAGGGGCCGTGGTAATTTTCGGACAGCGCGGACTGCTTGCCTTTATTCGGTTCGCGGACGAATTATGTTGTAAGGCAGACAACTTGGTACGCGAGGGTGCATTGACCTTACCGGTTGCTTGTGACCGAGTCACTACTTGGGACTTTGAACTTGTGTTCAAATAGGAACGCGAGATAAATTCCTTTAAATCAAGTAAGTAAGCCGAGGGCCAGTAAGTTAGGATTAGTAACACTGTACGTCAAACTAGTATTAAGCATTTTTGTCTAGTACGTAAGCTTATTATGATTAAGGTAATACAAATTAATTAAAATAAAAAAAATGGGCAGACAGTTTGTGACATAATATGCACGAGTTAACACTGTCGAATGCTTTCGAAAAAGTAAGGCTAATAAGGTTGTTTTATCTTCGTATGTCATCAGTTACATTTAGCAAGGCTGTAATACAGCTATGTCACTTACGGAATCCTGATTGCATAGGACTTAAAAGATTGTGTCCCTCAATGTGATCTCTAATGCATCGACTCAAGACAAAAATGGAAGTTTAGTTATTGGTCGATATTCAGGTGGGTTTGTTTTTTGGATAAGTCGACGTCATGATTATTGTATTGAAAATATGCGTGATATATGACAGTGTAATACGGTAGCCAGTGTAATCAGGTTCAATGTCATCATCGTTTGGTTGCTTAACTAAAACATATATGATAGGTCGCAGTTAAACTTTTCTGTTTAGTAATTACTTTTACCGGACCTTATCATCACTGTTACATGATTCTTGCAAGTTTTGTATTCCGTATGCATTTCCATGCAACGAAATCGTCTCCATCGTCGGAACAGAAAGTCTCTCTTTCTGATAGCGAGGCGGATTCTGTTGGTTAACTGAACATGTTTCACTTCTGACAACCCTAGTACATTGAATTGCTATATTGTTATTAATTACATTGTAATAAACATACCATACCAAGTGGAACATGTTTTACATAAAGATACTTGATATTGTTGTTGAATATCACAACTTGTTTGTTAACGTCACTCGACAAATAGAGACTATTCCACTCAAGATTACAACAATCCGAAAATAAATTATTATTATTGTTATTAATTACAATATAACAATGATAAAAGCAACTAGGTACCAGGACTATCTGCTTAGATCAAAAATATATTATTTGTGTACATGAATTTAGTTGTTTTTTAAAAAAATGGGGAAAATGTTTAGAAAGAAATCAATTAAAATGGTTTTTCAATTTCTAAGATTTTTTAAATTTTTTAGATTAATTTAATATTTTCTTCAGATGGATTTTTTAGAATATCTAGTATAGACTTATTTTTCAGATAAATAGATGGATAGGTTTATTTCGTTTCAAATAACAATTAGCTCATTTTACATTATTTGCACAGAGATATGATTAACATACTGTAATCTTACTGCTGAAGAATAGTGTATTAAAACGTTAAAGTTTTTTTTCTTGACAGATATATATATATACATATATATAAATTGAGGAAACTACAAAAAAGAAAAACATCATACAAAGAGGAAAAATAAATAAATAAATAAAATAAAGGAAAGTTAATAGACCATATATTCAGCATATATGGTATAAAGCATGGTAAGATAATAACCGTTCGCTTTAATTATATAAATAAATAAATATGTAAATAATAAATAAATAAATATATATAAGTAATAAATAATTAAAATATGCAAATAATAAATAAATAAATAATGCAAACAAAATTTAAAAAAATAAATAAATAAATCAATAACTAATAAATAAGTCAATAAATATATTTATATACATAAAATATGCCGTTTTAAAATACCTATATTTTTCAGATATGTATTCGGAATGAAAGTTTTTGTGAAGTTGCAGAAGAATATGATGTGAGGGATGGTGAAAGCTTCGCTATTGCAAAATTGGCATATTGGAAGATCCCATTCGCAATCGTTGAAAACATCGAATCATGTTCATTGAACAATTTCTTGTGTGAACTGTCCTTCTGGGTTGAAATTTGTATAATGGTGACTGTAATTTATCCATTGGTTGAGCCTTGCCGTTGAAAAATGTTGTTTTATTAATTTTGATACGTCTTAGGAACAAAGGAGGGAGGTTCTTTGGGAGCTTGTTTTGCAGATTCATCAGCCAACTCATTGTCTATTATACATGCGTATCCGGGTATCCAAAAAAGTTTCAGCCTTCCTTTTTTTGCATTAAGTTGGTCTCTTATATATTGTATGATAGGCGTATTATTGTTTATATTTTTACAGCAGTAAGCGTGGCAAGGCTATCGGAAAATATTATTGTTTTCTGGTTGTTGGTGAGCTTTGGAGGATAGCAGTGGCTTCGGCAGATAAGACAGATGAAAAATCAGGGAGGATATATTTACTGAGGATGTTTCCAGCTTCGTCGGCTATAGCGAAAGCTGTTCCGTATTGGTTTTTAGTCCCATCGGTGTAAATAAAGTACCAACCTTCGTTTTTGTATGTAAAAGTTTTTTGATAAATATAAGTTTATAGATTTCCTTACTGGTGGATTTTTTCGATAGTTTCGCAAGGTCGGTTATTACGGAGTTTTTTGGGAGAAGCCATTGTGGGTATGTGGCTATTTTCGTTGTGTTGGGGAAAAATGGGAAATTAGCTATTTACCAAACGAAATGATTTGAGATATCGTTGATGGACATCTGGGTGTTTTAATCTGCTTCGTGTTTTGTTTTGCTATTGTTGTTATTGTGGAGTTGGTTGATGTTTGTAATTTGCGTAAAAGCTGGGATGTAACAAATTCTTTTCTTTGTTCGATGGTGGTTAAGCCAGATTCGAAGAGCATGTTCAAGATCGAATATAAATGATTAACACTGACAATGCGAAAATCGCGATAGAACACAGATTGTGAACAATTTCCTGGCAAAGTGTCAAAAGTATAAAAAACAAGATCATGGTATAAAAATACTGGCACAGATAGCTGACTATACGATTTGACCAAGCTTAGATCATTGGTTAAGACGACATCTAGCAATGATGGCGAGCTGTTAAGGAACTTTAAGTTGAGACACCGTATTGATCTACTGAAAAGAGAGTTTGGTGACATGTCGAAAAGGTTCATATTAAGGTCTCCACAAATAATGATGTTTGGAGTTAATGAAGAGATCTCTTCAATTATATCACAGATATGATTGGGGTGCGCAACATCCGTGTAGTGTATGGTGTAAAGTTCCAACGACAGTCTAAAATTCACCGTGTTTGTTTGTTTTATCATTTATGCTGCTATGAGATTTATTAGTTCTGTAGTTCATAGTTCGAGATCGAATACAGACCATTTATGCTTATGGTATTGGTATTACTAAGAGAGAGCGAAAGAGAGAGGTAATAAAGAGCAGAACTGAAAAATTGCCTAGAATACAATAGAAAGAATACAAAATATAGCAAAATTTGATGCATACAAAAGCAAGCAGTATATGAGAGTTAAATGAAATTAAATTCAATATAAAATTCAACAGTTAAAAATGAAAAATAAAAATAAAATAATAAATCAAAAAAAAGTTAAATAAAAACATTTGATAGATGTGCGTTTATGTTCTATGATGTTCATCAGTCCTTAGTCTGGAATCATTTTTGAGTTCCCCCATGTTTCGAACAGATTATAAGAGACTACTTCTTCTGCTACTGCCTCCAGTTGCGCACACCAAGTTGGTTGAGGTCCTTTTGTGCCATCTAGTGCGAGGACGTCCTCTGTTGCGCTGTCCCAATGGCTCAGTGTCGAAGACTCTTCGGGGCAGAGCTGGGGTGTCCATCCGCTCTACATGACGTATCCATTTTTAGCGTTGGATCCGAAGACGCTTAACTAGGTGTATGCTGCTGTACAGCCCGTACAGTTCATGGTTGAACCTTCTCCTCCAGACGCCATCAAAGCAAACGGAACAAAAATCGTACGCAGAACTTTTCTCTCAAAAGAACCAGAGCTTCTTCATCCGCTTTCAATAGCGTCCATGCCTCTGCGCCATAGAGCAGGACTGGGATGATTTGAGTTTTATACAAAATCAACTTGGTGTTTCGAGAGATGGCTCTGTTACTCAATTGCCTCTTGAGCCCAAAGTAGCAGCGATTGGCAAGAGTAATTCTGCGCTTGATCTCGGTACTGGTGTTGTTGTCCTTTTTTACTCCAGAGCCTAGGTAGACGAAGTCCTTGACTACCTCAAAGATTCTGCTGCCAATATGACGCTCTGTCCGAGACGTCGATGTTGTGCGTCCTTTCGTGATGACAGCATGCACTTTGTTTTGCCCTGGTTGGTCAATCCCTGCAAAAGTATCATTAACTGCTCGCTGTGTTCGTCCAATCACGTCAATGTCGTCCGCGTAAGCAAGCAGTTGAACGGACTTTTGGAAGATCGTGCCTGGGGTGTTAACGGTTGAGTATCGCGTGTTGCCTTGCCTGAAACCTTTTTTGACATTGAAGGTCTCCGCTCTAGCAGCTTTGTTCGACTTCAGTCTCGATATCGCTACCTTGACTTCGTCTAAATCGGGGGCACGGAATTCTCTTCTATCTTCGTCCATTGCGTGGAGTGGAACATTCTGCCAGACAGCGGAATTTGTGTCCTCATCGCCGTTTAACAGTCTACAGAAATGATCTTTCCATATTTACAGTATCGACTGCGACTCTACTACCAGTTGTCCATATAAATCCCGACATGCTTCTGTCCGAGTTTTATATCCATTGGTTTTACCCTTTGATAAAACTTTCGGACGTCATTCCTGCCATAATACCTCTCCATCTCAATTACCGCGTGCTTCACAGCTCTCGCTGTTCGATGCAGCGGTGCCTTGTAGGCCTCCTGCTTGGCTGCATGTACCCGCCTGCACTCGTCGTCAAACCATGGGTTCCTTCTGAGTGGTGTCGTGAAACCCAGCACATCAGTGGTGCTTTGATGCCTTTTTGACAATGTTTCTTCTTCTATTGAGTGTGTAGGCAGCGTCGAACTTTCAGAGAGTTTTAGGGAGACTCGGTCGGCAAAGTTCCTATCGGTCGATTGCGATTGTAGCTTTGCGACGTCAAACCGTCGTGTCCTTTCTCGACTCCGTTGTTCTCGTGATATCCTGATTCTTACCTTGGCTACAACAAGGAAATGGTTCGAGTCAATATTGGCTCCTCGGAACGTTCGGACATCAAAAATACTGGAGGAGTGTATGACGTCGATCGCAACGTGATCAATCTGGTTGACGGTTGATTGATCTGGGGACCGCCATGTCCCTTTATGGATGTTGAGGTGTGGGATCCGCTTGCTAGCAACAGAGAGGTTACGTCCCATGACAAAGTCCACCAGCCTTAGCCCGTTACTGTATGTGGTGTCGTGTAGGGTGTTTCCCGATGACTAGCAAAGATTTCTTCTTTACCCATTCTTCCTAGAACGATCTTGGTGTCAAAGCTGGGGCATTGATAGTATGTTCTTTCTAGGAGATCATAGAAGTCATCTTTTCTACTATCATCTTTGTCCTCTGTTGGAGCGTGGGCGCATATCAGGCTGATGTTGCCGAATGTAGCCTTGATGCGGATTGTTATGAGGCGTTCACTTTTACAGACAAAGCTTAAGACTTTTTGAATAAGTCTGCCTCGAACAACAAATCCACATCCAAATAAGCGCCACTCTCTGCTGCAATCACCGTAGTAGATGTTGCAGTTTTTCATCCTCTTCTTGCCCGGCCCATCGCACTTTCTGGATGGCGGTGATATCTGCTTTATAGCAGTCAAGGGCCTCCGCGAGTTCTTCGGCTGCACGGGGCCTATTAAGAGACCTCACATTCCACGTAATAATTATAATAATAATATTAATATCTGTGGCGCTACAGCCCGTAGAGGGCCAGGGCCTAGCTTCTCAGCAACCACTCGTGTTGTGCGTGCTACTGTTCTTACACGAGTAGAAGGGACCTACAGTTTTATGCCGACTCCGAACGGCCAAGTTTGAGAAGCTTTTTCTAGACAGGAAATACTCTTTGAGCATTGTCAGTGACTCGAAAGAGGTGGGGTCGTAAAAAATGATCTGTGTCGCTCAGAGCTGGAATCGAACCTACGACATCGAGGCTGGGGTCGACGCACATACCCACAACGCCACGGGCCACCACACATTGCACGTGCAGAACCGAAAAGCATGGTCAATTGTCAATTGGGGTCGTCGACAGTAGATCGGTCAGTATCCGAGACAATTCGTCGTCTCTGAACAAATTGTTTTTTACGTGGTGAGGGCGTTAACCCCACGCACAACCCCCAACTAGGAGGCCAGGTCCATATATTTTACCCTTGGGCGAAGGGTCCGGATGACTTCGGTATCGGTAACCTCGCTGAGGTTGTGAGTGCCGCCGTTGACCCTATATGATAGGGTTCCTCCACCGCCAACTCTACTCCAAAATCCCGATATGACCTTGAAAGCAATCTTTTAGATCTGAGCATATATAAGTATAAGTCGCTTATCAACGCTTCGGAATCCGAATAGTTTTATCACCACAATTTAATTCATTATTACGAACACCAGAGTTAGATGTGTTGGCCCTTTTGCTTTGTGTATTATGCGAATTATTAATCACTGTCTTAATGTCCGCGACATCGATTTTTAATTGCGCGATAACTGATAGCAGCGAACCGTTTATACATGCACAATTATTATATAGCCATTTTTTAAGATTACTATCGGCATGTAAAGCTTTAGTAGTCTAAGATTACAGATGGCGCACTCCGTCATAATGCGTGATAAAAGAAAAACTAGGGAAATTACTCAGAGAGCTATTTGAAAACATGTCTACAGTCGTCAACGAATAACGTCCGATGGTGGAAATTTTGCGATACCTGTATTGTGCCTTATTTTAGCTGGTCTGCCTATATTCGTCTATGTGTACTCGATTTAGTATAGGTTTCAACATATAAATAAGATATATCTTTATTTAATGGAAATTACCTTTCCAGCTTTGATTTCCTAAATGTCTAAGTTTCATTTTGTGGCCCATGGCGTTGTGGGTATGTGCGTCGATCCCGAACTCCACGTCGTAGGTTCAATTCCTGCTCTGTGCGACTCAAACAATTCTCACGACTCCACGATTATATTATTAAGTTTCATGGGACATGGGCCTATGTACACACTTCTTGAGGAAGAGGCCCTCCAACCAAACGGTGTCAAACGCTTTCTCCAAATCAATCAAGCGAGCACCCGTGCATTGTTTCTTGTCTTTATTCCATTGAATGTCGGACACTAGTTTAGACGCCGCATGTATGGTTTCATGTCCCGCCCTGAATCCGAACTGGTTTTCCGGTATGATATTATAATCCTCAACCCATTGTTTCAGAACTCGAATAACTATCTTTTCAAAAGCCTTTATTATGCAAGAAAGAGGACTGATCAACCGAAGGTTTGTCGGGATAGATTTATCTTTGTCTCGTTTAGGGATTGGTTGCACCACTGCTGTCTTCCAATGTTTTGGGTAATATGCATTGTTGAACAGTGTTGTGGGAATTTGCACTGCTTCGGGAGGAAGATGACGAAGCACAATATTCGGAATACCATCGATTCCCACTGACTTTTTTTTCTTCAGCGAGTTAAAGATACCCTGGCGGTGTTCTTGAGAAATGAAGATGTGATTTCTGTCATTGGCGACGGCACTATTTGCCATATTAACGTCATTGAACCTGGTAAAACCTGGATTCTCAGATCGATATTGACTTATCTCGTTACGAAGATAACTGTGGTTCAGCAGAGCTTTGTCCTCCTGTTCGTGATTCGGCCTACGAACCTCGTTCACCGTATACACTCTCTGGAAGACAGCACCAATTGCTTTCACCTTCTCTTGAGGATCATAACCAAGAAGAAGTCATTGTCGAGCACTGCCCCACCTGGATCTATGCCAATTGTTGTGAGTAAGTGTTCGTTCCCTGTCGTCCTTGGAAGTCTAACACTCTGAATGTCGTTTTGATCTTTTCTCCGAAATATTTTATTCACCTGCGGGAAAATACCCGGGTTGTTTTAACGTACAGCCCGAATTTTATTGCCCCAGTGCAAACTTATATCTATGCTATAATTGATACGAATTAATTGCTGGAGATTCTTGATCTCAGACTTCAACGCTCTGACTTCCGCGTTATGTGGATCTGTAAACCGTCTATTCAAGAGTTTGAGTCCTGACAGCAGCCTACTTTTGTGCACGTGAAGTGCAACGATGGCAGCATTTCGATAAACATCGCTGTCATCGGCTTGTACTCCCTTTGGGATAATTTTATCCATAGTACGATTTATTACGTTGTCTATATGTCTGAGGTACCTATCAACCTTCTCGTTTGTCAGGTTTCTTTTTGTAGGAGGTTTGATCCCACTCGAACGTAGTTCCGTGGATAAAGCTCTGGAGAAGCGAGGCCATCGGGCATTATTATAATTATAAGGGTGCCTCTGGATATATTTCCCCAGTTCTTCCACCTCGTTCGGGAGCTGAATAACCACGAAGAGTCCGCAATGATCACTCTCGTACTCAATCGTAGTTAAGCAGTTTCGCGTGTGTCTTTCCACGTCAAGTATCGTCAGCCGTTTGTCGAATAGCAATAGATCCAGGTAGGATCCGCTCCTGGGATACGATGGCCTATCTAGCTTGAACTCAATATTGTGCTCTACCAACCAGTTATACAGTGGGGTTCCCCTGTCATTATGCACTCCATTGCCCCATTCTCTGTGCTTGGAGTTTAAATCCCCAGCAATAATGTAATAGTTTTCCTCCGAGCTTAGTCGAAGGCTAGTAAAAGAGTGTCGAGCTCTGAAATGAAGTTGCGATTGAGGTTTGGATTGTCAGCTGCATAGATCGCGATCACATATAACCGCATGCCACTTGCAATCTTCGCGCTTCACTGCTGTACATGACCTTGTGACAGAGACCTTTCTTTATTAAAAGAGCGACCCCTCCCCTTGCAGAGATTGGGGACGGTCTCTTCGAATTACGTGGTAATTCTTGTACCAGGGTTTGCGCATCTGGTTCAGCTTAGTTTCGCTGGCCATAAGCACGTCTGGATTGTGTGATTGCAAGAGGTTACCGAGCGTCAATCGTTCAGTCCTAATCAGTAAATTCACATTCACTGCTAGGATCTTGAGGTTACTGGCTGCGTGCGCAACCGTTAGGCACGGCAAACAACGTCGAGTAGATGAGGTCTACCCGTGTTGCGTGCTCCTGGAACTGCTTTTGGAGCTGAGTGATCTGCTCCTGGATGGAGAGCAGAACTGCCTTCAGATACAGCTCAGCTTCGGGTTGCCTGGCCACTGGGACCGGGGCCACTTTCGGCACTGTCTGTTGTACCGGCTGCTTCCTGATGCCATTTGGGCGAAGGAGACTTCTGGTGTAACAGTGGTAGCTGGAACACGGGGCACTGGCCTCGTTTCTACCACTTTTGTTTTCCTCTTGGCCTCTATAATTTTCCTGGATGACTTTTGGACATCCCCTATATTTTGCAGGGTGCCTATTGGTCTTGCAGATTACGCATGAAAGTCTGCTCCTGTCCTCGACCTTTTTAGCCCCTAAGGGATGTTATATATATTAGATAGCCTAAGAGTATTTAAATAAGAAGAATTGGACTCAATGGCCAACTTACATAGGACATCCAGATCCTTGGTCGTCATTCAAAAGACGTTGATTGAAGGGCATTTCTTCCTCTTAGGTACTGCTTGCTGCTGCTTCTGCTTCTGTTGTTGTTGGTGTTACTGTTGCTTATTTTGCTGCTGTTGTTGTTTCTGGTGCTCTTGCTATTGTTTTTACTTCTTGACAGCTGGCGGTTGTTCCTTAGGCGGCTGTGACTGTAGTTGTTGGTGTAGTTTCTGCTGCGCTGCTGCTTCTTTGGCAGCTTTTTGTGCCTTCAGTTTAATTTGAAGGTATTATATGTGGGCATCAAGCTCCTCTCTCTCTCTCTCACTCTCTTTCGTCAGCAGCTCTTCGCGTTCATCTTCCTCTTCGTCATCGGATTCTGATGACGTGAGATCACGATAGCCGTTACGGCTGCCACCGTAGGAAAATCTCCCCTCACCCTCTGTCGATTCATATCGAACATTATCCAGTTGTGGTAAATGATTTCTTGCTGAGGTCGAAGCTATCTCTGCTGCTGTCGCTCTTGTTGTTGCTGCTATTGCTGTTGATGTTGCTGCTACTGTTGTAGTTGTTGTAGCTTCTGCAGTTGTTGCAGCTTCTGGTATTGTTGTTGCTGGTTTTTCCTCTGTACTTATAATGTCACCTGAGGTGACGGTGGAACGGCGCTTCACAGCATTAGGTTGTGGGGGAAATTTCTTCCTCCTTTTTTCCCCTTCCCGGAGTGCGATGACTGGTGGCCTGATGTACCAGGCTGGTCTGATGCGTCAGGCAGGAGGAGTTATGGTTTTCACTTTGCCGTTTGATTGAAAAAAAAAAATGTTTGATATTTTCTTTATTTATTTCTAACTAACCGACACTTAAAAGAGACTGCGTGCAACTGCACAGAACTGAACTTATCTGCAGGTATAAGACTTTTGACACAGCTTTTTGGATAAGTTTGTCTATGGGAAAGTAATGCGCTAAGGGTTTCATGTATAGGCGCGTGTAGCCCAAAGGTGGAAGCGCTTGCGAACATGATCCGCGAACCGTTGACCATGCACTTTGCGCGTGGTTGATGTGCAAAAAGAAATGGGGTTACCGGGTGGAGAACGGAAGTGAAGTCTCCGACTTAACTATGCCCCGATAGTTGGCGCAGTCAAAGGGGTCTCCTCTCTTGTGGATCAGGCAAAAAATACTGAGATTCCACTCGTCGGGCATGCTTTCCTCAGACCATATCTTGCAGATGAGCTGGTGCATGCGCCCACTGTCATCTTGATTAACATTTATCATGAAGGATTGAAGATCATTTTAAGCTGTTTTAAACAATATTAAGTGCTTTGCCCGAATACGAAAATATTACAATATCGTAGTTTGATAAAAACAAATGCGATTTAATTTGTATAGTATACATTTATTAATAAAAACGCAAGAGGGATTAACCATAATAGGAGAAAAACATTTATGTATGTCTAAGCAAAAACCTCGTCATAACTTGAATTTCTTTTAATGTGTTACGGTAAGTTAACGCACTTTTCAATAGCTTATAATTGTGATTATTTACTCGAATTTTTCTTGGTGTTAAGCTGATGAAAAGAAGCATATTGACAAAAATCAAGTATAAAAATATAATATGCCACAATTAAATATAACTATAATTGATGTTTATGAATGGGAAAACTGACCGTAACAAAAATACAATTTTTCTTCTAAGTTGTAATATTTATGATTAATGAGATAGAAAATTGACAATGATGAAATAATAAGAAAGCGAACATTAGGAATGCTTACACTTCTGATTATTTTACTGGTTGTGCTGCTTTCCATTACAAACTATTTTATTCATCTATATCCGCTGAATTTCAAAATAAGAAGTACATGTTTACTGTTCTTCATCACCCAGTTCGTGTTTTATTTTAGAGAAATCAAATTCTTCTCCAGTACCACGTTTGAAAATATCCAATACGTCCAAGCAAGTGGTCTCAAAATGTGTTGTAGCATCATAAGATGTCGAAATAAATACTTGTGAATCAACACCATCACTAATGGGTTCCAAATAATCGGAGATCGTAACAAATTTTTTGGTTATTGGCTCGAAAAGGTCCAGACCTGGCTTGATTTCATTTTCCGGGTTATCAGTTTCGACTGTTGTTGAAACCATGCCAAGGAACCACCCTTTAGCAGCAACCTGATGCGTGTAACTTACTAGTGATACATAAATGTCAGACTTGCGACCAACTTGTTTTTGCGGAATGATTATTTGAGTAGAGAGAGCATCTTTGGTGTTAGGAATTGGATGATCCAAAATACAGATGCATCTAATAACTTTCCCAGTTTTGCGAACCTAAATTATAACCAATAAAATGTACCATAACAATAAATATAGATTATAGGTGCTACCTTGTCTGGAACATAACTGGGATCACAATAAACTTGCTTACACTTGGCAACTTCTTCTCCAGAGCGAACGCCAACCACTTTTCCACCTTCACCAAGAACGATTTCATCAATTGGTTTGTCAAGCATGTAGGTACCCCCATATATTGCTGATAGACGAGCAAATCCTTGTGGCAACTCACCCAACCCATACATTGGATAGAGATATGGTGATTTACCATACCTAGCCAAAGAATCGGAGTACAATTTGATGCGGCGAATTGTATTTACTGCTGGTTCGTTAAGATATTCATCGTCTCGAAATAGCGCCAGCGCATGTCCTGTAAAATCTTGAGTATTTTTATCCAATCCAAATTTATCGTAAAGAGTTTGCATATTTGACTTGGTAGGATCGAAATCTTTCCACGTTTTGGGATCATCTTCCTTAAAGTCTTGAACATAGACTAAGAAATTGCGAAAACGTCGTTTCTCGAACATCCCTATGAAGATATAAATAATTCAAAATATTAAGTAATTCGAATTTCATTTATATTTTGAATTATAAAGAAAAGGAATAATTATACAAACAATTTTATCATATATCTCAGAATAAATCTCAAATTCAAATTAGTCAACCAAAAAAAAAATACTTCAAATAAGAAAAATGAGATAGTAGTCTTTTACTTGAATGCATTTGTTAATGAGGACGAAGTAGCTTCTGACAGAAAAAGACGAACTCCAAGATTTGGTGTGATTCATATGATGCGTTTTTTTTTTGTAAAGTGTGGCATGACAAAACATGTTCAAAGTCAACTGTTTTTTTTTCTAATTCTTGATTATTTGGTGAGTATTTTTTAGGGAGTGATTGTTAGTGGTTGAGATTATAAATCTAATAATAACTTTGACTATTCCTTTAAATAATTCAAAGAGAATTGGTTCTGAACATTTGCAACTAAGGAAATTATGTGCGAATGTTCACTGTAAACGTACTCGTGTAGCTCAAATCCTTACATGTAATTTACTATGGGCTACACATACATTAATCCTAACAATGGCAGATTGAAAAGTATGTAATGCCAAACTTCATCAACTCAAAAGAGGGTTATATGCGGGTTGACTACAAACGATTTTAATAATTTATGCATGGAAAGAAATAAATTAAACGTTACAGCTCTTGATTTACATGCTCTATTACCCTTTAAAGAACCTTACCCTTACAAGTATGTCCTATAAGATCAAAAAAATTCAAAGATAATTTTAATACAATTTATTTTATTTAAATATAGAATCTACCAACTAAATCATTCAAGGAAGTTCTCTAGAAGAGACTGTAACCACGATATATTCAACCTATTTGCATTAGAACTTTGATTAATTAATAAATTGCCTCAGAAACCCATCTATCTTCAAAAATTAGACAGACGTTTTTAATTTCAATTTTCAATAGATAAGAATAAGGCATTGTTGAAAATGCGATATGAAGGTGATTGTATGAAGATTCATGTACATAGAACAGAGTCAAAATATGTACGCAGAGTCATATTTGGACTAGAGAGATTGTACTGTACATATATTCACCCCTATTGTCAAAAACGCCTGGAAAACGTTCAAATTAAAACTCCGCATACAAACGCAGACATTTCTTAAACGCAGCAAATGCATTGCGTATCTGAGTGTATGTTGTGAGGACAGTTAAAATGACTTCAAACTCCGATTAATCTTCCTTTTGAAAATATCCAAACAATATAAGAATGTGGGCGTAAGATTGAACAAATCCGAAAAATTAATTAACACTTAATATAAGGAATACAATTTTGAGTTTTAAAAAACTCACACCAAATCTTGAAGTCCGCTTTTTCTGTTAGAAGCTACTTTGTCCTCATTATTAAATGCATTTAAGTAAAAGCCTTATACTATCTCATTTTTCTTATTTCAATTACTTTTTTCGGTTGACAAATTTAAAATTGAGATTTTTTCCAAAATGTCTTCCTGTCACTTATCACAACACATCTGTTTTGCGAGTTCGAAATAGCCATCGAACAGTCATCGTGTTCAAGTGAACATGAATCGAGTGAGTGAAGTGAATGTCAGATAACCCGTCTTAAAACCTATTAACCAAAAAGGTAGTGGAAGTCTTTGTTGCTTTAGTTTTGGTAACATTGAGAGTGAGATATATTAACTTTAACAATACCAACAAGACATTCATTCTTACACTTACGTACCTCGCGTCCACTACGTAATTAGAAATAATGCAGTAAAAAGTATGACAAATAAATGTAAAATCTTCTGCATGAAGAAAGAACAAACTGATTTTTTAATTATCGAAGGTGGCGCGAAATAATCTCTATCTATCTCTATCAAAGAAAAATTACATTAACATTTTAGCGTTGGCGCTGTTGCCAACCATTTTCGTTCGAGTTATTGAAGTTTGACTGTATTATCTTGCTTGCTCCACCCTGCTCGAAGGCAGGGGTGTAATGATTTTCTCGCTAAATTATTTACCTGTTGTAATTATGTGTTGATGAAAACTCTACACTAGTTAAGCTCGAGAAACAAATTTACTGCACAAACAAGTTTAGATACCCCATGAATAAAATATTCAATACTCTTAGGCGTATTTATTACATACATGTAGGATAACTCATACGAAAATACATATTCATACATATGTACATCCATATTCGAATGATCCTAATGAGTTTATATGGTGACAGATAGAGCACTGATGTCTTCGACAAGTTTCTTTATTATTTTGAGAAAAAGGTATTGGTAAGTCTTTTTTTTTAAAGAAACTTTTCAAATTAAATTTTTGAATATGCATAGCCACACATGCTGAGTACATGTAGTTTTTAATAAATAGTAACCTACTATTGATCTTTTCATCGTTTTCCATGTAATATATGCAAGTTTTTTCGGTAAATAAACTGTCAAACACATGTACATGTGGAGATCGCTCACCTTAAAAAAACATTTTCATTTAAGAAACAATTCGACTTAAACTAAAATAAATATTAAATAATTTAACTACGCATATAAGTGAACGTATTCAAAGAATTTAGGAATAATATGACACATACATATATCGAGCAATCGATTTTGTAAACATACACATAAGTACATATATATACATATGTATGCATATGCATACATTTCACAAAAAATCTTTATCAACACTGAACAAAGACATTGTTAATAAAGATAAAAGCATATATTTATACATAAAATTAAAATGTGTAATAAATTCATATTGCCTGCAACTGATAGATATTTTAAATATCCACACCTTAGTTTCTCTCAATTTTCTTGCGTGGAAGAAAAAATTAATCAAACGAAAGTAGCAGATATGGGTTGAAACCGACAAGCGCAAAGATGAGCCATTCCCCCCTATCAAAAAGTGTGCGCACCACTATAATCGCTACTATGTACATACGTGTCACGAAGGAATAACGAACACAAAGAAAAGAAAAAGATTCAGTGATTGCGGAAAGACAACACAGAAAAATATGATGCATATGTATGTACATATGCAACATACGAACAAAAACGAGTAATTATATAGAAAACATACCCATTAAATCTGAAGCCAGTGCCTCTTTCTGGTCTACGGGCACTTTGGAAATTTTGCCACCTTTGTACACGTAACTGCCCTCAATTGATTTAAACTCCAGGTATCGGGTCACACCCGTATGGATAAGTAATTTTACCAATTGCCCATTAGCCATGAGAAATTTCGGAATCAGATCAACGTTCCAGTCTCGTCCACGTCCAAATTCTGAACCTAGTTCCTCAGAAAGATTGAAGCGCTGGTACAGCTCATCCAATGGGGTGATAGATGCTGATTCCCCACCATAGTACTTGTTTCGGTCGATATGGAGAACCTTTTTTCCTGATACCGATAGCATACCACTTAAGATGCATTCTTTGAGCCCCGTGCCGAGGACGATGGCATCATATTCATCATTCATGTCAGCGGCTTATTAAATATATTTTCTCTAGCTTACACAAAAAAGTCTAAATCTATCTATATACTGGACACAGTTCAGCTTACTATAATCTTTTTTCGCTTATTGGTTTTGGGAAACTTTCTTTTTATTTAATTTAATTTTTCAGTAATTAATGAAAAGAAAAAACTTCTTTGAATCGTTTCACAAGTATCCAATGAAGAAAACCCAATTTTTTCAACAGCACAAAAAAATATGTCGCACAACTTAACGAACAATGGGTTCATCATATCAGCATTAAACGAACAAGTTCGATGCGGAAACAACGAATGGCTTAAATGTAAGGCTGCGTGGTGTTCTAACTGAAAACAAACATTGCGTCTACATGAGAATATATTTATACTAATTATATGCCATTTTATCAAAATTGCTCGTTTAATTATGTTGTGTTATGAATGTTCCTCTATCGGTTTTATTATATATTAGGCCTAACCTTTGGACGAGTATATCATTTAGTAACAAAGTTTTACATCTCTTCCAAGAGATTTTAGAGTTGTTTTATGCAAAATTTATATGAATTAATTTTAATTTAGTAGTGGTATTTAGTATTTCAATAATCATATTAAGGTATTTATTAGACCATTTTGCTGTTTTTGTGATAACATAGAAATTGTGTTTCTAGCTTGACAGTTCGCAACTAATGATCCTATTAACGAATCGACCTTGATAGTCAGCGCCCTCTGGTGATTTTTTTTATAAGCTACGTTCTTATGCAATATTATTTTCATACGCGGGAATAAACTTGTACTGAAAATTCAAATTTGGTGAACAAATTAATTTGTGAAATTATACAAGAATTATCTATTCCGGGTATAATTGTTTCTGAAAAACCCGAAAAAAATATGCCAGCTTTGTAATAAGTAGTTCAAGCTATCAGAAGTGATAGAAGATGATGAAAAATGTGTGTGTGTGTTCTGCTAAATTGGAAGAATATGTACACATATATGTATGAATGCATAAATTTCCCACTGCGTTTCCCTCGACAGAACTAGTTTTAGACAATTTGTTTAAAAAAAACTCGAAACTTAACACATAATAGGTTTATCATTATTTTGACTTTTTTGTTAAGCAACAACACGGCAGATCCTGGAAAAGACTTAAGAAATGGAAATCGACACTCACCATCATCATATGACAGAGTGCATAGACGAGCTATATAACGCCATATCTAGTTTTGACATTCAAACTCGTCAAGCTATGCAGGATGACGATGGAGAACTCTCGCTGATCCATCAAGGTCGGTAACGAACTCAGCGAGACCTTCAATGTCAAAAAAGGTTTTAGACAAGGCAACGCGTTGTCATGTGATTTCTTTAACATCGTCCTGGAGACGATGACGATCTCACACATCACGAAACTCACACGCCAATTGTTATCATACGCCGATGACATTGACGTGATTGGCAGAACTCAGCGAGACGTTAGTGAGGCTTTTGCTAATATTGAGACGGAAGCGGCTAAAATGGGTCTGTCGGTGAATGAGGGCAAAACGAAATATATGCTGTCCTCAAAAAAGGACATACAACATCGACGTCTTGGACAGAGCGTCACAATGGGCAGCTGTAAATTCGAGGTAGTCAAGGACTTCACTTACCTCGGCTCCGGAGTAAACTGTACAAATAACACCAGTACCGAGATAACTCTTGCCAACCGCTGTTTCTTCGGGCTCAAGAGGCAATTGAGTAATAGAGCCCTCCCTCGAAGAACCAAGCTGCATCTATACAAGACACTGATCATCCCAGTCCTGCTATACGGCGCGGAGACATGGACGATCTCGAAAGCGGATGAAGAAGTCCTTGGTCTCTTTGAGAGAAAAGTTCTACGCACGATCGTTGGTCCTGTTTGTGTTGACGGGTTCTGGAGGAGAAGATTCAATCACGAACTGTACGGGCTGTAGAGCGACATGAACCTAGTTAGGCACCTACGGATCCAACGCCTACAGTGGCTAGGTCATGTAGATCGTATAAACACCACTGCTCCGGCCCGAAGAATCTTCGAATCCGAACCTGTCGGGCAACGCAACAGAGGACGCCCGCGTTTAAGGTGGCGCACCCAAGGAGAAGTACCTCAACCAACTTGGGGTGCGGAACTGGAGACAGCTAGCCAGAGATCGCGTAATTGGAAAGGCATGTTGGTTGAGGGCCAGGTCCACCCCGGCTGTAGCGCCACACAAAGAAGAAGGACACGGGATTATGAAAAAGAGAGAGTGCGACATATATTACAGCTGTCACAAAAGGTTGCACAAATTTGGATGCGCATTCGTCGTGGGAAAACGGCTAAGGTCGAAGGTCGTCGATTTCAAACCGATAAGCGATCGCCTGGCTGAGATCCGCATCCAAGGCAGATATGTGCACACGCCCCTACCGACGAAGCTGAAGACTCTGTCAAAGAGGATTTTTACGACCTCTTGGACGGTGCCTACGGAGCCTGTCCGGAGTACGATGTTAAAATCGTACTCGGAGACTAAAATCTAATCTAAAATCGGTAAGGAAAACATCTTTGGCGGCGTGATCGGAAAGCACAGCCTCCACGACTCGACAACAGATAGCACAAGGTTCCCTCGCAAGAAAATATACATAGCAACCTGCCGATCCCCGAATGGTCGAACCGCCAACTAAACCGCCCATGTGCTTGTTGACGAAAGACACGCGTCAAACGTCGACTCTGACCACTTTCTTGTTGCAGCAAGATTCCGAGCTCGACTGTCTAATGTCAGAAAGCTACACCAGCCGACGTGGAGAACTTTTGACATTGGACGCCTAAGCACACCGGAGATTGCCAGAGCCTGCGAAGAGCAATTAAGTGAGAGACTCTCCGGAATGCCGACGTCAAGTGCCAACGGGATGTGGTTGCATTGCCGCTCGGCCATCAAAGAGGTAGCGGAAACTACCTGCGCGATGCACCGTGCAGTTCGGTTCAAAAACCTCTGAACCGTTCGAAACCTGCACCGGATTTCGGCAAGCAGATGCGCTGTCGTGTGATTTCTTTAATTTGGTACTGGAGAAGATAGTGCGGCGGGCAAAAGTCAACACGGAAGGTACTATATTCTACAAGTCATTCCAGATGTTGGGATATGTAAGCTTTCATGGCAATTGAGGAACAGTCGAAACGAGCTGGTCTTAAGGTCAACGAGGACAAAACAAAATATATGCTGTCGAGCAAAAAACGATCCGCCGCACATCACCTCGGCCAAACATCACAATCGGCAGCTAAAATTTCGAGGTAGTAAAGAAGTTTGTCTACTTCGGGGTAAATGTAAACTCCATGAATGACATCGTAGTGGAGATCCGACGTAGAATCGCCCTTGGCAACCGATGCTACTTCAGTCTGTCAAAGCAACTGGGCTCGAAGGACCAAATTCATGCTCTACAAAGCCCTTATTCTGCAAGTCCTACTTTATGGAGCCGAAAGCTGGACATTAAGTTAGGCTGCAGAGCTGATTCTTTGTGCATTCGAAAGAAAATTTCTACGTCGGATATATGGTCCCGTCTGCGAGGAAGGCGAATGGAGGAGAATACAAGGATGTGGATATAGTCCGGAAGGCAAAAATTCGTCGACTACACTGGCTCGGCCACATCGAGCGAATGGACAACAACGCTCCAGCAAAGAGGGTCTTCGAATTCGAGCCTCCTGGTTCGAGAAGGAGAGTAAGATCGAACCTCCGGTACAAAGACCAAGTCAACGCGGACGTAAGACATAAGTTATTTTCCAAAGCTACGTTCTCAGGCCAAATCCACAAATTTGGTGGAAAATTTAATTCAAACAAACATCAAATTATTAACTCCGGGTATAATTGTTGCTGGTACCCGGAAAAATGTATGCCAGTTTTGTAAAAAGTGGTTGTCAAGTTCCCAAAAGTGATATTTTACATGGAATTGCTTTATGAAAAATGGGTTTGTGTTCTGCTAAATTGGTAGTGTATGGTATATAAATATATATGTATGTATGACACGATCCTTAGCCAGCTGCCTTCAATTTCGCACTCCAAGTTGGTTGAGGTCCTTCTCCACTTGAGTGCGCCAGGGATGATCAATGTTAACTTGGTCTTTTGAGAGAGGGCCCTACTACTCAATTGCATCTTGAGCCCAAAGAAACAGCGTTTGGCAAGAGTTATTCTGCGTTTAATCTCGGTACTGACGTTGTTCGTACTATTAACTTGGGAGCCAAGGTAGATGAAGTCCTATACTACCTCGAAGTTGTAGCTGCCTACGGTGACGTTCTGACCGAGTCGTCGATGTTGTGTGTCCTTTCTCGATGACAGCATATACTTTGACTTGCCCTCAATCACCGCTTAACCCATTTTTGCCGCCTCTGTTTCAAACGTCAATTTCGTCCGCGTATGCTAGCAGTTGAACGGACTTTTGGAAGATCGTGCCCCTATTATTGGCGTGTGAGTTTTGCACGACCTTCTCAAGTACAATGTTGAAAAAGTCACATGACAGCGTGTCGCCTTGCCTACAACCTTTTTTGGCATTGAAGGTCTCGGTGAGTACGTTACCGACCTTGATGGAGCAGCGAGATTTCTCAATCGTCATCCTGCACAATCTGATGAGTTTTTCAGGAATGTCAAAACTAGATATGGCGTTGTATAACTCGTCTCTATGCACACTGTCATATGCGGTCTTAAAGTCGACAAATCGGTGGTGGGTGTCGATCTGCATCTCTTGGGTTTTTTCGAGGATCTGCCGTAATGTGAAAATTTGATCGGTAGTGGACTTCCTAGGCCTGAAACCGCACTGATAGGGACCTATCATGTTGTTGACGAATGGTTTCAGGCGCTCACACAGAACGGCAGAGAATATTTTGTAGGCGATGTTAAGGAGACTTATCCCCCGATAGTTGGCGCTGACCTTGGCTACAACAAGGTAATGATCCTAGTACCTCGGAACGTTCGGACTTCGAAGACACTGGAGGAGTGTCTGACGTCGATCACAATGTGATCAATCTGGTTGACAGTTGATGAGGTGAAGAAACCGCGTGCTAGCTACAGCTGGCCTCGCCTGGATGGCGGTGATGTCGGCCTTATATGCTTCTAAGACCCCCGCAAGTTCATCGGCTGCACGTGGTCTGTTAAGTGACCTCACATTCCACGTGCAGAACCGAAGATCGTTGTCCTTGTTTCGTTGTCCATGGTCGTCAGCAGTAGGGTCATCCGTATCCGAGGCTTGTTGCCGTCTCTGAACTTGTGTGGAGAAAATTAAACTTGCATATGCTCAGACGTTTTAGTTTTTACGTACGTAACGTTTAATAATATTACGTACGGTTTTACGTATTTTGTTCTTTAAAAAGATGATGACTTCCAGAGTCCTTTTGACCATAAATCAACTAATATATTAGTATTATAATAGGTCTGCTCCCGAACTCTCAGCACTAAATTGTGAAAAGTAAAAACCTCTCAGAGAGAAGCAAAATATCAATCACGGGAACGCAAGTAAGCTTAATGTTTAAATTACGTACTTTTTTAATAGCCTGTTGCCTTTTTTATTACATCACACATGCCATCCGTCAACAGTTACAGCAGAACATGTAAATTAAAAAACAGAATTTTATAGGAATTGTTTTTAATCTTACGAACTATTATTTCCAAAAAAAACTTTAGCAAATTCACAACGTTTGAATAACCGCCAAAACTATATTCGAGTTTATGACACATCAATTGATTTGACAAAAAACCAACATACTACCCAAAACTACCCACAGAAATTTCTTGGGCTAAAATGGGTATACTTACTTAAGGCACTTATAGCACTACAGTCCGGGGTGGACATGGGCCTTAACCAACAAGCGTCTCAAGTCAGCTTGATTTTTAGTTACCTGTCTCCAGTTTCGCACGCATAGTTGGTTAAGGTCCTTTTCCACTTGCGTGCGCTACCTGAGTCGCGGTCTTCCTCTACTGCGCCGTCCCTCGGGGGTGTCGATTCGAAGACTTTTCGTGCCGGAACATTGGTTTCCATCCGCTCTACATAGCCTAGCCATCTCAATCGTTGGATCTTGTTGGCTAGGTCGATGTCGCTGAAAAGCCCGTAAAGTTCGTCGTTAAATCTCCTCCTCCAATCACCATCTATGCAGACGGGACCAAAAATCACACGACAAATTTTCCTCTCGAAGCAACCAAGAGCTGCTTCATCCGCTTTTGACAAAGTCCATACCTCCGCGCCATATAGCAGGACTGGGACGATTAAGGTCTTGTAAAGCGTTACCTTGGTTGTTCGAGAGAGAGTTATTCTTCGTTTGATTTCAACGCTGGTGTCATTGTTTGAGTTGATAGCGGTTCATAGGTAGACAAAGTTTTTGACTACATCAAAGTTATATCTGTTTTGCCTTGACGTTCTGACCGAGACGTCAGTGTTGGGTGTCCCTTATCGTTGACACCATATACTTGATCTTACCCTCGTTTACCGCTAAGCCCATCTTTGCGGCCTCCGTTGCAATACCCACAAAAGCGCCATTGACATCACGCTGCGTTCTTCCGATAATGTCAAGATTGTTCCTCTGATGTTGGCGTCCAAGTTTTTAACCATTTTTTCAAGAACGATGTTGAAAAAAGTCGCATGACAGCGCGTCGCCTTGTCTGATTCCTTTTTTGACATCAAAGATGTCGGTTAGGTCTTTATCGACCTTGATGGAACAGCGTGCATTCTCCATCGTCATCCTACACAAACGGACGAGTTTGATAGGGATGCCAAAACTAGACATTGGTCTGTATAGCTCGTCTCTATAAATGCTATCATACGCGGCTTTAAAATCGATGAACAGGTGGTGGGTATCGATTTGTTGCTCCTGGGTTTTCTCCAAAATCTGCCTAAGTATGAATAATTGGTCGATGGTGGATTTTCCTGGCCTAAAGTCACACTGGTATGGACCGACCAAGTTGTTGACGAACGGCTCTAGGCGTTCACACAGTAAGGCAGGTAAGATCTTATAGGTGATGTTAAGGAGACTTATCCCCCGATAGTTGGCGCTGTCAAAGGGGTCTCCTTTCTTGTGGATCGGGCAAACAATGCTGAGGTTCCAATAATTCGGCATGTTTTCCTCCGACCGTATGTTGCAGATGAGTTGGTGCATGCTCCTTACCAAATCATCGCCTGCGGCTTTAAAAAGCTCGGCGGGTAGGCCGTCAGCTCCAGCAGCCTTGTTGGATTTCAGTTTAGATATAGCAATCCTCACTTCATCCGGGTCGGGTGGACGGAATTGTTGATCTTCATCGTCCCTTTCATTGAGGTTGAATGGTTCGTTCTGCCTGACAGCGGAGTTTGGTTCTTCGTCGCCGTTATACCATACAATCTGCAGAAATGGTTTCTCCATATCCCCAGCATCGACAGTGATTCTACTATGATGTTCCCTTGATCATCCTTACAGGCTTCGGTTCGGAATTTATAACCTTGACTAGTTGACTTTGCCCTTTGGTAAAACTTCCTTACCTCATTCCTGCAGTAATATTCCTCTATTCTGCCGATCGCGCGCTTCTCATGCTCCTTCTTTTTTCTCCTGGGTAGCCGGTGTTCGTCTCTCCTCATCTGCTCGTAGAGCTCCCGAGCAGCTCTTGTCCTTATTTGCAGTGCTGCTTTGTATGCTTCTTGCTTGGCTGCATTAGCCTGCCGACACTCATTGTCAAACCAGGGGTTTCGTTGTGGTGGCGGATTGAAACCCAGCACTTCAGAGGCGGCAGCTCTGATGGCTTCTTGGCAATGCTGCCGCTGGTCTTCAATACTTGATGTTGGCAGCGTGGGATTTCTTAAGAGGTTGAGGGAGACACGATCGGAAAAGGATTTGGCAATCTCTTGCATTTGTAGTCGGCCGACGTTGAACTTCCTTACAGTATTTCTTTGTCTTGGCGGTGTTCGGGATATCCGCAACCTTACCTTGGCTACAACAAAGTGGTGGTCGGAGTCAATCACAGACATCTATAATACTGGAGGAGTGCCTTGCGTCGATCGCAATATGATCAATCTGTTTGAGTGTTGATTGATCAGTAGATCGCCATGTTCCTTTGTAAATCCGTTATGGGGTGTGGTGGATGTGTTCGGCTGCACATGGCCTATAGGGGGACCTTACATTCCACGTACAGATCCGAAGGTCGTTGTCCGCATATCGTTTGCAGGGTTCGTCATCAGTCATCAGTAAAGTTTTTTGTGTGGCCGGCAGTTACCCCGACGGCACAACCCCTCACCTGGAGGGCCAGTACCTTTTTTGTAACCCATAGGACAAGAGATCGCACTTATAAGTTTGGCAGGTTGAGCTCGGGTGAACTACAACCAGTATCCGAAGGCTACCACTTGGAGGTAAAATAAGCACCACTGGTATCTAGAAATAGTTGCAACACTGGGCATCGCCAGGTTGACGGCAGTCAGTGCCTATCCGATTCTCACAGCACCCAGCCATCTAAAATGGGCAGAGTGGGGAAATTATTTACTCTTTCAAGAGAGCGCATTTGACATAAGACCCATAGTTTTGTCGTACTGGAATAGACTTTCACAGATATATGTTGTTGTGTACTGTTCTGTAATGTTTATTTTGGGTACGGGAACGGACCTAATATATTAGTATTAGTTGGTTTGTGCTTTTGTGGTGGCCCGTGGCGTTGTGGGTATGTGCGTCGACTCCAACCTCGACGTCGTAGGTTCGATTACTGCTCTGTGCGACAAAAACAATTTTCACGGCCCCACCTCTTTCGAGTCACTGACAATGTAATTATACAATAAAAATGTAGGTCCCTTCCACTCGTGAGAGAACAATAGCACGCACAGCACGAGTGGTTGCTGAGAAGCTAGGCCCTGGCCCTCTACGGGCTGTAGCGCAATCCATATCATTATTATTATTATGCTATTGACTCTATAGAGTTCTTGTAGTAACACTGATATCAATATCGTTCTCAAAAGAGCACAGGAACACATTGAGAATGTATTACTTCAAAGAACTATGCAAAGAGAGAATAAAATATTATTACACTTTTGGTCTGTTCCCTTACTTTCTGCACGAAATTGTGAAGACAGTCATTTTTAAGTAGTGGGGGTAAAAACCTCTCAGATAGAAGCAAAATA
Source organism: Eristalis arbustorum (assembly GCA_916610145.1). Lineage (NCBI taxonomy): Eukaryota > Metazoa > Arthropoda > Insecta > Diptera > Syrphidae > Eristalis > Eristalis arbustorum. The sequence continues at coordinate 53,338,279 of OU744319.1, read as the reverse complement.
TGAATAAAGTATGGGAACGCAATTCACCGACTTTGGTAGTCAGCGCCATTTGGCATCGTTTTATATAAGCTTGTAATAAGTGCTTGTCAAATTCTCAGATATGATATTTTAATTGAAAATATTTTACAATGAAAAATATGTGTGTGTTCTGCTAAATTGATAGAATATGTGCATATATACATGTATTAATGTGTAAATTGCCCACTGCATTTCCCTTTGCTGAGGTAGTTTCCTCGAAATTAAACACATAATAATGTTTACCATCCATTTAATTTTTTTGCTTAACAACAACAATTTCGTGTAAAATGGTGGGTTATTTACATTTTTCAAAGTTCTGTTCTGCAAAACTATCACAATTAAACGCTGGACAATTGCCTAATACAAAACTTGCACAATAATAAACCAGAAATTTAAGCATTATATGAATTAAAAAGTTTTAATTTTCTATAAAATTTCACCCTTTTAAATCACTGCCATATATCGCGATTTCAATGTAAATTTTTTCCGTCAACGATATGTGAGACTTTTGCCTAAGAAAGTTAGTACCAAAATATTCCGACAGAGCCATATGTCGATTGGCCAATTAAACCAAATGTGTAACTTATTTCATTTTAAGAGCTTGTTGCGTTCTTTAAGACCGCAAGAGATGCTACATGTCAATAGTTATGGTTTTTATTCTTACGAACTACTAATTCAATTCACCAGTCACAAAAGTCTGTGATACGAAAATTATAATTTGTATAATGCTTCTTGTGGGTAGTATTCTGGCAAAAATCTCACAAGAATACTTACCTGTGTGTGGTGAATTCGTGTTTATGTCATTCTCGAACCCAAAGCGAAAGAACACACACAGAGGCCAGTATGTACACATACATGTATATTTATTGAAATGTTTGTTTCATTACATATGCAGATATTTATTTTTTGACATTATATTGTGTTTATTAGACATATCACTTTGTCGAGATACTGCAACCGGATTAGACTTGATCAGGCCAACAATGGTAGGATTATTAATTTTTATATGCATTATTTAAAATTATATGCATGATAACTTCAGACTAGTATTTTTGTAAGCACGTCCACTCACCAAAACGAGAATAAATATTGAGGCCAGTGTTGGGTCTTACCACAATCGTGGTAGATCTTCTGTTTGGTATTGCTCGATTATTTTTTATTTTATCTATTTATTTACTGATTTTACTTGTACAAATATATAACATATCAAATCATTTATATTATTTATTTTATAACATAAGGTGTTTTTTTTTTGACTGGTCAGTGCTCAGCCTAGCAAGATTTCACACGGAAAACAACAACAACACATCTCACTGGGTTAAAACTTTAAGTAAAATTTCAATGTCATCACTGATTAGGACGTATTAGGGTTTATTTGACACTTGTAAATGTTTATATTCTTATGACATTTGTGAAAGTTTAAATATTTCATTAAATTTTTGTTAACGCTCATTTCACACGCAAAAATCTTGCGGACTATTTGAGGAGTCGTACACCATACCAAACAGTTTTGTGTCCTATCGGGTTACTACGTTATTGAATTAATTGACTTTTAAAAATGGACGCACAAACCTTGTGAGCAATTTTAGAAGGTGCAATATCAAGCGCGCTAGCGGCACAGGCAACTCAAATGAAACAAGATTTTGAGTTGAAACTGAGGGATATAACGAATGAAGTAAACAGTCTAAAAGTTAGGGTCCCCGAAGTTGAAACCTATCAAAAAATTTCTATTGTTCGAGGCGTAACTTGTGACGAACCTTTGGATATCGTCAAATCTATTCCAGAATTTGACGGTAATCAAGGAGATTATATTTCTTGGCGACAAGCAGCTTCGGCTGCCTATGAGCTTTTTGAGTCATATAGTGGTAGTTCTAGGCACTATCAAGCCGTCGCTATTATTCGAAACATGGTACGAGGCTCGGCAAACGCAGTATTATCATCATTTAACACAGTATTAAATTTCAAAGCTATCATAGCTAGGCTAGACTTTACGTATTCCGATAAAACACCAGTGCGCGTCATTCAACAAGAGTAAGACACCATTCGACAAGGTGATCTGTCACTTACCCAATATTATGACGAGATAGAAAAAAAACTAACTCTCATAACCAACAAAACCCTGATGACTCATAACGCAGCCGCCGCAGCTGTCCTAAACGAAAAGATTAGATGCGATGCACTTCATACCTTTATATCGGGTCTAAAGAGATCGCTACGAATGGCCGTATTTCCAGCTCAGCCTAGATATCTGCTAACCGCTCAGGAGGCAAAGGCAAGTAATGACCGATGCATGTTCGCAGCAAGTTATGCTAGGAGCATTGAGGACAGAGCTCAGAGGGCCGTAGGTCAAAAGCCGCAAGCGCATAGGGACAGTTTTTATTCTCGGAACAGTGAAAGTAACACCCATAACGAAAAAAACCCTCATTATTATAAAGTTCAAATTAACTCACAATCGGTATCATTTAAACAGCGCTCGAATGATAGGGATAGTCAAGAAAGTGGTCTTGAGCTAATGGATATAGGTCCTTCTTCGTCAAAGTTTCAACAGCTAACATCCCAAGGTTTCAGTGGTCGCAGTAGCTACCCCCAAGGAAACAAGAGGAAAAATACCTCAGAGCGAATGATTGGTCAAAGACGGCAAAGGATCAATAACCTAAACCAACAGGGTCTTGACCAGCGCGCGGCACACTATGATGATATGCCCGCAGAGGCTGTCGCGGAATTAGATTCAGAAGTTGGAGCGGACCTTGAAAGTGACTCCGTTAATCTTTTAGGGAACGCTCCCGGCTACCGTTCGTCGAACGGAAAGTGGCTGGGAGATCACTAAAGTTAGTTATCGATACGGGAACGGCAAAAAACTATGTAAAGCCCTTAAAGGAGCTAAAGGGCATAGTGTCGGTCAACTTCCCGCTTACTGTGAGCTCTATCCATGGCTCCAATAAAATTAAACAAAAATGTTTAATTAACATTTTTGGAAAAACATCCCCATTATTTTTGCTAGACTCCTTAACATTGTTCGACGGAATTGTTGGCTTTGACATGCTCACGCAGGTAGGCGCGACCCTTGACCTGGAGGACAATACGATTTATTACAGTACTACGGCAGAGGACCTGCAGTATCATATTTGCGATAATGTCAATTTTACCAATGTCGACGACATCGATGTACCGAAAGCGGCTAAAGCTGATTTCAAAAAAATGATCATGAAAATTATTAAGGCATTTACAGTAGCAAATGAACTGTTGCCATTCAATACTTCGGTCGTAGCTACAATTCGCACCGAAGATAATAACCCAAAATATTCAAAGCAGTATACGCATCCGATGGGAGTCGCAGAATTCGTAGATAACAAAATAAAGGAATTACTGCGAAATGGTATTATTAGACTATCAAGGTCGCCATTCAATAACCCAACCTGGGTAGACAAAAAAGGCTGCGACGAGTTGGGCAATAGGAAAAAAAAAAAAGTTTAGTAATCGACTTTCGAAAACTCAACGAGCGCACTATTGCTGATAAGTACCCAATGCCTAACATTCCTATGATTTTGGCAAACTTAGACAAAGCCAAGTATTTTACGACACTGGACTTGAAATCGGGCTACCATCAGATTGTTCTCGCAGAACAAGATCGTGAGAAAACAGCCTTTTCCGTCAAGGGCGGAAAATACGAATTTTGTCGATTGCCTTTTGGCCTGAAAAATGCCGGAAGCATTTTTCAGAAAGCAATTGATGACGTCTTGCGAGAGCAGATCGGTAAGACTTGTCTACATAGACGTATGTCATAATATTTTCAGAAAATGAGTCTGATCATGTTAAACACATAGAATGGGTCTTAAAAGGTTATGTGAAGCTAACATGAAGGTGTCCAGGGAAAAAACGCAGTTCTTTAAAGAAAGTGTAGAATACCTTGGTTTCATAGTTACCAGATGGGGAGCAAAGACAGACCCTGAAAAAGTCAGAGCTATTCAAGAGTATGCCGAACCAAGCAATCTGTTCGCTCTTAGGTCTTTCTTGGGTCTAGCTAGCTACTATAGATGTTTCGTAAAAGATTTCGCATCAATAGCAAGGCCCCTTACTAACACCCTAAAGGGTGAAAATGGCTCTGTGAGTAAGCACGCGTCAAAAAAGGTTATCATTAATTTCAACGAAACACAGCCCAATTCGTTCGAGAGGCTGAGAAACATCTTGACATCTGAGAATGTCATTCTCATGTACCCAGATTTTAAAAAGCCGTTCGATTTAACGACAGACGCTTCAGCACACGGCATCGGCGCAGTTCTCTCACAAAATGGCAGGCCTATCACAATGATTTCGAGAACGTTAAAAGAAAGTGAGACGCACTACGCGACGAATAAAAAAAGGCCATAGTTTGGGCTTTGGGCAAACTTAAGCACTACCTCTATGGAACCAGAGATATCAACATTTTCATTGACCATCAGCCGCTGACATTCGCGGTGTTCGACAGGAACCCGAATGCAAAGATTAAACGATGGAAAGCATTTATAGATGCAAAAATCCATTATAAGCCCGGCAAAGAAAATTTTGTTGCAGAAGATCTTTCCCGGCAAAACGTAAATGCGCTTCAAAATGAGGCCGACTCCGATGCCGCCACAGTTCATAGCGAGTCGTCATTATCCTACGCGATTGAAACAATCGATAAGCCTCTCAATTGTTTCAGAAATCAAATAATTCTTGAGGAAGCGCGCTTTCCTCTAAAAAGGAATATTATATTGTTCGGCGGAAAAACCCGTCATATTATAAATTTCATAGACAGAAGCACGCTCATCGCTGAAGTCAAGTTAATCGTAAACCCAAATGTGGTAAACGCAATTCATTGCGATCTGCCGACGCTAGCAAACATCCAGCATGAGTTGGTAAAATGCTTTCCTTCAACTAGGTTCTGGCACTGCAAAAATATGGTGTTCGACATAACGGATAGAATGCGATAGTTCAGCAAATACCGTCCCGGACTATAATCGATGTAAAGCCACCTATACTCCAGTTGATGAACGTTTTTCCGAAAACAAAGATTGTCTATTGCGACAACGAAGCGTCCCTTAACTCAGAGACGATCACATCCCTATTTTTTTTTTTTTTAACATTTTTTATTTATTTATCTCTATAAAAACTTAACAATATTTATACGTTTCTGCGAAGCCTAGGGGGCTTATCTGCAGAAGGTTGTGTCACGTAGTTGCAAATTAAATTTAGGTAAGTAAGCTTCGTATTACATAAGTTAACATGTTTATGTGTTTGTAAGTGCAATGTGTAAATTTATAACAAAAATTTTGACTGTATTAATAATTAGAGGTTAATAAGAATTGCTTTATTTTATTTTTTCTAGTTTTAAGGTTAATTATATTTTTTAGCTCTAGGAGGAGTGTGTTTAATAGCTCTGGAACTCTATATTTCAGCTGCTTTTTACCATAGTTGTTGTAGAATCGTGAAACTTCTAACATAGCTTGAGCACGTCGTCTTGTGTTTCTCTCGTGATTGATTGGTGATATAAACCGGCTGTCGTCGTAATACTCGAGGATCAGAGTCATCTTGAAGATATCTTCAACTTGGAGTACATTCAGCCTTTCTTCTTCAGGGACATTGCGACGATTGTCTGCACATATTTGCTTCAACGCTGTATTTTGGATTTTCTGAAGTTTTTGTAAATGTGTCTTCGATGCGTTGCCCCATGCCAATATACCGTATCTTAACTTTGACTCAAACAGGGCGAAGTACACTTGTTTAATAACTGACGTTGGTGCGTGATATTTAAGGTGGGTAAGCGCATACACAGCTCTTTTAAGGCTCATGCGCAACTGGTTAATGTGATTATCCCATAAGAGATTACTTTCGATGATGACTCCAAGATACTTGTAGCTGTCTACTATGTCGATTACGCAACTGGTTGAACTACTGCAGCTATCATTCCTATACCAAATATTTTGTTGGGTAGCTTTAAACTGAGGACTTCTGATGTGCATCATCTTTGTTTTGGATGCGTTGATCATCAATCTGTTGTCATGACACCACTTCACTGCTAAATCGAATTCTCCTTGCATAATTTCCATAGCTGTCTGTAAGGATCTGTGACGCACTATAATCGCTGTATCATCGGCATTGAGAAATCAGTTTGGCGTTGACGTAGTTAACGCAACTCCTTTCCACACTACTTTAAATGGACAGGTAGAGAGCTTTCATAGCACTCTTGTAGAAATCGCTAGGTGTCTTAAGCTTGATGACACAGTTGACCTAATTTTGCAGGCCACAATTGAGTACAATCGAACAGTACACTCAATTACGTGTAAGAAACCAATTGACGTTATTCACGTTGTTAGCGATGAGTTCAGGGAGGATTTTTGAGAAAGCGCAGCAGGTACAATTGGAAAGGAACAATCCTGTCAGGCAGAATAGAGTGTTTGATAACCTCTACTGCGGCCGCTTAGAAGTGAACCAATGTATGCAGCGACCCCTTGTCCGGGGGTTTAAACCAGGACCCGGTCCTCCAGGCTCGGGGGTTTCGCGTGGGGTTAACTTCCCCACCGTGTAAAATAAAGTCTAGTTCAGAGACGGCAACAAGCCTCGAATACGGCAAGGAAGAAATCTTTGCTAGAGTCGTCGGAAAACACAGCCTACACGACAACACGTCCGACAATGGACTCAGGCTGTTAGACTTCGTGACGGGGCGAAACCTCACTGTAGGCAGCACGCGGTTCCCTCACCTCAACATACACAAAAGGGACCTGGCGGTCCCTTGATCAATCAACCGTCAATCAGATTGATCACATTGCGATCGACGTCAGACACTCTTCCAGTGTCCTCGATGTCCGAACGTTGTAGCCAAGGTCAGAACTCGGATATCGAATGTACAACGGAGTAGAGCAAGACCAAAACAGTTTGACGTTGGAAAGCTACAATCGCAATCGACCGCTGGGAACTTTTCCGATCGAGTCTCCTTGAAACTCTCAGAGAGTCCAACCCTGCTAGGCGAAACAATCGACGAACAAACCGTTGTCAAAACGCCATTAGAGAAGCTGCCTCTGATATGTTGGGTTTTAAAATGCCACAAAAAAATAACCCATGGTTTGAAAACGAGTTTTGGCAGGCGCATTCAGCGAAGCTAGCAGCATATAAGGCGACGCTGGATAGAAGGACGAGAGCGGTTCATGAGCTCTACGAACTTAAAAGAAGGGAAGAGCACAGGCTTCTCAAAAAGAAAAAGATGGAGCATGAGAAGCGCGCGATCGAGGAAATGGAGAGGTGGTACGGCAGAAATAATGTCCGAAAGTTTTACCAGCGGGTGAAACAAATATCCAAAGGCTACAAACATCGGACAGAAGCCTGTCGGAACGAAGAGGGACAACTCGTAGTAGAGTCGCAGTCGATACTGAGAATCTGGAAGAATCACTTCTTCAGACTGTTAAACGGCGAAGAGGACACCATACCGCTGTCAGGCAGAATGTTCCACTCCACGCAATGGACGACGATAGAAGAGAATTCCGTCCCCCCGATCTAAACGAAGTCAAGGTAGCGATATCGAGACTGAAGTCGAACAAAGCTGCTGGAGCGGACGGATTGTCCGCGGAACTGTTTCAAGCAGCTGGAGATGATCTGGTTGGGCGCATGAACCAGCTCATCTGTAGGATATGGTCGGAGGAAAGCATGCCCGACGAGTGGAATCTTAGTATCGTTTGCCCGATCCACAAGAAAGGAGACCGCTTTGACTGCGCCAACTATCGGGGGATAAGTCTCCTTAACATCGCATATAAAATCTTCTCTGCCGTTCTGTGTGAGCGCCTGAAACTATTCGTCAACAACCTGATAGGTCCCTATCAGTGCGGTTTCAGGCCTGGGAAGTCCACCATTGATCAAATTGTCATATTACGGCAGATCCTCGAAAAAACCCCAGAGATGCAGATCGACACCCACCATCCATTCGTCGATTTCAAGGCCGCATATGACAGCGTGCATAGAGACGAGCTATACAACGCCATGTCTAGTTTTGACATTCCTGCCAAACTCGTCAGATTGTGCAGGATGACGATGGAGAAATCTCGCTGCTCCATCAAGGTCGGTAACGAACTCACCGAGACGTTCAATGTCAAAAAAGGCTTTACGCAAGGCGACGCGCTGTCATGTGATTTCTTCAACATCGTCCTGGAGAAGATCGTGCGAAACTCACATGCCAACACTAGATTCAAGATCTTCCAGAATTCCGTTCAACTGCTAGCATACGCCGACGATATTTACGTGACTGGCCGAATTCAGCGGGCCGTCAATGAAGCGTTTGCTTGTATTGAGACGGAGGCGGCAAAAATGGATTTAGCGGTGAATGAGGGCAAAACAAAGTACATGCTGTCATCAAGAAAGGACACACAACATCGACGACTCGGTCAGAACGTCACCATAGGCAGCTACAACTTCGAGGTAGTAAAGGACTTCGTCTACCTTGGCTCCCAAGTAAATAGTGCGAACAATATCAGTACCGAGATTAAACGCAGAACAACTCTTGCTTACCGCTGTTTCTTTGGGCTCAAGAGGCAATTGAGTAGTAGAGCCCTCTCTCGAAAGACCAAGCTCACGTTATATAAGACCTTGATCATCCCTGTCCTGCTGTATGGCGTGGAAGCTTGGACTATCTCAAGAACGGATGAAGACGCACTTGGTCTGTTCGAGAGAAAAGTTCTGCGTTCAATCTTCGGTCCTGTTTGCGTTGACGGTTCTGGGAGAAGGAGATTCAACCACGAACTGTACGGGCTGTACAGCGACATGAGTCTAGTCAGGCGTCTACGGATTCAACGCCTAAGATGGCTAGGCGTAGAGCGCATGGACAACACTGCTCCAGCCCGAAGAGTCTTCGAACCCGAGCCAGTGGGACAACGCAATAGAGGACGACCACGAACCCGATGGCGCACTCAAGTGGAGAAGGACCTCAACCAACTTGGAGTGCGAAATTGGAGGCAGCTGGCTAAAGAACGTGCCAGCTGGAGAGGATTGTTGACCGAGGCCCAGGTTCACCCCGGACTGTAGCGCCACAAGAAGAAGAAGAAGAAGGTTCACAAGGACACCCTTCGGTAAAAACCAACACTCTTATACTTTTTATCTCAAATTTATATCATTATTAGTCTTGCTGATTGTATTGTATTATTCTAGGTTCTACTTCGTATTTTTTTTTCGCGTTAGGATTAACAGCGGCAAGACTAACAGACTATTCCCACTCAGATTATATTCCGATATTAGACGGTGACGTCTTAATATGGGAAGAATTCAACTACCTTAGACATTCAACCAACCTTACCGAATTCACGCGCATAACTGATGAAACGATCAAAATGATGTTCCTGTTGCCCCAATCCCCCATGCGAAAAATACTCGAAGCTGACATCAGGCATGTAAAAACGATGTTATCTTCTAAAAGGATCCACCACAGAGTAGCTAGAAGTCTAGATTTCTTGGGCTCAGTTCTAAAGGTTATTGCCGGCACCCCAGATGCTGACGATTTGCTTTAAATTAAAGTAAGAGAAGCCCAGCTGGTGGAGTCAAACAACAGTATTAATTAATACTAAAACACAAGAACAACACAATATACTAACAGATACGGTTAACAAGATACTCGAGAAAGCAAAAAATAATGAAGTTGACACCGATCATTTGTTTGAAGTTTTGCTAGCCCGAAATAGGATTTTGATAACAGAGATCCAAAATGTAATGCTTGCTATAATCCTCGCTTAAATTAATATTGTAAGTCCGGTAATTATTGATGACTATAATTTTAAATCCATCTTAGTCGGACAAGTCACAAAGGTAGCCATAACGGAGCTGATGGAAGTATCTAGAGTTAAGGTTGTCCCACACGAAGAAGTTATATATTTCATAATTAAATACCCTAGGATTAAGTTTTTTAAAGAAGATTCTGATTTTTCGAGTAGTACATAAGGACGTCATTCTTCAACTCAGCGAAAACATTGTAGCAGATTGCGACAAAGAGATCTTTGCAGTTGCCGATTGCGAACCAACAACCACGTCAGCCTTTTGCAAAATCTTCTTCTTCTTGATTGGCGCTACAGTCCGGGGTGGACCTGGGCCTCAACTAACATGCCTCTCCAGCCAGCACGATCTTTCGCCAGCTGCCTCCAGTTGGGCACACCAAGTTGGTTGAGGTCCTTTTCAACTTGCGTGCGCCATCTAGTGCGAGGACGTCCTCTGTTGCGCTGTCCCAATGGCTCGGTGTCGAAGACTCTTCGGGCCGGAGCTGTGGTGTCCATCCGCTCTACATGACCTAACCATCTTAAGCGTTGGATCCGAAGACGCTTAACTAGGTGCATGCCGCTGTACAGCCCGTATAGTTCGTGGTTGAACCTTCTCCTCCAAACGCCATCAACGCAAACAGGACCAAACATCGTACGCAGAACTTTTCTCTCAAAACAACCAAGAGCTTCTTCATCCGCTTTCAATAGCGTCCATGTCTCTGCGCCATAGAGCAGGACTGGGATGATGAGGGTTTTATACAAGCTCAATTTGGTGTTTCGAGAGATGGCTCTGTTACTCAATTGCCTCTTGAGCCCAAAGAAACAGCGATTGGCAAGAGTAATTCTGCGCTTGATCTCGGTACTGGTGTTGTTGTCCCTATTTACTCCGGAGCCTAAGTAGACGAAGTCCTTGACTACCTCAAAGATTCTGCTGCCCAATATGACGCTCTGTCCGAGACGTCGATGTTGTGCGTCCTTCCGTGATGACAGCATGTACTTTGTTTTGCCCTGGTTTACCGTTAGACCCATTTTAGCCGCTTCCGCTTCAATACTAGCAAACGCCTCATTGACGGCTCGCTGTGTTCGTCCAATCACGTCAATGTCGTCCGCGTAAGCAAGCAGTTGAACGGACTTTTGGAAGATCGTGCCTCGGGTGTTTACGTTTGAGTTTCGCACGATCTTCTCAAGTATGATGTTAAAGAAGTCACATGACAGCGTGTCGCCTTGCCTAAAATCTTTTTTGACATTGAAGGTCTCGGTGAGTTCGTTACCGACCTTGATGGAGCAGCGAGAGTTCTCCATCGTCATCCTGCACAACCTGACGAGTTTGGCAGGAATGTCAAAACTAGACATGGCGCTGTATAGCTCGTCTCTATGCACGCTGTCATACGCGGCCTTGAAATCGACAAATAGGTGGTGGGTGTCGATCTGCATCTCTTGAGTCTTTTCCAGGATCTGCCGTAATGTGAAAATTTGATCGATAGTGGACTTTCCTGGCCTGAAACCGCACTGATAAGGACCTATCAGGTTGTTGACAAAGGGTTTCAGGCGTTCACACAGAACGGCAGAGAGTATCTTATAAGCGATGTTAAGGAGGCTGATCCCTCTGTAGTTGGCGCAGTCAAAGGGGTCTCCTTTCTTGTGGACCGGACAAACGACGCTGAGATTCCACTCATCGGGCATGCTTTCCTCCGACCATATCTTACAGATGAGCTGGTGCATGCGCCCAACCAGGTCATCTCCAGCTGCCTTAAACAGTTCCGCGGACAATCCGTCCGCTCCAGCAGCTTTGTTCGACTTCAGTCTAGAAATCGCTTTCTTGACTTCGTCTAAGTCGGGGGGACGGAATTCGTGTTCATCATCGTCCAAATTGAGTGAAACATTCTGCCTGACAGCGGAATTTGTGTCGTCATCGCCGTTCAACAGTCTACAGAAATGATTTTTCCAAATTCTCAGCATCGACTGCGATTCTACTACTAGTTGTCCATTTTCGTCCCTGCAGGCTTCGGTCCGAGGTCTATATCTTCCTGATACTTGTTTTACCTTTTGGTAAAACTTTCGGACCTCCTTCCTGTCGTAACACCTCTCCATCTCCACGACCGCGCGCTTCTCATGCTCTTTCTTTTTTCTTCTGAGAAGCCGGTGCTCTTCCCTTCTCTTCTGTTCGTAGAGCTCACGAACAGCTCTCGTTGTTCGATGCAGCGTTGCCTTGTAGGCCTCCTGCTTGGCTGCATGTACCTGCCTGCACTCGTCGTCAAACCATGGGTTCCTTCTGGGTGGTGTCGTGAAACCCAGCACATCAGTGGCAGCTTCTTTGGTGGCTTTTTGACAACGTTTCCATTCTTCTTCTATTGAAAGTGCAGGCAGCGTCGAACTTTCAGAGAGTTTCAGGGAGACTCGGTCGGCAAAGTTCCTAGCGGTCGATTGCGATTGTAGCTTTCCGACGTCAAACCGTAGTGTTCTTTCTCGACTCCGTACTTCTCTCGATATCCTCATCCTTACCTTGGCTACTACAAGGTGGTGGTCCGAGTCAATGTTGGCACCTCGGAACGTTCGGACATCTATAATACTGGAGGAGTGCCTTGCGTCGATCGCAACGTGATCAATCTGGTTGACGGTTGATTGATCAGAAGACCGCCAGGTCCCTTTATGGATGTTGAGGTGTGGGAACCGCGTGCTCATCACAGAGAGGTTACGCCCCGAGGCGAAATCTACCAGCCTGAGTCCGTTTCCGGATGTGTTGTCGTGCAGGCTGTGTTTTCCGATGACTCTAGCAAAGATTTCTTCCTTGCCCAGCTGTGCGTTGAAATCTCCTAGAACGATCTTGGTGTCATAGCTGGGGCATCGATCGTATGTTCTTTCTAGGAGATCATAGAAGTCATCCTTGATATCGTCATCCTTCTCCTCCGTCGGGGCGTGTGCGCAGATCAGGCTGATGTTCCCAAATTTAGCCTTGATGCGGATTGTTATTTGGCGCTCGCTGATATAATCAAAGCTTAAGACTTTTTGCCTAAGTCTGCCTCGAACAACGAATCCGCATCCAAATAAGCGCTGCCTTCCCTCTTTGTAGCAATCACCGTAGTAGATGTCGCAGTTTCTCATCTTCCTTTTGCCCGGCCCATCCCATCGCATCTCCTGGATGGCGGTGACGTCTGCTTTGTAGCAGTCCAGGGCCTCCGCGAGTTCATCGGCTGCACGTGGTCTGTTCAGGGACCTCACATTCCACGTGCAGAACCGAAAATCATTGTCCTTTGATCGTTTGCTGGGGTCGTCAACTTTGAATCCGTCCATATCCGAGGCCTGTTGTCGGGTCGTAACCGTTGGTTTTTTGTGTGGTGAGGGAGTCAACCTCACGCACAACCTACAACTGGTAGGCCAGGCCCATTATTTGACCCTCGGGCAGAGGGGGATCGCTGCATACATTGGTTCACCACACAACGGTTGTTGTGATGGCTATCCAGGGGCGCCACTAGGAGGCTGTATGTCAACTTGACTTATGGACAAGCAGGGATCGCGCTGGCATCCTACCAGGTTGGGTGCAATCAGCAACTTTGCCCTGTGTACATAAACCCATGCCCCCCTATTTAGCCTTTTGCAAAATAGACACTAATAATTAATGCGCCCAGGAATTGTATGTCGGTGGCGTAGCACACTGTAGCACTCAGCCCAATCACCTAGCTTGAAGAACAGAGGTCGATGACGGCGTAATTATTATCAACGATAGCCCGGCCAGAATCACCATTGATGATGCTCCGGAAAAAAAATTAATGGCACGTTCCTTGTTACCTTCGAGAAACTGCGTCAATAAATGGTACAAAATACGCCAATAGAAACAACATGCAAAAGAAAGCACCAGACACTGCGGCATCATCTTTGTTGAACATCACCGGTCATAATGCTGTACTGAGCCTACCCTACCTACATCGTCTCAGTGAACAAAACATACAATTTATCAACGAGATAAAAGAAGAGTTTATGGTCACTACTGGGCCTGTTCTAGCTTTCATGCTAGGTGTGGGAATATGCGGATTAATCTGCGGCCTCATCTTCTTCCGGCAATACAGGAAGAAGAATAGTGACTTGCTAGAGATAAAATCGATGGTGAAGAGCTTGGGCGCGATCGAGGACGACCGCGTTTCGAAAGAGGGAGTAGTTAACATATAACTCTCAAATTTCGTCTAGAAAATTTTGCAACGGATGCGTCTGCTGATAACGCGCACATCGTTTCTCACGCAGGTCAGGTCGCCAACGTGGGACGTTGTTATCAAATATGTGCACCAGACGCAACCTCAGCGTTTTTCGCTGAGTGACATAGTGTTTAGTTTGTAAGAAGTATTTTGTAATTTAGATTTAGTTCAGAAGCCGAAGAAACCGGCAATAAATTCTCCGACACTTAATGTCGTAAAACAAAATATATGGGTGTTTATTTTATTTGTTAACTTATATAGATACTCCGAGGAGAGTATAAGCCCACGGACTGCATTAACGATTGAAATTCAATTCAATAATAAGAAATGAAAATGGATATGGAAGTGTTTCGAATTACAATGAAATGGAGCCAGACTCAATGTTGTTTATATAGATTTGTCCTTCGATAGGGGATAAGCGAAATGGTGCACTAATGAGTGATGATTTCCCAGCCCCCGTCCGTCCCACAATACTAACTTTCAATCACGACTTGATAGATATGTTCAGGTTTTTCAAGCGTGCTGGGCTGCTTGGGTCGTAGCGCTGTGACATGTTCTTGAATTGAACCTTTCCACTCTTTTGGTGACTTTTTCTGAATTTCTGGCTCTTGTTCAAGGTCAGTGCATTGATGGACACGCTCCACACTGGTCATTTGCTAAAGAGGTTCAGCAACTTGTCGCACACCATGTTGTATCATTCCGGTGAGGATAATCGCTTGTGAAACTGCTAATCCCACATTGTCGCTTGTGGAGATCTGTATCTCCCGAGAATGACTAGCCAGCTGCAGATACACACACTTGCTTTGAGTGAGTCTATGAGTAACAGGGTACGCAGAAACACGTTGGAGTTTGTGTCAATAAATATTTGAAAAGCGAAAATAAATATTCGATTATTGAACTCCGGAGTGTAGTGTTTAATATAATTTAGATAGACCACGGGTCATTACACCGCTAAAATTGAATGGTTTCTTCTGTAGCTGGATCATCAGAGCTCACAGGGAATTCTTCAAAATTTAGTTCATAACCATCGCTTGAAAATTCTATAATGAACTAATCATCTGTAATCATAGCTGTTGTTTTCTAAAAAAAAACTTGTACAGTATTTCATGTTTTCTTACCTCTTTTGTTTGGCTATCCATTATTTTTGTTTATGTCTTTGCTTTTCAGAATTCAATTTCACTAATTTTTGACATTAGAGTATTTTGACATCTAATGCAATGGTAGTAATGAAAAGCCATTCATATGTGGAAACTAATAAGGGCACTACGTCCAAACGCGCCAGATCACTGAAGGCGTCACACTCGGAGCCCAAAAGGCAAAAACCGAGTGGTGATATGATGACTAATATTGCCACTAAGTTCAACAGGCCGTATAGTGAAGTGCTGAAAGGCGATATCACCTACGCCGTATTAGATAGCAGCGACGCTAACTGCGCTATCTCTCCATTGAGTTAGAAGAAGGTGGAGTCGGCGATAAATGGTGCAAACGAGGCCCTTGCACCTGTAGGGCGCGACGAAGGATGGCACTTGGGACACATAAAGCTTGTGATTTTCATTTGCCAAAAATCGGCTGATCTATTCAAAACAGCCATAAGCAGACTGGGAGAGGTGTAAAAGGGTGCGCGCCTTGAAATCGTAACGAGGGATCAAATCCCCAGTAGACCAAGGACCCGCAAGTACCTTCCGCGGAGCCCCTCGGATCCCGCTGAAGTCTGGCAAAGATGATGAGGCTAACACAACAGTGGTGGAGATAGTGTCTGGAATAGAGACGGATAGTTATCGACATAATTCCTGAATTCAGGACTCAACAATACAACATCTATTATGAAAGGAATGACGCTGAGAAGGACGATTGCTGCGACGGAAAGAACCAGAACCGTGATTGTCTTGGGATGTGATGCTAACGCCCATCATACAATATGGGGAAGCAAGGACATCAACCAAAGAGTTGAGTAACTTTTTGATTACCTTGTAAGTACAAGTTGGATTTGTGTAACCAAGGTAATATACCCACATTCGTAACTAGGAATAGACAGGACGTCTTAGACATAGCACTCGTGTCTAACCATATAGCGGAGAGAATCAGCATGCGGAGAGTATAAACAGATCACTCATTCTCTGATCACCGCTATATATTGTTCAGCATAATGAACCAACTGGGACAGATGTATAGACATTGTTGCGGCAGCATTGTCGAATACCAACTCCTCCATCTTGAGCAACCCCACTGACCTTGACCACTCATTGGACAAGCTCACAAGAACTCTCAACAACGCAATGGCTATGTCTTGTCCCATCAGCAGGCAAAGAGGCAAATCTAAACCACAATGGTGGAACCATGAAATATACCATTTGCGCAAGAGATGCAGGGAGCTCTCTAACAAGGCAAAGGGATTCCGTAATGCCAAAGACTGGGACACCTACAAGGAACACCTCAGTACTTTTAAAAATTAACTGAGAAATGCCAAAAGTATCTCCTGGAGACTTTTTTTTGGCAAGATCGAAGAAGTCTCCGAAGCTTTCAGGCTAAGGAAAGTTCTAGCATCATCCCCAAAATCACCTGACAGGACCTGGACCTCATCCAGTGAGGAAACCTATCCGGGCAACTTCTTAACTAGAGCCAAGCCAAGCCAAGCCAGCCCTAATAAATGTCACTCACACAACTGTCATGTGGGCACTGACAAGCTTAAAACAATTCAAGTCAGCAGGAGCTGACGGCATCATCCCTGCGGAGCTTCAAAGAACATCGGACCTCATCATGTCTTGGATTCTCACCATCTTCAACTACTGTATGAGTCTAGGTCATGTTTCCAGCTCCTGGAGAATGGTCAAAGTAGTGTTTATTCCCAAAGCGGGAAAATACTCCCATGCCAAACCGGAGGACCTCAGACCTGTCAGTCTCCTCTAATTTCTCCTGAAAATCTTGGATAAACTAATAGACCAATATATTAGGCAAGCTTTTCCAGCACACAGACTCTCATCTGCTGAAAATGCCTACAATAAGGTATAGGCACCATCGAGAAATCCCTCTAGTTTAAAGAATACACACTTGTGACATTTGTCTATATCGAAGGTTCAATAATTTCACTTGCGCTTAACAACCTGGGGATCGGAAAGTCCTTAGTGGCTTTCATTCATCAGCTACTCACCAGCATGGAGTTAATAGGGTCAGTTATGGTTAGAGTTAGGTTATAGCTAATAGGGTCACCGAACAAGAAGGTGTTCTCTATCTCCTTCTCTGGAACGTAGCGGTAAATTAACCATTTATATTTTATATTAATACTGGAAGAGGTAGGATGCGGACGATATTGACATAGCGGGATCTGGCAATGTTGATATATGAGTCATGAAACATATATCACGCACATCATTTATAAATGTTTCAGTCATTTTGACATCCTTTTTTATACTTTTTGAATTTTATAACGAAGAAAACTCATTCCGTTCTTGTTCTAGAAGCCGTCCAGTTGTGGTCATTGTTTTCTCAATTTTTTCATAATAACTTTAAGAAGTACAACGGGTTATGGGCCCAATCACTAGAAATAAGAGAGCAAAGAGATATCCATCTTCAGCCATTTTTGCCCCTAGTCCACAAAAGAGAGGAATGTAAGAGTAGTGGAAATCCCTTGTATTTCACTTATACTTTTACAAACTCGTCAATTCACCCCTATAATGGCGGCCGATATATCAATTTTTGTGAGAAAATCGTGTGAATTTGGCCTCAACCATGTACTATTGTTCGAAGAGCGTTCAATTGGTTCATGACTTTAATGGTAGGATTGGGTTGGATAAAAATGTAATGCCACGTATTATACAGGAGTTATACAAGAATAGTTTGTATCAATTTAATCCATAAATGTAATATATAGCCCATTTCTATGTCATACGTGGGAAATGAAGGCAATTTAATAGCATTCATTAATAAATTCGAAAAAATTGCAAAGAGATTTTCAGATATTAAAACTAAAACTAAGTCCGAAGAATAATTGTCAAAATTTGGAGGTAACTTCTATCACATACAGTAAGGGAAAAGCAGCAAAGAAACTGCTAATTTGTTTGATTAATTCATAAGTTTCAAAGTTATATATATACATGTACATAAGTGTCGGGCATTTTATAGATATTATTCATATTTGAGCAGAAAAACATACTTTTATCTGTTTCTTCATTCATATCACCCTAATGCTTCAGACAGAAACTCCCATAAACAGGAGCTTAATTAATTTACAGCGTCAACATACGCTTTGTTCGTTTGATTGCCCCTCCTCATTGTGTTGAATACTTAACACAGAATATTTTAAAAATGTTGGGTAAACGAGCGAATTTTCAAATAAGACCTTCAATCCACCCCAATACTATGTTTGGGGAAGAGGATCAGCTGTTTTCAAGAGCTCACACGTATTCACAGACATGGCGCGAAAAGCTTATAAAAAACGCTGTCAGATGGAATCTGCGAAGAAAATGTGGGACAGTTTGCGAAACATTTTTTCAAGGAAATCATTGAAATTTTTACTGGTGAAACAAACGGCAAAACTTCGGATGTAGGAAGGGCAAGCACATCCTAAAGTGTTTGAAGAACTAGTTTGGCAATTAAATTTAGCTGGTATTAAAATGGATGAAACAGAACAGCTCGCTCAGCTTTTCTTGACACTGCCTTCTTTGGTTGATTCTTTAGTAACTGCATTACGAAATCTGGATGAAGACAAATTAAATTTTAATGTTGTGAAAGAGAGACTAGTAGCCGAAGAGGCTAAACTGAATGATCGCAAGGACAAACAATGCACAAACAAAACGGTATTTTCTGGTAAGAAAAACTTTCGAAAAATTTTTTGGAAAATGTTTTAAGTGTGGCAAATCTAGCCATAAAGCATATGACTGTAAAGCAGAAGTGCAAATAAAGGAGTTTGCTTTTTAGGAAATGGAAAGGCAAAATTCGCGTATCTGTCCGAATCCCCGCTCGATTGCTCAATATCTGAAAAACAAGTTATACTCTTCAAATTAGATTCCGGAGTTGAAAAACTAGATTCGCACACATAAATAAATGTTACCAAGGATAATGAAACACTGAATGCAGAGCATATTGGTACAATAATTGGCCTAAGCAACCAGAATATAAAATTAATCATACAGGATATTCCGTATATGTGATAATTTATTATCAGTAAGAAAACTTTCAACTGCTGGCATCAGGTTAATTTTTTTTCCAAGATAAAGCTATTATCCTGGAAAATAATGAAGTAATTGCGACTGCTTTTCTCAATGAGGGTTTATATGAACTAGAAGTTCAAACTGAGAAAACAACGGCAAACTTGTGTACAACCTCAGAGGCAATATTGTGGGATAAACGTATAGGTCATATTGGTGAACAAGGGTTGAAGCAGTTAATTAAACGTAATATGATTACTGGTTTAACTTCAGGAGATGCAAGTATTGGTATCTTCAGTGTATGTATGGAAGGAAAGCAGTGCCGCAATTAAAAAAAAACTCGCAACAGAGCGTATCCGGCGTATCCGGCTATAACTGGCCACTTGAGCGTATCCACTCCGATGTTTGTGGACCAATTGAGCCTATAGCATGGGATGCTCTTTTTTGTTTTTATATAATTTGCGCGTGCTCAAGGGGTTATTAATACCCTTAATTGTCCGGGGTCAAGACACAGAACGGGCCGAAGGTATAGAGGGAGAGAGAGAGAGGAGGTACCTGTGCACATTGGTCTTAAACATCTGCGGATTTTAATCTATGGGGAATATTGAGCTGGGAAGAGCATTCCATATTCGTGTGGTGCGGCTAAAAAACAAGTCTTTCTGCGCGTCTGAAAGTAGGCTTAAGGGTAAACTGATGTGCATTCCTGGCAAGGCGTGTATTGCGGGTGAATTCAAGGAGAGGAGGAATGCAGTTGGCTAGCTCACTTGAGCATAGTTTGTTAAAATAACAATAAAACACGGACAAAGAAGACACAGTACATCGATGTTCAAGCGAGTCTTTGGATTCTATCTAGTAGGTACAGGGTGGTCTTGGGGGCACCAGACCAGATATGAGCGTTATACTCAAGCTGAGGGCGAAAATACGCCTTAAAGATTAAAGCCAAATCAGAGGGGGTGAAGTATTTTTTGCATCGATTAAGGAAACCTAAACATTTCGCAGCATTTCTGGCGACCTCGAATATATGATCGTTCCAACTAAGTGTTGTGTTGATGAACATACCGAGGATGGAAAGTTTTCCGGTTTCGTCGATACAAGCGCCATTCATGGATAATGGCTGATTATCAGACGTTCGCTTTAGAGACAGCAGACAGAATTGAGTTTTGGAGGCTTTGAATTCCACTCTGTTGTTCTTACGCCAGTTAATTATGCTGTCCAGATCAGAATTCAATGTGCTTGACATACGCTGCCATTCCAATACTACGTCCGAAGGGCAGGGTCGTGAGTTTTGGAACGAATATGAAAAGCTGAGGGTGCTGTCATCAGCGATGGAGTGGATTGGATTAGAAGTGGCAGACAGGAGGTCATTTATAAAAATGAGAAAGAGTATCGGAGACAGAACAGATCCTTGGCGGACACCAGCATTTATTTTGTGGATATCAAACTTGAACTCATCGAAAACAACTTGAATTGAACGGTTCGAAAGGTAGTTTCTAATCCTTAGAAGCAGAGATTCATCGATACCATAAGCACGCATTTTCGACAAAAGAGCTTGATGCCCAACTCTGTCAAATGCTTTAGAAATATCAAGCGCAACTATCTTGCTTTCGCCTGCATTGTGCAAAGATTGGTTCTACTTTTCGGTGAGATAAGCTTACAAATCACCAGTGGATCTGTTGCTGCGGAAACCATACTGTCGGTCATTAAGAAGCTTCCGCGATTCAAGATATTTCAAAAGCTGACGATTTATCAGCGTTTCCATGACCTTAGAAAGAAGGGACGTAAGTTCTATGGGTCGGTACGAGGTGGGTGACGAAGATTCGCCCTTTTTAGGGACGGGCTGGACAAATGCTGTTTTCTGGCTGGCTGCAAAATGCGTTGCAAGCAGATTGGCTTTGTCCAAAGAGCTGGGAAGTCATTGTAAATAAGCGTGGGAATTGATGACGAGGTCCGCCTCTTCTTTATGTTTTTTTCACAAATGATCAAAAGTTTTTGCTACCCTTGGGACATTGTAGCACTTTTTGCCTCAACTTTTATTCATGGGAGAATTTCACACGTCGGATTATTGCATTGCAGTCATTTCTGGCCCGTTTAAACTTATTCCGGCTTTCCTCAGTAGGGTTGGCTTTGCATAACCGGAAATTCAACTCTCTTTTTCTGATAGCCTCTTTGCAGCTCGAGTCATACCATGCATTGGGTCTGGGTTTGATACACTTCACTCTATGCGGAATGAAGGATCTCATGCCCAGCAGAAGAATGTTTGTGATCATATCAGCAGCGGCATCCACGTCACTATCGAGGAAGCATATTGACCAGTTAAAATTCCTAAAGAAGTTGTTGAGTCCGCTCCAATTGGCTTTCTCGTATAGCCATACTATTCTTTTCGGAATTTGTTCTCTAACTGTTTGTGGCGAAAACGAGAAATTAGCTGATACGACACAGTGGTCTGACGAGCCTAGAGGAGACGATATGTCAACAGAATACTTATCAGGATGAAAGGTGAGAAACAGGTCCAGTGTGTTGGCGGAATGATCTGCAATGTCAAGTATTCGTGTGGGCTCATTTACAAGCTGGGTCAGATTGTTTACCTCAGCAAAGATTTCAACGTACCTTCCTTCGAATTTTAGCCACAGAAAATTGAATTCCGGATTGGAACAGAGGCCGTATTGTGGTTGAAGTTAGTAAGCTACATCACTACGCACGTATATGGCGAGACCGCGGTGTAAAAAGAAAAGCGGCACTAAGCTATATCCAGGCAGGATCAAATCCGATAAGTCGGCATTTTCGCCTACCTGTGTTTCACTTAGCGCCAAGACGGCTGGTTTGTAGCGGGATAAATGGACGTACACAGCAAAGAGATTCGTTCTAAGACCGCGAACATTACTCACATCAACTCTAAAATTTCCCATAGATTACAAGACGGAGATACCAAAAACCAAACTCCGACTAGATAGGCAAGCGTAGATTAGAAGTGTAGATTTAAAATTAGCTTCCCAACAACAACCAATGTAGGTGTTATGCCCATACATTGATTAGAGTTGGTCCACCAACAAATGCACACTTCTAAATCCGCTACGTCAGATGCTACGCACTCTCAGTCGCATCAACCCGCCTGATAAAATCAAACGGCAGTTGCGACCGAGAATGCGCAGCAGTGGCTTGTGAAGGAAAGGGGCGAGAGGGAGCGGACCGGACGCACTCGACACCGAGACACTTCACTGCACTGCACACTTGTTTTTGCTTTTGCTATGATTTTTTTGTATATTGTTTTGGGGCACTCGCGATGTAGCTGTGGATGTGATGGACCGCGACATTTTGTTTATTTTTATTTTTTATTTTTTTAACGCACACGCGTAATGCACCGTCAAAGCAAGTGCACTGGTCGGAGGCTGGCACAAAACTGATAGATAGTTTTTATTATTCATCGGCGATTCAAGGCTACAAAAGAATATGAAGCTCTTGTAACTGCAGCGCTCAGTTTGTCTATTTCAAAACTGGCATTGATCAAGGACGAGAATACTTGTCAAATGAGCAAATAAACTGGTACACAACTAAAAGGATAAAAGTTGAGACTACAATTGGGTACACGCCACAGCAAAATGGCGTCGCGGATAGATTTAATCTGACATTAATTGAAAAGGTACGTACTATGTTGTTTGAGGCAAAAATCCCAAAGTTTCTGTGGAATGAGACTGCGTTCGCTATCAGTTTTATTTTAAATCGAATTTTAAAATATTAAAAGTATATGTATGAAAGGCTTATGTTTGGATACCGCATCAAAACAGAACCAAACTCGACTCAAGAAGTAAGCAAGCAGTAATGGTTGAATATGCCCCAAATGGCTATGGGAAAAGAAAAAAGTGTTTACTGATAGAGATGTGAAGTTCGAAGAACTAAAATTCTCATTTAAGAACGACATGGAAATTGAACAAAGCGACTGGCAGCAGCAGAAATACACCGTTGAAATTGAAGAATCTTCTGTAATAACAGTATGTAAACAAGAGGGGGTGTGACTGTGACTGAAGGTACTGAAAACGAAAGTGAAAATGCAAGTGCGCCCCGCTGGCAAAATAATGGCAGTAGTACAGATGACATTAATACAAAGCGTAGCAAAAGGGAGCTCCGTATACCCGGTAAATTGCTTTATATTGTTTACAACTTGAAGCAAATACTGCTGTTGTTGATATTTTTAGAAATGTACCTACCGATTATGACGACATTATTGGATGATCTGATGACTATCACCAAATGCAAAAATCGATCGAAGAAGAACTGTATTAAATAAAGCGTAACAACGTGTGGCAAATTGTCTAAGCACCTGAGGGAGTGAAGCTTCTCAAATCAAGATGGGTATTTCGCATTAAGGTCAATGAAACTGGCAGCGTAAAGTAGAATGCAATGTTGGTTGCCAAAGGATGTCTTCAGAGACATGGCATCGTCTACTTTGACACCTACGTACCAGTAGTTAACCTAACTACTATACGTGATTCGTTGGAATTCACCGAGGCTACTTTTTTCATCATTGGACGTTAAAACAGCGAAAGTGATCTTAAGGAGAATATATATATGGAAGTACCTAAAGGCATGTCAGTAATAAAGTTATGGCTTGTAATCTAGTTAAAACATTGTACGGTTTAAAACAATCACCTTGTTATTGGAACGAAAAGTTCAATACGCATGTGCTCTTTTTCGAGTTTGAACGTTCAAAACACGATTATTGCATGTATACAAAAATCAAACTGGAAAGTACTTTAATACTTAACTTGCATGTCGATGACCTACTGATTGTTGGTGATAACATTATAAAAAATTTAAAGCATATTTTGAAATGTCAGATTTGGGAAAATTATCTCATTTTCTTGATATAGAGTCGTTGTATCTTTCACAAGAAGGTAGTATCGATAAATTGTTTAAGAACTTCGAGTGTAACTCCGTAAAAAGCCCAATGGAGAAAGGACTTAAGCTACAACCATCGACACCAGGCGAAGAAACAAAACATCCATACTATGAACTCCTTGGAAGTTTAATGTACATCATGCTGTGTACCTGTAGCAGCAAAACCCACCTGATCTTCACTGGCACTACTTAAAAAGAATCTAAAAGTGCATGAAAGATACTAGAAACATGAAGCTAATGTTCAAAAGCAATGGCCTAGCAATTATTGCATATGCTGACGTTGATTGGGCTACAGATACTTTTGATAGAAAAGACTCTGGTTATGTGTTTAAGGTATATGGTTTCATAGTTTCATGGTTTGGTACGAAACAATTTACCGTTTCAATATCATCAAGTGAAGCAGAATAGGTTGCATTAAGTCCTGCAGTAAATGAAAAATTATAACTAAAAGGGATATTGAAAGATCTCCGTAAGATATTAGCATATTGATATTAAACACCATCTTATAAAAGCCTATAGACACCAGAGAATAGGTAGCTGATATATCTGCAAAAAGTCTTGATGTCGTGCATCATCTGAGCAAGGATCTTGGCTTACATGACTAGAGAGGGTGTTGAAATATAAGTCATGAAACATGAATCCCACACAGCATCTATTAACGCGTTTATTCTTTTCTTTGTTACTGTCATATTGACATCTTTTTATTATATTATAAAGTACAACATTCAAATTCGTCTCTACTATAAGAGACATAATGCAAAATGCCGTCGACAAGCTATAAGCATGGACACAAACATGCGGACTCGGCGTTATCGTAAAATAATGAACATGGATATCGTACTCGTCACCAGAAGATACAAAATCCCTCAGTTTAACCCCCACTGCTGTGTGGCACTATATTACAACTAACCACCAATGCGATTACCTAGTACCCATGTCACAACAACAACGCAACATGTTTGCATGTCTACATGATGTCTCACATCGATGACAATGTTCTTATCAGTTTAATGTTGGATTTTATCTGAACTTTGTTTTGAAAACATGTCGCAAAGACAACATGGATTATAACAGCTGAATCTGATTCAAGGCTGTCCTGGAGGATGGACTTCGTCTTATTTAATGTGCGAGAGGTTAATAAGCAATCGAGCTGCTATCATTCGATTCGGCGATTCGGAATATGGTCTAATAAATAAACATCTGAATACAAATGTCGGGGATGATGAAAGTATCGTACGATTTGTAAGAATTGTAAAAGAAAATCTGCGGCTCATATTTACAAAGGACAGAGAAGAAGTTCAGAAGAAGTTCTCAAAAACAGGTTTCTTCTTTTTTTGAATCCGATAAACAAAAATCTGGATTTCGAGTTTGGGGAAGTAAGGACGCTTATAAGAAAACATGTGAAGGTCTTATTCTAAAACACAGCATACAACGAAAACAGTTATGCAGAGGTTTCAACAAAAACATGCCTTGGATTTCTTGCTTGAAGCCAAATCAGATGTTGACACGGTCAGCAAATTTGACATGTACATACCTGGGAGAACCACAGCTGTATCTTAATTTCCCTGATACCTTAAATGCTAGAATCACAATTTAACAAAATACCCAAACCTAGTTGTGCGGGCCAAGCAATATATGTGCATACCAGCTACATCGGTAGTATCAGAACGCTGCTTTGCCACCGCTGACGCACATTGTATCACGTAAGCGGTCTTATCTGTTACCAGAAAATTTAAATAAATGCTAGAATCACAATTTAACAAAATACCCAAACCTAGTTGTGCGGGCCAAGCAATATATGTGCATACCAGCTACATCGGTAGTATCAGAACGCTGCTTTGCCACCGCTGAAGCACATTGTATCACATAAGCGGTCTTATCTGTTACCAGAAAATTTAAGTTTGCTGACGTTTTTAATGAGAAATCCAAAATTGCTGCAACAACCAACCACAAAAAAAAAAATATAAGATACGTTAATCGATGAGTTATTGTATTATGTTATCATCTTCTAACACTTCTAAGACACATTGTTGAGAACGGGAAAATACCAGGTACCCAATAACTTACGGGTACCCGAAATTAAGATTCCCAGGTAATACCCGTAAGTGCGGGTACCCGGGTACCCGGGTATCAAGAACTCTAGTTGGAGGATCTCATCCTCTTCGAGCTGTGCGGCGAGTTTTAGCAACACTGACCGGGGCTTTTCTACTTAGCTGTGATGTCCGCTCTAGATGCCTGAGCAGTTTGGATCAATGTCTAGAAATGCTGCAAGTTCATATTCTTTGACAGCATGGGATCAAGCGTTAACTACTTCATATAGTGCGGTTTCTATGCTTTTAGCCTTCATATCAAATGTTGCGAACAGGAAATAGGGGAGTGAGCGAAGCTGTTTCTATCGTGTACATGGTGGAGTTTTTAAGCTTCTTTAAGACGAAAGAAATATGGCAGTGGCTAGCATTGTCTGCGTTGGGAATGAATACTACTTTGACTTCCCTCCATTCAGACGAAATATAACCATATGCTAGGCTGCGTTCGAAGGTTAATTAGAATAGGAGTTGTAATGTCATTGGTCTTTTGGAGCATGATGGGTATAATTCCATAGATACCCGGTGATTTATAAGGATCAAGGGAATCAATGGCCTATTTGAAGACAAGTGACCTCCAACTCACTTCCAAATCTCCTTCGTTGCCTAGAACTGTCACATTTATATAATTGATTTGCCGTGGTGCATCTACTGGGGTTGGTTCCGGTTCGGCTATGGCCATGATTGTTCCAACCTTCGGCTTAACAACCTTGGCTGCTTTGGAGGTGGCCCCTCCACCCTCCACTCCTTTCTAGTAGCCACCAAGGTTGATTTTCTTAACTCAGAAACACTAACGCGTGATGTTAGCTTCGGCGAAGTCGGCCGGCGGATCCTCTGTCACATCCGTTCACTGCCTAGGGAAGAGACGGACGATAGCGAGAGCTTGGATGAACTGGCGACGGAGCAGGTATCATTATCTTTAATGGCCAGGTCGGCGAGACCAAATTACTGCGTAGTTACCAGCTGTATGCGAATTCTGCCTAGCTGGTAATTGAAAAATGTCAAATGAAATTCAGAAAACAACTTGACGCTTAGGTGTGGTTCACATTCAACATCGGCCCTTAAAATTGAACCACTCTTTACAAATATAAATAAAGAAATATAATATATAAATGACAAAAACAGAATAAATAAATTATGTACAAACGAATAAATAAATAACACTCCAATTAATTACTATATTAATAACATTTATACGGCAAGATTGTTCATGAGAGGATTATCCGCAAGAGCACAACCAATATTAAAGCTTATAAACAGCTTCTCAATAAAATCATAATCAGTTCAACACCCGCCCTTGTATGCAGTTCGTTCGCAGAAAAGTGCTATTTAAAGTTGAAGATCATTTTTAAAATTTTGTTCTGAGCTTTTTAAATGACATTTGGGCATTCCACCCCAAGTTAATATTGGCTGGAAGATAACTTTAAATATAATCATTTTATTTTCAATGGGCAGTTGCGGCTTCCTGCTTATTAATGGTTCGCAATCTTTATTTTTTTTAGGCCTGCGTGACATGGCAACTATAGGTAAGTTTCGAATCCAAGTATATTCCAAGATATTTTGCGAACAGATTCCAATTTATCTGGGTTCCAAAATTGGAATTTGGATTCCGAGGAAGAAAACAAGATTTTCTTTTTCTGGTGAAAAAGACAGCTTGAGTTTTCTCAGAATTAATTTTTATTTTCCACCTGTTGAAATAACTGTGTATTATCTCACTTGCTTTTAACAGTATCCTCTCAACGTTGTCCTTATCACAGTATCTTCAGCAAACAGTACCACCTGACAATTAGGTATATATGGAAAGTCAGTGTATATATTATATAGAATTGAAGCCTTGAGGAACATCCACGGAAACGTTATTAAGGCTTCACTAAGATGTGTTAAAGTGGACTCGAAAACTACGACTATTTAAAAAAACTTTGAACTATTTTGACTAGGTAGATAGGGTAGATAGGTAGATTAGGGGGATAGTTAAGATCCGTTATACCACACTGTATCAAAGGCTCCACATCGAGTAGAATCATACCAATAGATTTGCCTTTTAATCGATTAGATGTGATATGATTACATATCCTAAGACATCGATGAGAAGTATTATGGGATTGTCTGAAACCGAACTAAGTATTAGTTATTTAAGGTACGCATTGCCTAGAATGTATGTAAAAGTCTGGTTTTAATTCACTTGTATTTTATTGATTAAGGACAGAGTAAAAATGAAAAAAAAAAGATAAGAAAGAAAACAGTAATGCTCGTCTTATCGTCTTCGATGCTGGTCTCCGACTGCTTATTCTGACGGGAAAAAAAGGTTTTTCGTGTTGACGTTTAGGTTGACGTTTCTGGTTGTTAGGGTCATTCCACAACCGGCCTTCCTGCGATCAGCTGACCCTAGCTGATATTTTGTTAGGCGGACCCTTCAGACGAACTGTTGTCGAAATCAGTTTGGCGCCACGGCTTCATCATCTCTGCACATGTTGTTGATATGTTCGGGCCCTCATGGTCACCTAGTTTTTGGACCCCATACCGATCGTGTTTGGCAACTGAAGTTACTTTATAAGGCCCAAGATACTTCCTCGATAGCTTTAGATTTGGTCCGAACTGTGTACGTTTGATTGCTACCAGGTCCCCCAAGTGATACACTGTAGCTTGCTTCCTATTACGATTAAATGAGTCACGGTTCTCTTGTTGTGCCTTCTGGATTTCATCACGCGCCTGGTCTCTTATTTCTTCTCGTTCTGCAATAAATAATTCCTCGATTGATTCGTTGATTACACTTACCAACTCGGGATCAGCGATTCTCCGCATCTGTGTGCCGAACATAAGTTCGAATGGAGTGCGTTTGACGCTTCGTTGCCAGGTAGAATTGATGCATTGTTGGACCTTGCTTAAGTGCTTGTACCACTTGTCCGGATTATCCACCGACAGTTTGGTTAGGACTGAGATTATTGTCCGGTTGGTTCGTTCCACTTGGCCGTTGCCCCTTGGGACGCCTGTCGTTATCACTAGGTGTTGGATTTTATTGCTCTGGCAGTATTCCTCGAAAGCGTTGCTCGTGAAAGCAGCTCCGCGATCCGATATGATCCTTTGAGGGTTCCCAAATGTTGTACTTTGAATTTCCAGTTTTGCTATGACTTCCGCTGCAGACGTTGTTTTTGTTGTGTACAGCCAAGTAAATTTAGAGAATGCATCGACTATGCAAAAAATGTATGAGTACTGCTTGGTTGTTTTTGAAAGTGGGCCCAGATGGTCTACGTGATACGTCCTGAGCGGCGCACTTTCTTTGTCTATGGGGCATAAAAACCCTTCCTGCTTGCCTGCTTTCCTCTCGGCCAATATGCACGGAACACAATTCTGTCGCACCTCTTCCAATTTCTTCTTTAGCTGCGGGATGTAATAATCTCTCTTAATCAGCTCCATCGTCTTTTTCAACGCAAAATGCCCTTCTTGATGAATATTCCGCAGCAGCTCGACTTGCATCTTCTTTGGGATCACAAGAAGTCGTCGTCCTTCTTCGTCTTTTTTAAATATGACACCCCTTTCACAGAAAAAGTTTTCGTATTCGCCGTGTTGTAGAAGTGCTTGGATAAGTTTCACCTGTTCGTCGTCTTCTTGAGCTTTAGCTATTCTGGATAGAAATTCACTGGTTATCACATTTACCGCACAACGGCTCAGTGCGTCCGCGTGTCGTAGTCTCTCCGCGCTCCGATGCTCTAGGGTGTACTCGAACTCTTGTAGGATAAGGACCCAGCGGGCTATGAGCGAGGAAAACTCTTTCTTTTCGATAGTTCCCTTGAAGGCTGCACAATCTGTTACTATCTTAAAGCGTAGCCCCAGAAGATAGTGACGGAACTTTTTGAGAGAATTCACGACCGCTAACGCCTCTAGCTCGTAACTACTGTACCTCTGTTCGGCTTCCGACGTCTTTTTGCTGAAGTAGGCGATTGGATGGAAATGGCCGTCACTCTTCTGCAGTAAAACTGCCCCAAAACCCCATTTGTAAGCGTCCGTATGTAGCTCTGTTACTGCTTCCGGACAATATAGTTTAAGAACCGGTTCCTGGGTAAGATTCCGTTTTAGTTCTTCAAACGCAGCCTTCTCCTTCAATCCGAAATGGAACTTCACGTCCTTCTTCAGTAAGTCTGTCAGCGGTCGAGCGATGAGTGAATAGGATGGTATGAACCGCCGGAAATATCCCGTGAGACCTAAGAACCTCTGGATCTGCACCCGATCTACGGGTTGTCGAAATTTTCGCACTGCATCAATCTTATTCTTTGATGGTCTCACTTCGCCGTCCTCTATGCGGAAACCGAGGTACTCGATTGATGTGCATAAAAACTGACATTTCTTCCATCGAAAAACAAGCCCGTATGATTTCGCAACCTCCAAAACGCTCTTCAAGTTGGTGATGGCCTCTTCGTTATCCTTGCTCATGATGACGATGTCGTCCATGTACAGTAACATGATCTTCCTTTCCATGAGTTCTTGGAAAACTTGATAAAGGTGTCTCTGGAACACCGCAGGCGACGTGCAGAGTCCAAATGGTACTTTGTTGAACTCGTATTGGCCCAGCGGCGTGACAAAGGACGTAAACTTGCGGCTACTTTCGCTGACACTGACGTGAAAAAACCCATTCTCTAGGTCCAATGTTGAAAAAATCTTTGCCGAACTTATTTGGTCGATTTGGTCGTCCACCAACGGTAACGGGAAACGATCCCTAACCACCAATTTGTTCAAACTTCGGTAATCGATGCACAAACGTTTGCTACCGTCCTTCTTATTCGCCAACACAACCGGCGAAGCGTAATCTGAAGTACTTTTGCGTATAATGCCCGCCTTCAGCCACTCCTCGATTTGTTTTTGCACAATCTCTTTTTCTATCGGTGCCAACCTACGTGGTCGGTGAGCGACTGGAGTTTCGCTGGTTAGCACAATCTTCATTTGAACGTTTGTCGTCTTCGTTGGTTCTGGACGATACTCGTGGATCAGCTTTTCAACCTCGGCCCGATACTGAGAATTGCCTACGTTAATTTCTGAATCACTCCCACTCACCTGCATGCAATTGCCCCAGTTCGACTTCAGCGGTTCGACCTGTACACCCTCGTCGGCCAACGTGATTCTTGTTCCTCGTAGAACGTCTTTTCCGATTAACAGCGGTGGCTTTAGAGACTTCGATGAAACGATGTAGACTTTTGGCTTGTAGATGAATCCGTCTAGGTGGAGTGTTGCGACAAAGTAACCGTATGTTGTTGTCGGTGTTTGTGACAACCCTTGCAGCATTTGGCTATCCTGGCTAAGGGGTGGCGATCCGATTCGAAAATACTCATCTGACCCCATCACAGTGACGTCGCTGCCTGTGTCGATCCGCGCCTCTACTTCAGTACCGTTGATACTAACCGCTTTAACTTCTAGCGTACTTACTTTTGTTTTAATTAGATTAACTGCTTTGGAGTCGTCTTTTCGTTTGGGACAATCGGCTGAAATATGTCCGAAGCTGTCGCAGCTAAAACATTTCGGTCCTCTAGTCCTAAACTCGCACGCCTTACTTTTGTGACCGGTTCTTCCACAATTGAAACAACGTTGGCCCTGTTTGTCTTTCGCTTTCATCGTGTGTGCGGGCGCTGTGCTCCTCCTCGCCTGTTGGACCTTACAAGTATCGCGGAAACGTTCGTACTCGCAGAGTTTGGTTTTGAAATCGGACATCTTAACTGCGCCATAGAGCATGGACTTGTTAAGTGGCGAGTCATCGATTCCCTCGATGATGTATTGCATTATGGAGCGGTCGTCCACGTTGCCTCTTGCCCCCAGTTCGCGCATTGCGTAAAAGAATTCCACCACTGATTCATCTTGAAATTGTCTTTTAGTTGAGAGTTGTCTATGAAGATCTGCCGCGGAGACAACTTGGTCAAATTCTTCAAGCAATCGAAGTTTAATTTGGTTCCACGTCGTTGTCGTTGGCCCAGCCTTTAATGCCAATTTGGCTACCCCTGTTAACAACCTCTTCGCAAACAAAATTTTTCGCAGATCAGCCCACTTCATCAATTGCGCAGCTGTTTCGAATTCTTCGATCCAAATTCTCACGTCTTCTTTTCCACTGAAAAACGAAACTACATTAACGGCGTCTTCAAAACTACCAACACTTGCCCGTTCGTTCCGTTGTTTTAGGTGTTCTATTTCATTCCGTAGCGATGAGGTGATCGAGTCGTCGGTTACAGTTACGTCTTTACCGTTTGTATTTTCGTCTTTACTGTTTGCCGCAACCGCTGCAGGATTACACATGTCGCTGATACGTCGTTTCGTCATTTTCTTACATGACACTTCTGGTGCATCGGGATGATCATCTTCAAACGTCGTTGCAAGCAATTCCGAGAATGCAATCCCTGATTCCATCGTCGTACTGTTCGTCATGGTGTACTTTTTTTTTCTTGTAAAAGTCTGGTTTTAATTCACTTGTATTTTATTGATTAAGGACAGAGTAAAAATGAAAAAAAAAAGATAAGAAAGAAAACAAAGAAAACAGGTCTCCGACTGCTTATTCTGACGGGAAAAAAAGGTTTTTCGTGTTGACGTTTAGGTTGACGTTTCTGGTTGTTAGGGTCATTCCACATGTATATGCCCGATCGAGACAGACGTTTCCAGAACATGTTTCTTTTGTTAGGCTTCAGGGTTTGCAGAATATTTTTTAAGGCATTCATTCGAATAAATACATTATTTGGAGTGATAAAGATATCGGACTCTAGTTGCTTCATTAACCAGAAAATCAGTTTCCGCCTCTGCCAATTTCTTCTAATACTATTTCGGATTTAAATGTGTTTGATCACTTTCTTTAGAACTTTGTTCTTTCTTGGAACA
Source organism: Eristalis arbustorum (assembly GCA_916610145.1). Taxonomy (NCBI): domain Eukaryota; kingdom Metazoa; phylum Arthropoda; class Insecta; order Diptera; family Syrphidae; genus Eristalis; species Eristalis arbustorum. Next base: position 53,305,364 of record OU744319.1, on the reverse strand, counting down.
CTATTTACAATTGCTTCGGTTACAACATTGGTAGCTCTTCACTATAGTATCAACATTACTACCACAGGAAACTGTATCCAAATCATACGGCCAATAAGTCCTATCTTTGTTTTAGAATCATATTTAGTCGTGTTTATTTTCTTGTTTCCCTTCTATACCTAAATTTTCCTTAAGATGACTGCGGATGACAGGTAAAGAAAAAGGCTAAACTCGCCAACATAAGCCTCATATGTAGTACGCCCCGAAGGAGGAGAAAGATGACGCAACCACAACTGCTTCTACGCTTGACAAAACTTACGAGCAATGTCGTAGGTTTGACGTCAAGATCGTCCTTGCTGACTTTAACGCAAACCTGGACAAGGAGGGCATCTTTGGCAGCGCAGTCGGACGACACAGCCTACACGACACAGCCTACACGACACTTCCTCCGATAACAGATTTAGGCGAATCGAATTTGCAGCGAAAAATTGTAATATTATTCTCGATAAGATCGTGCGGAACTTAAATGTCAACACCAGGGGCACGATTATCTACTAATCTGTGCAAATGCTCGCATATGCCGGTGATATTGACATCATCGGAAAAACACAACGGGCTGCTAGTGGGGCATTTGTTAGCATCGAGAAGGGAGCTCCCAAGATGGAGCTTGCGGTTAATGAGGGTAAGACGAAGTATATGCTGTCTTCAAAAAAGGTCCACCAACCCACCGTCAATATAGACTATAGAGCCAGGAATAGAGCCAGCTCTCGAAGAACCACGATATCTCTATATAAGACCTTGATAGTCCCAGTCCTGCTGTAAGGCGCAGAAGCATGGATACTAACTAAAGCGGACGAAGATATTCTTGGTCGCAGTTGAACGTGCGTTGCTGGGAGCAACTAGCACAAGACCGGGCTAGAAGCGCGTGGTCGTGGAGATGGAGAGGTGTTACGACAGGAAGGAGGAGAAAGTTTTACCAAAAGGTAAAACAAGTATCAGGAAGATACAGACCTCGGACCGAAGCCTGCAGGGACGAAAATTAACAATTAGTAGTAGAATCGCAGTCGATGCTGAGAATTTGGAAAAATCATTCCTGTAGACTGTTAAACGACGATGACGACACAAATTCCGCTGTCAGGCAGAATGTTACACTAAATTTGGACGATGATGAACACGAATTCCGTCCCCCCGACTTAGACGAAGTCAAGATAGCGATATCTAGACTGAAGTCGAACAAAGCTGCTGGAGCGGACAGATTGTCCGCGGAACTGTTTAAGGCAGCTGGAGATAACCTGGTTGGGCGCATGCACCAGCTCATCTGTAAGATATGGCCGGAGGAAAAGATGCTCGATGAGTGGAATCTCAGCGTCGTTTGTCCGGTCCACAAGAAAGGAGACCCCTTTGACTGTGCCAACTATCGAGGGATCAGCCTCCTTAACATCGCGTACAAGATATTCTCTGCAGTTTTTGTGAACGCCTGAAACCCTTTGTCAACAACCTGATAGGTCCTTATCAGTGCGATTTCAGGCCAGGAAAGCCTACGATAGACCAAATATTTACACATCGGAATGTGCAGGATGACGATGGAGAACCCTCGCTGCTCCATAAAGGTCGGTAACGAACTCACTTGAGGTAGTCAAGGACTTCGTCTACTTAGGCTCCGGAGTAAATAGGGACAACAGCACCAGTACCGAGATCAAGCGCAGAATTACTATGGCAATCTCTGATTCTTTGGGCTCAAGAGGCAATTGAGTAACAGAGCTATCTCTCGAAACACCAAATTGACCTTGTATAAAACCCTGATCTTCCCAGTCCTGCTCTATGGCGCAGAGACATGGACGCTATTGAAAACGGATTAAGAAGCTCTTGGTTGTTTTGAGAGAAAAGTTCTGCGTACGATCTTTGGTCCTATTTGCGTTGATGGCGTCTGTAGGAGAAGGTTCAACCACGAACTGTACGGGCTGTACAGCGGCATTCACCTAGTTAAGCGTCTTCGGATCCAACGCTTAGGATGGCTAGGTCATGTAGAGTGGATGGACACCACAGCTCCGGCCCGAAGAGTCTTCGACACCGAGACAGCGCAACAGAGGACGTCCTCGCACTAGATGGCGCACACAAGTGGAAAAGGACCTCAGCCAACTTGGTGTGCGCAACTGGAGGCAGCTGGCGAAAGATCGTGTTGGCTGGAGAGGCATGTTGGTAGCGGCGCAGGTCCACCCCGGACTGAAGCGCCAATCAAAGAAGAAGAAGAAGATTATTTAGTCTCGTTTTGCATTTATAGAAAAAATACATATCATGCACGTTGCCTTACATTTCAATTTTTTTTTATATTTCTTCTATTCTATTTACTTTTCCATTTATTTACACAATATATTAATATATTATCTCGTTTTAGTTCAGGTGCAATACTCTTCTTGGGGAAACCGAATACCCGGTTAAAAAAGTCGGTTAACGCATCATAAGAATACCTCAAATGTTGTGCGGAAATGTGGTGCGGAAATGCTTAAAAAAGTATTCAATAAAAAGCACTTAATAACATTAAGTAGTCTTTTCTTCATTCGGGGTGTTTGTTCGGTCTTTTCAGCTGCATGTTAGCATAGACGACAACAAAGATAGCAGTTCTGCAGTTGCCACTAACATTAGGAGCAAGCGTAATGCAAGTGTTTTGCATTACATAACATCAACAAAACAAAAATGTGATACAGCGCCAATCAGTTGAAGAATATTGCTACCTGTAAATGAAAAATATGTGAATGTGATAAAAGGAAAGCGTATTAAACTTACAATAACTGTTTAAAAGATTTAATGGGATGAATAGTATAATTGTATATATCATGCAACACTAACTTTCATAGTTGCAGGATGTTTTACTTCCATCTTAATGGACTTGAATGTAATAACATGTATAAAGTTAATGATAAGTTGGAATGAGTAAAAAATGAAATGAAATGAAAATCTTTTCTCATGGGTGATATTGTGCACCTCTGCTCTTCCTTTGTCTGTTTTTGACCCACTTCGTATAGCTCTGATCATTGACTCCACTTTTGAGGTAAAGCCTGCACGCACCAGAAGGATTATTTTAAATTGATTTTGCATTTAATTTTCGGTGGAATATGCTTCGCAAGGCATAAAGGGCTTCGTCTAGTAATGTAAGCAAATTCGAAATAAATAGATAATTTGAAGTGTCAGATAGTTCACCTCATCAGCTTTTCGCATACATATTCAATTGGACGTTATCAGCTGTTTGCAAGCTTCACACGTATTCACCGACTCTATCTGTGAAACAGATAAGAAACAGCTGTGATATGTTAAAAAACCTGTCAAACGAAATCAAGGGTAAAGGCATGAGGAAGTCGGGTATCTCTAGGCGTGTTTTTTTGGCTCGCCAGTTCTCAGTTTAGTAATAACTCTCATCAAAACCTTTTTTTTGCTGAGTGAAATTTTTCTTCCGAAAGTTGGTACGTGTGCTTATGTCCATTGCATTATTTAAATTGAATTCTCAAGAGCAATACAATACACAAATAATGGATAGCCAAACAAAAGATGTAAGAAAACGTGAAATACTGTCCAAAATATTTAGAAAATAACGCATATCGATGGTTAGTTCATTTTGCAATTATTAGAATCTTCAAGTGATGACGATACAATCGCAGCGGACTGCCACGATTTTTGCCGACCGAGTCTCCCAGAAACTCTCTGTAAGTTCGACGCCGCCTGCACAAACCATCGAAGAAGAATGGAGTCGTTGTCAAGAAGCCATCAAAGAAGCTGCCACTGATGTGCTGGGTCTTACGACACCACCTAGAAGGAACCCATGGTTTGATGACGAGTGCAGGCAGGCACATGCAGCCAAACAGGAGGCCTACAAGGCAACGCTGCATCGAACAACGAGGGCTGTTCGTGAGCTCTACGAACAGAAGAGAAGGGAAGAGCACCGGCTTCTCAGAAGAAAAAAGAAAGAGCATGAGAAGCGTGCGGTCGAGGAGATGAAGAGGTGTTATGGCAGGAATGACGTCCGAAAGTTTTATCAAAGGGTAAAACAAGTATCAGGAAGATATAAAACACGGACAGAAGCCTGTCGTGATGGAAATGGACATCTGGTAGTAGAGTCGCAGTCGATACTGAGAATCTGGAAAGATCATTTCTGCAGACTATTAAACGGCGATGAGGACCAGAATACCGCTGTCAGGCAGAATGTTCCACTCAATCTGGACGATGACAGACGGAAAAGGCTGGAAAGTCCACAACAGACCAAATCGTCACACTACGGCAGATCCTGGATAAGACCCAAGAAATGCAAATCGACACTTACCATCTGTTCGTCGATTTCAAGACCGCATATGACAGCGTGCAAAGAGACGAGCTATACAACGCCATGTCTAGTTTTGACATTCCTGCCAAACTCGTCAGGCTGTGCAGGATGACGATGGAGAACTCTCGCTGCTCCATCAAGGTCGGTAACGAGCTCACCGAGACCTTCAATGTCAAAAAAGGTTTTAGACAAGGCGACGCGCTACAACATCGACGTCTTGGACAGAGCGTCACAATGGGCAGCTATAACTTCGAGGTAGTCAAGGACACTTATCTCAACCAACTTGGTGTGCGAAACTGGAGACAGCTAGCCAGGGATCGCGCTAGTTGGAGAAGCATGTTAGTTGAGGCCCAGGTCCAACCCGGACTGTAGCGCCACACAAAGAAAAAGAAGAAGTGATGAGGATGAGGATAAGGATGAATTCACATTTGAAGAATTTACTGTGAGCTCTGGTGATTCATCAACAGAAGAAACCATTCCTGCAAGAATACAAGATTTTATGGACACTATCGAAAACTATAGTGCACATTTTTTTAAAACTACTTACGAAACCGGCTGCAAACATATCCTCCAAAATATGGGCACACGCCATACGCTTTTTGCGGTGGTTCTCCAGCCCTGTAAAATATCAAGGACGCCTTGGTTTCGTCAACAGTCGACTGTTTTGCTGGTCTGTGTATTCAAAATAAAACATCATATTTTAATTAAAGTACTTTATTTAATGTTAACTTACCTTTTCGACATGTCTGTAAATAATTTGACAATTTTCTTTGTTGTTGGGTTATTTTATTTAGTTTAAGTTTTAGTTTACAAGAACTGAATGAAATATTTACTTTCACAAGTTTCATCAAAAAGTAAACAGTTACAAGTGTCAAATAATATACCAGATACCAACACTTAGTAGACAAATAGTTTCCTCTGGCACCATCTATCACTGGAGACTTTAAGCTCAGTGAAATGTGTTGTTGTTGCTTCCCGTGTGAAATATTGCTGAACTGAGAACTGACCAGCCAAAAAAACACGCCTTCTACCATACCTTTTCTCTGTCTTACTACGTTAAGTAGTGTTTTGTGGTGCAAATTTCGTAACTAAAGGTGGGAGTTGGAACAAATGCTGAACTTGAACTTAATCCGCTAACTTGACATGGACACATTGATCCAGCTTCGCCAGTCCTACAGGAGAGCTCAGCATTCTCCCATTACTCATGAAAAATAACCCCGAGATATTGAACTTCTATACGTGCTTCATTGGTAATCCACTCACATGTGAAGTGCATTAACCATGCGTTCTGGAAATTACCATAGCCTCTGATTTGTCCACGGTGCCCTTCATCTCAGCCTCTGCACATACTGTCACAAATCTATCGAGTGCTCGCTGGAGTACTGTGGTGAAGGGTGTGAGTATAACAAACTCTGGAACAGTTGGAGTTCGCTCAAATTTTTCCAATATGTTCAATGCAAAGATTTTCCTCACCACCTTCCCAAACCGAATGCGTGTAACCACTCCTAGTGGTGGCTCGGCAAAAGAGATACTCTATCAGTGAGGGTCAACGTACACAACACCAGGTGATTAACAGTTCAACCTCCCTCTCACACGAACGTCACAAACCTTTCGTTCATACCCGATGGTATCAGGTGAATTTATGGATGCCATTATGTGGAAACGTGTTCATTATGGACATGACATTTACACAGCAGAAATCCAACACTTTCTCCCCGTTCGAATTCTGATACGGAAAACCGTCGTTCCCAATTACACAACTCCCATGTCGTTACATCCACACGCGTGAGCGTTGACTCGTACTATGGATTTGGTACATACTTTTCCTTTCAAGCTTGAGTTCTAAAACCCCGACTCGACGGTATCTACTCCAATACCCTGCCTACCCACCTGGGACTTGTGAGTATCCCCACTCTCGCCTGATGAGTGCAACTTCCGACAGGAAGAGTTTCCACCCATCCAAAAAGTCCACAGTTCTACGCCCTCTTTGCTTCGTTGGAGAGGCGCCCACAATATCTAAATGATACTTGGCAGCCTCTTTCACTAGCTCTAAATCCTTTCCTGTGAGCGATGAAATGTTCCATGTGCCTACCCTAATTCGATGCCTTGTTTGTTGCCTGTTGATTACCGTATGCACTGGGGGCCAACTATGTAACTAGATTCTAATTCTGATTCTATGCGAAAGTTGTTTCCGATTCTACACTACATTGGTACCATGTATAAAGTAGATTCGAATGCCAGTTAAAGTATGTTGTGCAAAATGTCCCACTTTCGATCGCGTATCGTTTTAAATTTGACAGAATACAAGTCAAACAAGTGGTGGCCCGTGGCGTTGTGGGTATGTGCGTCGACCCCAACCTCAACATCGTAGGTTCGATTCCAGCTCTGAGCGACACAAATAATTTTCACGGCCCCACCTCTTTCGAGTTACTGACAATGCTCAAAGAGTATTTTCTGTCTAGAAAAAGCTTCTTAAACTTGGCCGTTCGGATTCGGCATAAAACTGTAGGTCCCTCTCACTCGTGAAAGAACACTAGCACGCACAACACGAGTGGTTGCTGAGAAGCTAGGCCCTGGCCCTCTATGGGCTGTAGCGCCAACCATATTATTATTACAAGTCAAACTAAAGAAATATTGTAAAGAAATTAATTAAGTGTAAATACAAATTTGTTGTTGATTTGATTTTAGTGATTTGTACTCAATATGGATAGTATTGCATTGTGGTTTTTTCATGAAGACATTACGGAGCGGAAAGAGAAAATTAAACGAAGGCGAATCAGGGACAGCTCAAATATTTTGGAATCAACAGAAAAAAGTTTTCTCCCACAAAAAAATATTTCATTACCAAAATTCCCAAACGCGATCGTTCACCTAACTTTGAAGACCTCGGGTCTTCAAAAACAAAATTTTTTAAGATGACTTCTGGAGAACAAAACTCTAGAAGGAATCGGTTTAAGCCCTTTCAGACCCTTCTCGACAAAATCGACGGCGGCGATGAGTGCGATGAAGTAATAACTCCATCCACATCCACAAAAACCATACCGAAAATACCATCAGTGTGTGTCTTGACAATTATTCTGTTAAGAAAATTAGCATCGGCATCCGAATCAATTGCGAAAGTGTAGAATCACACCAAAAATATGTAATACGCTAAGTACCAAAAGCATGACCTTTCCAAATCAACACATGACCTTTCCAAATCAAGTTCATTTTAAGTAATCTTGCATGGAATCGAATAGTTATCTACAGACGTGCTGAAAGACGAACTAACATCACTCGGTTTGAAATGTCAAAACATAAAATTAATTAAAAAACACTACAACCACTTTGTTGACACTTTCTATTTAGTTTTCCTTGAAATCGGTTCCACCCGCCTTGGAGATTTGAAGAAAAACTTTAAATCGGTGTTTAAAACACAAGTTAAATGGGATTTCGCACGAAAACAACAAAACCGAGTTACACAGTGTTTCAACTGCCAAATGTATGGCCACGGTGAGAAAAACTGCCACATTAAAACCCATTGTGCTATTTGTTCAGACTCTCACAAAAAAAGCGAATGTACATCTAAAAATATCAAATGCGCCAACTGCAATGGAACACACAAATCAACTGACATGTCATGCATAAGTCGTCAAAGCTTTCTGGAAATGAGAGTTTTCGTCCCCAATCTAAATGATTTTCCCTCGCTCCCAAATAGCCGTAATGCACAACGTGGAGTATAACCTGAGCAATCATCCACCAGCATCTCATCGAATATGTGGACCAAACCTTCAAACAACACTGGCACGAAGAACTCTGAAGAGCTTTTTTCCCTTGAAGAAATCAATGCACTCACTGCAGAGATGATCATACTACTCGGTAAATGTGTTACCAAAGCTGAACTATTTAATACTATTACTCAATTAGCTATTAAGTACTTGTATAAAATGAATTATTGTAGCTTAAGTATAATATGCTAGAAGAATGCTAGAAGCATTCGATTAAAATAAATTGAATTCTTTAACTTCCTTGACAATAATAATATTGACTTAGCATTAATATCTGAAACATGGTTAAAGGCAACTGATCGACTGTCTAACTCCACGTATAAGTGCTATCGTCTAGATAGGGAAGAGAGAAGTGGTGGCGGTGTTGCCATACTAATAAAACGTTCGATAAAGCACAATTTGCTACCCATATTAAGTACGAAGTTAATAGAAGCCATCGGCATTGAAATTAAATGACTGTATATGATTTCAAAAATGCCAACTGGAATCTATTCAGAAGGCTTACTCGTTCGAAATTAGAAAATGTTATCGTTTCAAACACAAACCAAGCTGAAATCGACGACAACATAAACAGCTTTACAAATGCTATCTTAGAAAGTATGGAGCAATCGGTACCAAAGAAAACAGTAACTAGGCATTCATCCAAGTTATTACCACCTCTCATCCTCGATGTGATAAAACTCAGAAATTCTTGCAGATCGAGATGGAGACGGACAAGAAATGATTTGAATGCCCTTGTAAAATTTGCTATTGCAAATTTTAGAAACCACTCTTGGAACGATAGATTGCAGGGACTAGACAAAGGCGGTAAACCGTTTTGGAATATCGTGAGAATTATAAAAAAAAAGAAAACTTTTATTCCTCCCCTTACGATAGGCAGATCTGTACTCCTTACATCCTGTAAAAAAGCAAATGCCCTAGCAGTCAGCTTCTAAAATAACCATTCGACTGCTAGCATATGTATAACAGACACGAATATTGAATCTACCGTCCAACATTCAGTAGACCTAGTAGACTCATATTCCTCGCTCGAAGACAATTAGCCTGTTTCCTATGGCGAAGTTAAGGATATTATTTGCAGTCTTCAAACTAGGAAATCGACTGGATCTGACAAGATTAGAAACCTGTATCTTAAAAATCTTTCCGACTTTTCTCTAAGAATTCTGGCTGAGATCTTTAACAATTGTCTTAGATTGGGATACCTCCCTAATAAATGAAAAGTTGCTATGATTATACCCATTCTAAAACCTAGTAAAGCTCCTGACCTGCCTTGTAGCTACAGGCCGATAAGTCTACTAAGTTCTCTTAGTAAGTGCTTAGAAAAAATCATCAAGAAGAGAGTCGTCTCTTTCATTGATAGAAATTCGATATTGCCACCACAACAATTTGGTTTCAGACCATATCATAGCACTTCGCACCAAGTTCATCGTATTGCAAGAGACATTAAAAATTATTTCAAATTGGGCAAAAGTACAGGGATGGTAATCCTTGATATTCAAAAAGCTTTCGACACTGTCTGGCACGAAGACCTGATACACAAGCTAGTCCACTTCAAATTTCCCAAATATCTAGTCAAAATTATACAATCGTTCCTTACGTCTCGAAGCTTTTAAGGTGTTTATTAATGAAACATTCTCAGGCAGCCAATCAATCACAGCTGGTGTGCCTCAAGGATCTGTTCTGGCACCAGTCCTATTCAACACTTACACCTCTGATTTCCCCAACTTGAGAAACTGTAATATTGCCTTATTTGCTGATAATACTTGCATTATTCTTCAGATTCAGTTAGTTTCAATGTTGAAACTAATCTTCAATCTGGATTAAATGATATTTTAGTGTATTGTCACAATTGGAAAATTAACATTAATGCTTCAAAGACTCAAGCTATCTTCTTCACTCGTAAAAGAAAAGCTTGCTTTCTTCCAAGCAACAACCTTTCACTCAATGGTACTTAGGTTGAATGGAAATCAAATGCAAAATATCTTGGAATAAATCTAGATAAGAAATTGACATTCATCCATCATATCCAGGAAACCATCAAAAAGATTAATACAGCGACCAGAATTCTGTACCCCTTTATATGCAGGAAGCCTCCTAATCTTTAAATCAATTTTTCAACCCATATTATTTTACACAAACTACAAACCGCCCAAAACAAATTGCTTAAAATGATCCTCAACCTACCTTGGTGTTTCTCTACAAAAGAACTTCATGAAATAGCTAATGTGGAAATGATTACTGCAAGAACTGAGCGACTTTATCGACGTTATATAAATTCTTGCCTATCATCCAACGACGACTTAATTTCAAGCCTAGCTGCTTACCTTTTTTTCACTATTTACTCATTTATTTACTTAGTTATCATTTATTTATATATTAATTTATTTACTTATTTATATACTCATTTAATTATTCATATATTTATTTACTTATTTATTCATTTGTCTATTTGTTTATTTGTTTATTTATTTATTTATTTCTTTAATTATTCATCAACTTATAAATCACGTACTTATTAAATTGCCTGATGCCTGTCAGTAAGCGCTCAAGCGAATTACTTAACATGATGACTCGAACAATATGCGCACTAAGTTAAATCGGGACATCACCACTCTCTTCCCGCGACGAAATAAGCACTCTGCATTTTCGCTACATTTTTTAAATAATTTTATCTTTTAATTCTTGTTTTTAATGAAGGTTTTTAGTGGCTTTTCCTTCAAGTCAGCATTAAAATAATAAAATAAAATGTATTCGACAAATTGTATTATTTTGTAGTTGTAAGATTAGTTATAATAATCAAATCACTGCATATAAGCTTTGTAAGCAATTGTACAATTCATGCCACAATAAAAATGTAAAATGAAATGAACTTGCTGACGACAGGAAGTTATCAGAATCAGATTGGTGGAGACAGACATGCGGCCCTTGCTCTACAGACGGTATCTCCATAAATTATTATATTTTTGTTTCGCTTCTGTTGACTTCAAATTCCAACTTGATAGGTCCGGATGTTTGCACAGATGTTGTGCGAGGATTTCAAATTGGGTGACCTTTGTGTTAACTGTTATTGTTGATTCCCTTTATAAACCATATTATTATTATTTATTTCAGATCTTGTTTAACATGCAGATGAATATAACTTACATTTTGCATACATTTTCTTGTTCCTTCCTACTCGATAACACATTTGATGTCGAAAATTTTTTTTTCAAATTTAGTTGATTTTGGCATTTATTTTCGGAATACATTGTACTAGGTATGCGAAAAGGAAACGAAACAAAACTTGGCAGTTCTTGATTATCTCGACTGTCGCAGAATAAAATTTGCTATATAAATACATGGTACCGACTTTTCGAATTCGAACAATAATTGTGTAGAATCGAGTTACATAGTTTGCCCTCCGGTGTATGCATGGCGTGATTTTCCCCACACATGGCTTATGAGGCTATTGCCGGGTTGCTGGTGACTCTTTTGGGCTAAGCACTGCACTGTGAAATCGAGCCTTAGCATTACATAACAAATTATGCTATAACGGTTATAAGGGATAGCCACTGTCATATTCTTCTTCTTCTTTGTGTGGCGCTACAGTCTGGGGTGGACCTGGGCCTCAACCAACATGCCTTTCTAACTAGCGCGATCTCTGGCTACCTGTCTCCAGTTTCGCACACCAAGTTGGTTGAGGTCCTTCTCCACTTGGGTGCGCCACCTTAAACGCAGGCATCCTCTGTTGCGTTGCCCACGGGTTTGGATTCGAAGATTCTTCGGGCCGGAGCTGTGGTGTCCATCCGCTCTACATGAACCGTAGGCGTTGGATTCGTAGACGCCTAACTAGGCTCATGTTGCTGTACAGCCCGTATAGTTCGGGATTGAATCTTCTATTCCAGAACCCGTCAACACAATATAATAATAATAATAATATAGGTGGCGCTACAGCCCGTATGGGGCAAGGGCCTAGCTTCTCAGCAACCGCTCGTGTTGTACGTGCTATTGTTCTCTCACGAGTGGAAGGGACCTACAGTTTTATGCCGAATCCGAACGGCTTTGTTTGAGAAGCTTTCTCTAGACAGGAAATACTCTTTAAGCATTGACAGTAACTCGAGAGAGGTGGGGTCGTGAAATTTGTTTTCGTCGCACAGAGCAGGAATCGAACCTACGAAGTCGAGGTTGGGGACGACGCACATACCCACAACGCCACGGGCCACCACCCCGTCAGCACAAACGGGACCAAAAATCACACGTTGAACTTTTCTCTCAAAGAGACCAAGGACTTCTTCATCCGCTTTCGAGATCGTCCATGCCTCCGCGCTGTATAGCAGGACTGGGATGATCAGTGTCAACTTGGTTCTTCGAGAGAGGGCTATATTACTCATTCGCCTCTTGAGCCCAAAGGAACAGCGGTTGGCAAGAGTTATTCTACGCTTGACCTCGGTACTGATGTTATTAGTACAATTTACCCCGGAGCCGAGGTAAGTGAAGTCCTTGACTACCTCGAAGTTATAGCTGCCCATTGTGACGTTCTGTCCAAGACGTCGATGTTGAATGTTCTTTTTTGAGGACAGCATATACTTCGTCTTGCCCTAATTAACTGCCAGACCCATTTTAGCCGCTTTAGTCTCAATGGCTCTCTAAGTTCTGCCAAACACGTCAATGTCATCGGCGTATGCCAACAATTGCACGGACTTCTGGAAGTTTGACATTGAAGGTCTCGGTGAGTTCGTTACCGACCTTGATGGAGCAGCGAGAGTTCTCCATCGTCATCCTGCACATCCTGACGAGTTTAGCAGGAATGTCAAAACTAGACATGGCGTTGTATAGCTCGTCTCTATGCACGCTGTCATATGCGGCCTTGAAATCGACGAACAGATGGTGAGTGTCGATTTGCATTTCTTGGGTCTTTTCCAGGATCTGCGTAGTGTGCAGATTTGGTCTGTTGTGGACTTTCCTGGCCTGAAGCCACACTGATATGGACCTATCAGATTATTAATGAACGGCTTCAGGCGGGTACACAAAACGGCAGAGAAGATCTTATACGCGATGTTAAGAAGACTGATCCCTCGATAGTTGGCGCAGTTGAAGGGGTCTCCTTTCTTGTGGATCGGGCAAACGATACTGAGATTCCACTCGTCGGGCATGCTTTCCTCAGACCATATATTGCAGATGAGCTGGTGCATGCGCCCAACCAGATCATCTCCAGCTGCCTTACAAATTTCAGCGGGCAAACCGTCCGCTCCAGCAGCTTTGTTAGACTTCAGTCTTGATATTGCTACCTTGACCTCGTCTAAGTCTGGGGGACGGTATTCGCGTCTGTCATCGTCCAGATTGAGTGAAACATTCTGCCTGACAGCGGAATTTGTGTCGTCATCGCCGTTTAACAGTCTACAGAAATGATTTTTCCAAATTCTCAGCATCGACTGCGATTCTACTACTAGTTGTCCATTTTCGTCCCTGCAGGCTTCGGTCCGAGGTCTATATCTTCCTGATACTTGTTTTACCTTTTGGTAAAACTTTCGGACCTCCTTCCTGTCGTAACACCTCTCCATCTCCACGAACGCTCGCTTCTGATGCTCTTTCTTTTGTCTTCTGAAAAGCCGGTGCTCTTCCCTTCTTTTCTGTTAGTAGATCTCACGAACACCCCCCGTTGTTCGATGCAGCGTTTGCCTTGTAGGCCTCCATCTTGGCTGCATGCACTCGTCAAACCCGAGGTTTCTTTTAGGTGGTGTCGTAAAACCCAGCACATCAGAAGCAGCTTCTTTGATGGCTTTTTGACAACGACTTCATTCCTTTTCGATGGCTTGTGAAGGTGGCGTCGAATTTACAGAGAGTTTCTAGGAGAATCGGTCGGCAAAGATCCTAGCAGTGGCTTTGCGACGTCAAACCGTAGTGTTTTTTCTCGACTCCGTTGTTCTCTTGGTATCCTGATTCTTGCCTTGGCTACAACAAGGAAATGGTCCGAGTCAACCATGGCTCCTCGAAACGTTAGGATATCAAGAATACTGGAGGAGTGTCTGACGTCGATCGCAACGCGATCAATGTGGTTGACGTTTGATGGATCTGGGGACCGCCATGTCCTTTTATGGATGTTGAGGTTTGGGAACCGCGTGCTAGCTACATAGAAGATACGCACCGTGACAAAGTCCACCAGCCTTAGTCCGTTACTGGATGCGGTGTCGTGAAGGCTGTGTTTCCCGATGACCTTATCAAAGATTTCTTCTTTGCCCAGCTTAGCGTTGAAATCTCCTAGAACGATCGTGGTGTCGAAGCTGGGGCATTGATCGTATGTTCTTTCTAGGAGATCATAGAAGTCATCCTTGCTATAGTCATCCTTCTCCTCCGTCGGGGAGTGTGCGCAAATCAGGCTGATGTTCTTGAATTTAGACTTGATGCGGATTGTTATGAGGCGCTCGCTGATATAATCAAAGCTTAAGACTTTTTGCCTAAGTCTGCCTAGAACAACGAATCCGCATCCAAATACGCGCTGCCTTCCCTCCTTGTAGCAATCACCGTAGTAGATGTCGCAGTTTTTAATCTTCCTTTCGCATCTTGTGGATGGCGGTCAGATGTGCTTTGTAGCAGTCCAGGGCCTCCGCGAGTTCATCGGCTGCACGTGGTCTTTTCATGGACCTCACATTCCACGTGCAGAACCGAAAATCATTGTCCTTTGATCGTTTGCTGGGGTCGTCAACTGTGAATCCGTCCATACCCGAGGCCTGTTGTCGGTTCGTAACCGTTTGTTTTCTTATGTAGTGAGGGAGTTAACCATTGGTAGGCCGTTATTTGACCCTAGGGCAGAAGGGGATCGCTGCATACATTAGTTCAGCACACAACGGCTATTGTGATGGCTATCCAGGGGCGCCACGAGGAGGCTGTATGTCAACTTGACTTATGCACAAGCAGGGATCGCGCTGGCATCCTACCAGGTTGGATGCAGCCAGCAACTTTGCCCTGTGTACATAAGCCCATGCCCCCATTATGTATGTACCATATATGTATTAATAATTTTTTTTTGTAATTTTTGTTCACTCTCGTCACTTCGTTGTTCGATCCCACTTCTGATTTTGTAAGCAGACAAATAATAAAAAACACACTTTATCTATTTTACAAGATACCCGAATGTCTTGTGTGCCGGTCCAGGGAGAACTGAACTCTCGTATGTCGTTTTTACGATATATTTAGAGAGAGAGAATTCTTATAGCAGGGTTGCCACAAATCAGAATTTTATTGGAATTTCATTTGGTTTTTATTCTTAAGAACATTATTATTCAAAAATAACAAAATAAATTAATTAACGAGAAACCGATTTCGAGTTTTGCCATATCAATTGATTTAACATAAAGCAACAAACTACCCAAAGAAAATTTCTTGGGCTAAAATAGGCAGGTGAAAGAATTTACAATCTCGAAAAAGCGCACATTTGACATAAAACCCATATTTTGTATAGCTTAATATTTCTTAATATTAAGCTACACAGATACAATGAATTAGTTCCATTAATTAACGTTAGATTAGGTCGAAAAACATAGAATAAGATTAAGAGAGTGCCCGCTGAGGACCAGTAAGTTAGAAATAGTAAAATTGTACGTCCAACTAGTTTTAAGCATTTTTGTCTAGTACTTAAGTTAGTTATGAATATTAATAAAAATTAATTAATATGAAATGACCCATATTAATATCCTGCTGGAACAGACTTTTGTCGATTTGTGTTGCTCTGTACTTATTAGGTCTGTTCCAATTGCTGTGAAATTCACCGAAATTCACAGGAAAAATGTCCAAAGCCGTTCCATTTGCTGATTTTTTCGTAGCTCTTGACAGAAGAGCGTGCTCACGAGAGAGTAAACAATTTCCCCACCTTGCGAATTTCTGCCACAAAAAATTCCTTGGGCAGAAAATTGAAGACTGTCAAATTCAAAATAAAAGCAACAAGCGACAGTTCATTCTGAATTTAATAAGTAAGAATCGAATATATTTTTTGACGTTTCTTGAATTCTGTGAATTTCTACGAAACGTCGTTCCATGAGTTTGTGCACAGTTTCTCTCTCAAAGAGAGATTTTTACCCCCACTTCTGTAAATTTGCTCAACTACGAATTTCTGTGCACAAATCAATTGGAACAGACCTATAATTGTTAGTACGAGAACAGACCTAATGTGTTGCGAGCGGCACTTTCCAAATTTGTAAAATTCCTTTACAAATGGAAAAAAGGTAGTAAACGTTTCCAAAACGAGAGCGGTTTGGTGTACACGTAGACGAAAAAAGTTATTTCAAACAATGCCAAATTCCAAATGATTCATATATCCCGCTATCATGATTGATAACAAATCAACTTTTTGGAAATAGATTTCTATCACTGTTGATGACTGACATTAACAACAACGAATTAAATACATTTTTTCTTACTTCAGTGAAATGCAGTGATTAATTTAAACATTTAAGTATGTGTACATATTCTACCATATTAGCATACGCACAATTTTCCAACAATATTGCAAGTAAAATACCACTTCCGACGATTTGACAAGCGCTGTTTACAAGGCTGGCATACGATATTCCCGGTATTCCGTCAACAATTATACCCGTAATAAAATTATATCAGAATGAGGTCTATTGGCGAATTCAATGACTATCGACGTCTATTGGCGAATGCGAAAGTCCTCATGTAAATAGAGTTGCTAGATCGATAGATTAAACTTGGCATCACTTAAAGAAAATGAATATAATCTAATACGTCATCTTATTCTGGCAATTGGCATCGTATTTTTTTATTTCATGGAGGGGCAGTTGCTTTTAAGTTTTCGTTTATTTTGGTAGTATTTGTTGATGTTTTTTTTACTTTGCTCTTAAAAACAAATGTCCATACTTGTAAAATCTTACTTTATGAAATATCATTGTAATGTTTTCTTGTGTAATGAAAATCTAAGTGGATATTAGAAAGCAGGTCAGTATGTTTACTGAAAAAAGTGTTCATATCTGAATAATTAATCAGCGAAAAAATGTATTCGATGTTACTTTTTATAGAAACAAAGTATTTTATTAGTACAAAATTTAAGTAAATATATTAATTTAATAAAGTGGCTCATGTGAAGTATAATAATTCGATTCACTTTCTGTGGCTTCTACGGGATTAAGTAACAAAAAAACAAACGTGATCTGCACATATGTATTTTTTACCTGTAAACATGTCACTGAAATAAAAACCTATACGTTGGTGACTACGTGTTGATGTTTGGAAAATAACTTAAACTACTTTGTTGTTTACCCTGCTCATTAATTCGCATTGGTTTTATTTGGTAAGATACTAATGTTATTTCACGGGGAAAGTTTTATTAATAATAATCTGTTTAATTTACTTTTGGAAAAATATATTTTACGCCGACACGCAGACAATGAATTGTCCGCAAAACACCACGTCGACAGAATGTAGTAAGATTTCGTTGTCAAATAAAAATATTGGATTTAGAGATTGCTTTCAACATATTTATTTTTTTAAATACATCTTTGCTTTTGTTTTGATGTTAATGATTATACAGTTTTTTTCCTTCCGCTTAAAAAACAAACAAAAAAAAAACAACAAGTACAACTTTATCTGATCTATATGTTAAACATAATAATGTGTGGAAAGAGTTTTACCTTTTGCTGCAAAAAATTTATTTAAATAAAATAATTTATTTAAAAAAAATTTTAAAATATGTTTGAAAAAAATGTATTTCAGCCTTTTCGCTTCAATCTTATCTCAATCTACAACACGAATTACTTTTACAATTTACCGAATTGGGTTGAACTGGTATTATGTAGATGTAGTATCTGACTTTTTCGCATTCTGAACTTCCTACTGATGGTCTTTTGGCACATATCCAAAGGTTGTTCTGTTTTTCCCAACGCTTCCTTCGGATTGTCCTTTGGGCGGATGGCTCGGATGCTTCCCCTAGGAAATCAAGAGCATTTATTCGTTCGTCTGCAGTTACGGATCTTACTGCTTAGGGGAATGAAGGATTGATTGATTAGATCATTTAAATGGATCGCTGCTGGCATTTCGCCAAGTTGAGAGCAAACAACAACTTTGCCCTGTATTCGCAGACCCATGCCCTCCTGCAATTAGTTTTGCAAATTCAGCACTACAATATTGTAATCAACTTAATTTTCTGATAGGGCTTTGTATTTAAAAAACGCCTCTTGAATATTGCTTTTTGCAGTTAAAAAAATATTTATCCACATATCTTGATTTATCATAAATAAAAGGTGACAAATAATCTAAAACCTTACTACTTATCAGGCAGACGAACCATGAAGTGTCTAAGCCTGAGCAATTGCTGCCTCCCATCGGTGACGGCACGCTGTTTCCAGTCATCAAGGCCAAACTGTGTTACATCCGCGATGACTTGGTCTCTGTACCGGAGATTCGGTCTTCCTCTTTTGCTGGAGCGTTGTTGTCCATTCGCTCGATGTGGCCGAGCCAGTGTAGTCGACGAATTTTTGCCTTCCGGACTACATCCACATCTTTGTACAGCTCGTAGAGTTCGCGGTTGTATCTTCTCCTCCATTCGCCTTCCTCGCAGACGGGACCATATATCTGACGTAGATTTTTTTTTTCGAAGGCACCAAGAATCAGCTCTGCAGCCTTACTCAATGTCCAGCTTTCGGCTCCATAAAGTAGGACTGGCAGAATAAGGGTTTTGTAGAGCATGACTTTGGTCCTTCGAGTCAGGAGGTTCGAGCCCAGTTGTTTTGACAGACCGAAGTAGCATCGGTTGCCAAGGGCGATTCTACGTCGGATCTCCATTACGATATCATTCGTGGAGTTTACATTTGCCCCGAGGTAGACAAACTCCTTTACTACCTCGAAATTGTAGCTGTCGATTGTGACATTTTGGTCTAGGTGGTGTGCGGCGAATCGTTTTTTGCTCGACAGCATATAATTTGTTTTGTCCTCGTTGACCTTAAGACCAGCTCGTTTCGCCTGTTCCGCAATTGCCATGAAAGCTTAAACTATGGCACGTTGAGACCGCGCGAATGTCAATGTCATCAGCGTATCCCAATATCTGGACTGACTTGTAGAAGATAGTGCCTTCCGTGTTGACTTTTGCCCGCCGCACTAACTTCTCCAGTACCAAATTGAAGAAATCAGACGACAGCGCATCTTCTTGCCGAAATCCGGTGCAGGTTTCGAACGATTCAGAGGTTTTTGAACCGAACTGCACGGTGCATCGCGTATGTGTTAGCGTTGTGCGACACAACCGGATCAGTTTTCCCGGGATCCCGAATTCGGCCATCGCTTCGAATAGCTCCTTGCGATGAATGCTGTCGTATGCGGTTTTAAAATAGATGAACAGGTGACTTTCGATTTGAAACTCGATGGTCTTTTACAGGATCTGCCTTAGTGTGAAGATTTGGTCTACAGTCGATTTGTCGGGCCGGAAGACGCACTGGTACGTGCCGATTAGTGCGGTGCAAAACGGCTTTAGACGTTCACACAGAACGCTGGATAGGTTCTCGTAGGCGACATTGAGCGGGGATATACCTCTATAGTTCTTGCAGGAGGTAGGATCGCCTTTTTTGTGGATAGGGCATATGCAGCTGATATTCCAGTCGTCGGGCATGCTTTTATCTTCCCAAATTCGGCAAATGAATTGGTGCATGCTCCTTACCATTACATTGCCCCTAGCTTTGAAAAGCTCCGATGGTAAGGCATCTGAGCCTGCGGCTTTGTTGTTCTTCAGCCTTGTGGCTGTACCGCCTTCTTCCAATCTAGGTGGGAGGACTAATCTAGAATCGCCTAACAAAACTGTGGGCATGGGGTACCATCATCAGAATATATAATTTCCAGTAAGTGATTAGCTTTTTTGCTTTTATTTTTGGGAAATGTTATCGCACAATGTATACCTTGAGTACATATATAGCTCAACGGCATTTGATCCAAGAATTTTATTTGTATACCAGTTACCAGTAGTTATTTTTTAAGATCCCTTTTATTAAGATGGCCGTCTCGATTATGCCACTCAATTTAGCTCTCTTTATTGCATGCTGTAGATGTAACTTCAATGTCTGATGTAACAAGATATAAATCTCTTCTTCTTAAACCGTTCACAATCTTTCGATCTCTATGAATAACCACAGTTTCGTTCTTTTAAAATGTTATTTCATATCCATTGGATGTTATTTTTGTTATTGAAAATAAATTTGATTTTAGGGGGACATAAAGCACGTTCTTCAGCATGATTATTTTAACCGTTGATCCTTCGTTTACGATAAATTGAACGATACATTTACCAACAATTTGTGTTACGTAATCGAAAGCGAGTCTCACACTTTGATCAAATACGTTTGCGAATGTAATAAGTCTCGATCTGTCTTTGTACATGTGAGATGTTGTTCCGCTATCAACACACCGTTAGATACATTTTGGTAAGCGGTTACTGCGATTTCATTAGACACTCTCTCAACAATTTTGACCTCGGTGCTTGCGAATGCATCTTCTGCTGCTGAAGTACTTTTCTTTTTCTGTTGATTTTGCTCAACAATATTGTAGTTGTATTTAAAAACGCCTCTTGAATATTGCTTTTTGCCGTTAAAAAATATACATCCACATATCTTGATTTATCATAAATAAAAGGTGACAAATAATCTAAAATCTTACTACTTATCAGGCAGACGAACCATGAAGTGTCTGAGCCTGAGCAATTGCTGCCTTCCATCGGTGACGGTCCTGGGCACGCTGTTTCCAGACATCAAGGCCAAGCTGTCTTACATCCGGTCTTCCTCTTTTGCTGGAGCGTTGTTGTCCATTCGATGTGGCCGAGCCAGTGTAGTCGACGGATTTTTGCCTTCCGGACTACATCCACATCCTTGTACAGCTCGTAGAGTTCGCGGTTGTATCTTCTCCTCCATTCGCCTTCCTCGCAGACGGGACCATATGTCTGACGTAGAATTTTTCTTTCGAAGGCACCAAGAATCAGCTCTGCAGCCTTACTTAATGTCCAGCTTTCGGCTCCATAAAGTAGGACTGGCAGAATAAGGGTTTTGTAGAGCATGACTTTGGTCCTTCGAGTCAGGAGTTTCGAGCCCAGTTGTTTTGACAGACCGAAGTAGCATCGGTTGCCAAGGGCGATTCTACGTCGGATCTCCGCGTCAATGTCATCAGCGTATCCCAACATCTGGACTGACTTGTAGAAGATAGTGCCTTCCGTGTTGACTTTTGTCCGCCGCACTAATTTCTCCAGTGCCAAGTTGAAGAAACCACACGACAGCGCATCTCCTTGCCGAAATCCGGTGCAGGTTTCGAACGGTTCAGAGGTTTTTGAACCGAACTGCACGGTGCATCGCGTATGTGTTAGCGTTGTGCGACACAACCGGATCAGTTTTCCCGGGATCCCGAATTCGGCCATCGCTTCGAATAGCTCCTTGCGATGAGCTTCGGGCCGGAGCTGTGGTGTCCATACGCTCTACATGACCTAGCCACCGTAGGCGTTGGATCCGTAGACGCCTGACTAGGCTCATGTCGCTGTACAGCCCGTACAGTTCGTGATTGAATCTTCTCCTCCAGAACCCGTCAACACAAACAGGACCAAGAATCGTGCGTAGAACTTTTCTCTCAAAGAGACCAAGGACTTCTTCATCCGCTTTCGAGATTGCCCATGCCTCCGCGCCGTATAGCAGGACTGGGATGATCAGAGTCTTATATAGAGTCAACTTGGTTCTTCGAGAGAGGGTTCTATTACTCAATTGCCTCTTGAGCCCGAAGAAACAGCGGTTGGCAAGAGTTATCCTACGCTTGATCTCGGTTCTGATGTTATTTGTACAATTTACTCCGGAGCAGAGGTAAGTGAAGTCCTTGACTACCTCGAAGTTATAGCTGCCCATTGTGGCGCTCTGTCCAAGACGTCGATGTTGTATGTCCTTTTTTGAGGACAGCATATACTTCGTTTTGTGGCGGCCCGTGGCGTTGTGGGTATGTGCGTCGACCCCAACCTTGACGTCGCAGGTTCGATTTCTGCTCTGAGCGACGAAAACAATTTTCACGACCCCACCTCTTTCGAGTTACTGACAGTGCTCAAAGAGTATTTCCTGTCTAGAGAAAGCTTCTCAAACTTGGCCGTTCGGATTCGGCATAAAACTGTAGGTCCCTTCCACTCGTGAGAGAACAATAGCACGCACAACACGAGTGGTTGCTGAGAAGCTAGGCCCAGGCCCCCTACGGGCTGTAGCGCCAACCATATATATATATATATACTTCGTTTTGCCCTCATTCAACGCCAGACCCATTTTAGTCGCTTCCGTCTCAATGTTAGCAAAAGCCTCACTGACGGCTCGCTGAGTTCTGCCAATCACGTCAATGTCATCGGCGTATGCTAACAATTGCACGGACTTCTGGAAGATCGTGCCTCTAGTGTTGGCGTGTGAGTTTCGCACGATCTTCTCCAGGACGATGTTAAAGAAATCACATGACAGCGCGTCGCCTTGTCTAAAACCTTTTTTGACATTGAAGGTCTCGGTGAGTTCGTTACCGACCTTGATGGAGCAGCGAGAGTTCTCCATCGTCATCCTGCACAGCCTGACGAGTTTGGCAGGAATGTCAAAACTAGACATGGCGTTGTATAGCTCGTCTCTATGCACGCTGTCATATGCGGCCTTGAAATCGACAAATAGGTGGTGTGTGTCGATCTGCATCTCTTGAGTCTTTTCCAGGATCTGCCGTAATGTGAAAATTTGATCGATAGTGGACTTTCCTGGCCTGAAACCGCACTGATAAGGACCTATCAGGTTGTTGACAAAGGGTTTCAGGCGTTCACACAGAACGGCAGAGAGTTCTTATAAGCGATGTTAAAGGAGGCTGATCCCTCTATAGTTGGCGCAGTCAAAGGGGTCTCCTTTCTTGTGGACCGGACAAACGACGCTGAGATTCCACTCATCAGGCATGCTTTCCTCCGACCATATCTTACAGATGAGCTGGTGCATGCGCCCAACCAGGTCATCTCCAGCTGCCTTAAACAGTTCCGCGGACAATCCGTCCGTCCTGTTCGACTTCAGTCTAGAAATCGCTTTCTTGACTTCGTCTAAGTCGGGGGGACGGAATTCGTGTTCATCATCGTCCAAATTGAGTGAAACATTCTGCCTGACAGCGGAATTTGTGTCGTCATCGCCGTTTAACAGTCTACAGAAATGATTTTTCCAAATTCTCAGCATCGACTGCGATTCTACTACTAGTTGTCCATTTTCGTCCCTGCAGGCTTCGGTCCGAGGTCTATATCTTCCTGATACTTGTTTTACCTTTTGGTAAAACTTTCGGACCTCCTTCCTGTCGTAACACCTCTCCATCTCCACGAACGCTCGCTTCTGATGCTCTTTCTTTTGTCTTCTGAAAAGCCGGTGCTCTTCCCTTCTCTTCTGTTCGTAGAGCTCACGAACAGCTCTCGTTGTTCGATGCAGCGTTGCCTTGTAGGCCTCCTGCTTGGCTGCATGTACCTGCCTGCACTCGTCGTCAAACCATGGGTTCCTTCTAGGTGGTGTCGTAAAACCCAGCACATCAGTGGCAGCTTCTTTGATGGCTTCTTGACAACGACTCCATTCTTCTTCGATGGTTTGTGAAGGCGGCGTCGAACTTACAGAGAGTTTCTGGGAGACTCGGTCGGCAAAGATCCTGGCAGTCCGCTGCGATTGTAGCTTTGCGACGTCAAACCGTGGTGTTCGTTCTCGACTCCGTTGTTCTCGTGATATCCTGATTCTTACCTTGGCTACAACAAGGAAATGGTCCGAGTCAACATTGGCTCCTCGGAAAGTTCGGACATCAAGAATGCTGGAGGAGTGTCTGACGTCGATCGGTTAATTGATCTGGGGACCGCCATGTCCCTTTATGGATGTTGAGGTGCGGGAACCGCGTGCTAGCAACAGAGACATGACAAAGTCCACCAGCCTTAGTCCGTTACTGGACGTGGTGTCGTGTAGACTGTGTTTCCCTATGACTAGCAAAGATTTCTTCTTTACCCAGCTTAGCATTGAAATCTCCTAGAACGATCTTGGTGTCAAAGCTGGGGCATTGATCGTATGTTCTTTCTAGGAGATCATAGAAGTCATCTTTGCTACTATCATCTTTGTCCTCTGCCGGGGCGTGGGCGCATATCAGGCTGATGTTGCCGAATGTAGCCTTGATGCGGATTGTTATGAGGCGTTCGCTTTTACAGTCAAAGCTTAAGATTTTTTGCCTAAGTCTGCCTCGTACAACAAATCCACATCCAAATAAGCGCCTCTCTGCTGCAATCACCGTAGTAGATGTCGCAGTTTTTCATCCTCTTCTTGCCCGGCCCATTCCATCGCACTTCCTGGATGGCGGTGATATCTGCTTGTTAAGAGATCTCACATTCCACGTGCAGAACCGAAAAGCATGGTCATTTGTTCGTTTGCTGGGGTCGTCATCAGTAGATCGGTCAGTATCCGAGGCAATTAGTCGTCTCTGAACAAATTTTTTTTACCAGGCCCATTTATTTTATCCTTGGGCGAAGGGTCCGGATGACTCCGGTATCGGTAACCTCGCTGAGGTTGTAAGTGCCGCCGTTGACCCTACACGATAGGGTTCCTCCGCCGCCAACTCTACTACAAAATCCCGATATGACCTTGAAGGCAACCTTTTAGATCTGAGCTCCGAATATGTCAGAGTAGCTCTAAAAGGGGGGTGTACCAGGTAGCTCTGGATGTCGCCGTTGGCTAATCTGATGATAAGCTCCTCCGCCGCCATCCGTAGAGAAGATGAGCCCTGATACAGACTCATCCACTGTCCCCCTCTCTCGTTCAGTCGAAGGTGCTCGGCTCCCGGATTTCACCACGGGGAGGTGAGAGTAGGAGTTCATTGACAGAGGCTAAGTGCAGACGCCTGTGCCTGCATAAGTCGCTTGTCAACGCTTCGAAATCCTTATTTCATATCCATTGGATGTTATTTTACTTATTGAAAATAAATTTGATTTTAGGGGGACATAAAGCACGTTCTTCAGCATGATTCTCTTAACCGTTGATCCGTCGTTTACGATAAATTGAACGATACATTTACCAACAATTTGTGTTACGCAATCAAAAGCGAGTCTCACACTTTGATCAAATACGTTTGCGAATGTAATAAGTCTCGATCTGTCTTTGTACATGTGAGATGTTGTTCCGCTATCAACACACCGTTAGATACATTTTGGTAAGCGGTTACTGCGATTTCATTAGACACTCTCTCAACAATTTTGACCTCGGTGCTTGCGAATGCATCTTCTGCTGCTGAAGTACTTTTCTTTTTCTGTTGATTTTGCTCAACAATATTGTAGTTGTATTTAAAAAACGCCTCTTGAATATTGCTTTTTGCCGTTAAAAAATATACATCCACATATCTTGATTTATCATAAATAAAAGGTGACAAATAATCTAAAATCTTACTACTTATCAGGCAGACGAACCATGAAGTGTCTGAGCCTGAGCAATTGCTGCCTTCCATCGGTGACGGTCCTGGGCACGCTGTTTCCAGACATCAAGGCCAAGCTGTCTTACATCCGGTCTTCCTCTTTTGCTGGAGCGTTGTTGTCCATTCGATGTGGCCGAGCCAGTGTAGTCGACGGATTTTTGCCTTCTGGACTACATCCACATCCTTGTATACTCCTCCATTCGCCTTCTTCGCAGACGGGACCATATATCTGACGTAGAATTTTTCTTTCGAAGGCACAAAGAATCAGCTCTGCAGCCTTACTTAATGTCCAGCTTTCGGCTCCATAAAGTAGGACAGGCAGAATAAGGGTTTTGTAGAGCATGACTTTGGTCCTTCGAGTCAGGAGTTTCGAGCCCAGTTGTTTTGACAGACCGAAGTAGCATCGGTTGCCAAGGGCGATTCTACGTCGGATCTCCATTACGATGTCATTCGTGGAGTTCACATTTGCCTCGAGGTAGATAAACTCCTTTACTACGTCGAAATTGTAGCTGTCGATTGTGACGTTTTGGCCTAGGTGGTGTTTTAGTTTAGTTTAGTTTAGTTTAGTTTATTAGTTTATAAAAAACTTTATAACATCACTTAAATACAAAATGATAACAATTTGCATTGATACTGGTTATTTTGTTAAAATCATTGTTTAACATACAAAGATAAGTCTTTTTTAAAAATATTTATATTTGTCTGCGTCTTTAAATTAGTTGGTAGTGCGTTATATATTTGAAGTCCTTTAATGAAAGTTGATTTTCTGATTTTGAAAGGTTAACTCTCGGTATGTCAAAGTTTCGTCTGTTTCGCAATGTATAGTTATGCCTGTCCGATACATACGATAAGCTTCTGCTGAGGCACTCCGGCAATATATTGTTCTTAATTTTATGTATTAATATAAGATTTCTTAATACTACCCTTTGTCTTACACTTAAGAAATTTAGTAATCTTATGTTTTGCTAAGCATAAAAAGAATATATGCACAATAGTCAAAGTGTGGTAAAATGGTTGTATTGTATATTGTAATTGCACAATTTTTATTTAGTTTTTTTTCTTATTCTACACATGAAACTGATTTTTTTTACTGATTTTTGAGCAAATATAAGTGCTTAAAGTCTAGCTTATCATCTATTATTGCACCAAGATACTTTATTTGCTTTACATTTTCAATGTTCTCATTGTTAATTTCGATTGTCACTGTTAATAATCATACATTTAGATTTAGATACATTTAATTTCAATTTCTTGCTATTTAACCAATTGTTTAAATTACTTAGGTCTTCTTCAATTTTTTCTTTTAGTTCATTCAAATTATTACCACTTACATATATCAGTGTATCGTCTGCAAAAAACATTATCTTACAATATTTCAGCACGTTTGCCATGTCATTTATGTATAACAGAAACAAGACAACACCAAGAATTGATCCCTGTGGGACACCTAATTCAATCCCGTTCGGTTTGGAGATTTCACTATCGATTTTTGTTACTTGGAGCCTATTTTTGAGATAAGATCTGAACCATCTTAGTTCATTGTTTTTAACACCATAACTTTCTAAATTGTCTAGAAGGAGCTTATGGTCAACTGTTTCAAATGCTCTCTGAAAATCAAGAAACACTGTACAAATTGTATCGTATTTGTCTATAATGTTTTTCCACTCGTGCACCATCCACATGAGCGCAGTTTCACACGATCTTCCAGACCTAAAACCAGATTGCTGTTCACATATAATATTATTTTCCTCTAAATATTTTATAAATTGATCAGCTACCACTTTTTCGAACACTTTTTCAATGGTTGGGAGTAAGTTTATCGGTCTAAGCTTGTCAGGTGTTTTAGACAGATTGTTTTAAACAGGTAGGGAATTCTCCTTCCGACAACGACTTATTTAACATACTCAACAATTGGTCACCAAATACATCTAAATTTTTTAAAAACATTGCACTATTTACCCCATATATATCTTTCTTTTTATTCATTTTATCAATTATTTTGGTCAATTCAGACTTGTTCTCGATTAAACAGAATTGAAAATTGCACGACGGTGTGCGGCGGATCGTTTTTTGCTCGACAGCATATATTTTGTTTTGTCCTGCTCGTTTCGCCTGTTCCTCAATTGCCATGAAAGCTTAAACTATGGCACGTTGAGACCGCGCGTTAATGTCAATGTCATCAGCGTATCCCAACATTTGGACTGTGCCTTCCGTGTTGACTTTTGTCCGCCGCACTAACTTCTCCACTGGTATCTGCTGATTAGTGCGGTACAAAACGGCTTTAGACGTTCACACAGTACGCTGGTTAGGATCTTGTAGGCGACATTGAGCAGGGATATACCTCTATAGTTCTTGCAGGAGATAGGATCGCCTTTTTTTGTGGATAGGGCATATGGATGGGGCATATCTAATATTCCAGTCGTCGGGAGCTTTCATCTTCCCAGATTCGGCAAATGATTTGGTGCATGCTCCCTACCATTACATTGCGCCCAGCTTTGAAAAGCTCCGATGGTAAGGCATCTGAGCCTGCGGCTTTGTTGTTCTTCAGCCTTGTGGCTGTACCGCCTTCTTCAAAGCTAGGTGGGAGGACTAATCTAAAATCGCCTAACAAAATTGTGGGCATGGGGTACCATCATCAGAATATATAATTTCCAGTAAGTGATTAGCTTTTTTGCTTTTATTTTTGGGAAATGTTATCGCACAATGTATACCTTGAGTACATATATAGCTCAACGGCATTTGATCCAAGAATTTTATTTGTATACCAGTTACCAGTAGTTATTTTTTAAGATCCCTTTTATTAAGATGGCCGTCTCGATTATGCCACTCAATTTAGCTCTCTTTATTGCATGCTGTAGATGTAACTTCAATGTCTGATGTAACAAGATATAAATCTCTTCTTCTTAAACCGTTCACAATCTTTCGATCTCTATGAATAACCACAGTTTCGTTCTTTTAAAATGTTATTTCATATCCATTGGATGTTATTTTTGTTATTGAAAATAAATTTGATTTTAGGGGGACATAAAGCACGTTCTTCAGCATGATTATTTTAACCGTTGATCCGTCGTCTTGAATATTGCTTTTTGCCGTTAAAAAATATACATCCACATATCTTGATTTATCATAAATAAAAGGTGACAAATAATCTAAAATCTTACTACTTATCAGGCAGATGAACCATGAAGTGTCTGAGCCTGAGCAATTGCTGCCTTCCATCGGTGACGGTCCTGGGCACGCTGTTTCCAGACATCAAGGCCAAGCTGTCTTACATCCGGTCTTCCTCTTTTGTTGGAGCGTTGTCCATTCGATGTGGCCGAGCCAGTGTAGTCGACGGATTTTTGGCTTCCGGACTACATCCACATCCTTGTATTCTCCTCCATTCGCCTTCCTCGCAGACGGGACCATATATCTGACGTAGAATTTTTTTTCGAAGGCATCAAGAATCAGCTCTGCAGCCTTACTTAATGTCCAGCTTTCGGCTCCATAAAGTAGGACTGGCAGAATAAGGGTTTTGTAGAGCATAACTATGGTCCTTCGAGTCAGGAGTTTCGAGCCCAGTTGTTTTGACAGACCGAAGTAGCATCGGTTGCCAAGGGCGATTCTACGTCGGATCTCCGCGTCAATGTCATACGCGTATCCCAACATCTGGACTGACTTGTAGAAGATAGTGCCTTCCGTGTTGACTTTTGTCCGCCGCACTAACTTCTCCAGTGCCAAGTTGAAGAAACCACACGACAGCGCATCTCCTTGCCGAAATCCGGTGCAGGTTTCGAAGGGTTCAGAGGTTTTTGAACCGAACTGCACGGTGCATCGCGTATGTGTTAGCGTTGTGCGACACAACCGGATCAGTTTTCCCGGGATCCCGAATTCGGCCATCGCTTCGAATAGCTCCTTGCGATGAATGCTGTCGCATGCGGCTTTAAAATCGATGAACAGGTGGTGAGTATCGATTTGAAACTCGCTGGTCTTCTCCAGGATCTGCCTTAGTGTGAAGATTTGGTCTATAGTCCATTTGCCGGGCCGGAAGACGCACTGGTACGTGCCAATTAGTGCGGTGCAAAACGGCTTTAGACGTTCACACAGTACGCTGGATAGGATCTTGTAGGCGACATTGAGCAGGGATATACCTCTATAGTTCTTGCAGGAGGTAGGATCGCCTTTTTTGTGGATAGGGCATATGGATGGGGCCTATGGAGCTGATATTCCAGTCGTCGGGCATGCTTTCATCTTCCCAAATTCGGCAAATGATTTGGTGCATGCTCCCTACCATTACATTGCCCCCAGCTTTGAAAAGCTCCGATGGTAAGGCATCTGAGCCTGCGGCTTTGTTGTTCTTCAGCCTTGTGGCTGTACCGCCTTCTTCCAATCTAGGTGGGAGGACTAATCTAGAATCGCCTAACAAAACT
Source organism: Eristalis arbustorum (assembly GCA_916610145.1). Lineage (NCBI taxonomy): Eukaryota > Metazoa > Arthropoda > Insecta > Diptera > Syrphidae > Eristalis > Eristalis arbustorum. Next base: position 53,275,476 of record OU744319.1, on the reverse strand, counting down.
GTGGGCATGGGGTCCCATCATCAGAATATATCATTTCCAGTAAGTGATTAGCATTTTTGCTTTTATTTTTGGGAAATGTTATGGCACAATGTATACCTTGAGCACATATATAGCTCAGCGGCATTTGATCCAAAAATTTTTTTTGTATACCAGCTACCAGTAGTTATTATTTTTTTTATAGATCCCTTTCATTAAGATGGCCGTCTCGATTATGCCACTCAATTTAGTTGTCTTTATTGCATGCTGTAGGTGTAACTTCAATGTCCGATGTAACAAGATATAAATCTCTTCTTCTTAAACCGTTCATAATCTTTCAATCTCTATGAATAACCACAGTTTCGTTCTTTTGAAATGTTATTTCGTATCCTTCTTCTTCTTCTTTGTGTGGCGCTACAGTCCGGGGTGGACCTGGGCCTCAACCAACATGCCTCTCCAACTAGCGCGATCCCTGGCTAGCTGTCTCCAGTTTCGCACACCAAGTTGGTTGAGGTCCTTCTCCACTTGGGTGCGCCACATTAAACGCGGGCGTCCTCTGTTGCGTTGGCCGACAGGTTCGGATTCGAAGATTCTTCGGGCCGGAGCTGTGGTGTCCATACGCTCTACATGACCTAGCCACCGTAGGCGTTGGATCCGTAGACGCCTGACTAGGCTCATGTCGCTGTACAGCCCGTACAGTTCGTGATTGAATCTTCTCCTCCAGAACCCGTCAACACAAACAGGACCAAGAATCGTGCGTAGAACTTTTCTCTCAAAGAGACCAAGGACTTCTTCATCCGCTTTCGAGATTGCCCATGCCTCCGCGCCGTATAGCAGGACTGGGATGATCAGAGTCTTATATAGAGTCAACTTGGTTCTTCGAGAGAGGGCTCTATTACTCAATTGCCTCTTGAGCCCGAAGAAACAGCGGTTGGCAAGAGTTATCCTACGCTTGATCTCGGTTCTGATGTTATTTGTACAATTTACTCCGGAGCAGAGGTAAGTGAAGTCCTTGACTACCTCGAAGTTATAGCTGCCCATTGTGGCGCTCTGTCCAAGACGTCGATGTTGTATGTCCTTTTTTGAGGACAGCATATACTTCGTTTTGTGGCGGCCCGTGGCGTTGTGGGTATGTGCGTCGACCCCAACCTTGACGTCGCAGGTTCGATTTCTGCTCTGAGCGACGAAAACAATTTTCACGACCCCACCTCTTTCGAGTTACTGACAGTGCTCAAAGAGTATTTCCTGTCTAGAGAAAGCTTCTCAAACTTGGCCGTTCGGATTCGGCATAAAACTGTAGGTCCCTTCCACTCGTGAGAGAACAATAGCACGCACAACACGAGTGGTTGCTGAGAAGCTAGGCCCAGGCCCCCTACGGGCTGTAGCGCCAACCATATATATATATATACTTCGTTTTGCCCTCATTCACCGCCAGACCCATTTTAGCCGCTTCCGTCTCAATGTTAGCAAAAGCCTCACTGACGGCTCGCTGAGTTCTGCCAATCACGTCAATGTCATCGGCGTATGCTAACAATTGCACGGACTTCTGGAAGATCGTGCCTCTAGTGTTGGCGTGTGAGTTTCGCACGATCTTCTCCAGGACGATGTTAAAGAAATCACATGACAGCGCGTCGCCTTGTCTAAAACCTTTTTTGACATTGAAGGTCTCGGTGAGCTCGTTACCGACCTTGATGGAGCAGCGAGAGTTCTCCATTGCCATCCTGCACAGCCTGACGAGTTTGGCAGGAATGTCAAAACTAGACATGGCGTTGTATAGCTCGTCTCTATGCACGCTGTCATATGCGGCCTTGAAATCGACGAACAGATGGTGAGTGTCGATTTGCATTTCTTGGGTCTTTTCCAGGATCTGCGTAGTGTGCAGATTTGGTCTGTTGTGGACTTTCCTGGCCTGAAGCCACACTGATATGGACCTATCAGATTATTCATGAACGGCTTCAGGCGGGTACACAAAACGGCAGAGAAGATCTTATACGCGATGTTAAGAAGACTGATCCCTCGATAGTTGGCGCAGTTGAAGGGGTCTCCTTTCTTGTGGATCGGGCAAACGATACTGAGATTCCACTCGTCGGGCATGCTTTCCTCAGACCATATATTGCAGATGAGCTGGTGCATGCGCCCAACCAGATCATCTCCAGCTGCCTTACAAATTTCAGCGGGCAAACCGTCCGCTCCAGCAGCTTTGTTAGACTTCAGTCTTGATATTGCTACCTTGACCTCGTCTAAGTCTGGGGGACGGTATTCGCGTCTGTCATCGTCCAGATTGAGTGGAACATTCTGCCTGACAGCGGTTTCTGGGTCCTCATCGCCATTTAACAGTCTACATAAATGATCTTTCCAGATTTTCAGTATTGACTGCGACTCTACTACCAGTTGTCCATTTCTATCCCGACAGGCTTCTCTCCGCACGCTTCAAATGCTCATTCTTTTTCATCTGAGAAGCCGGTTCTCTTCCCTTCTTTTCTGTTAGTAGATCTCACGAACACCCCCCGTTGTTCGATGCAGCGTTTGCCTTGTAGGCCTCCAGCTTGGCTGCATGCACTCGTCAAACCCGAGGTTTCTTTTAGGTGGTGTCGTAAAACCCAGCACATCAGAAGCAGCTTCTTTGATGGCTTTTTGACAACGACTCCATTCTTCTTCGATGGTTTGTGAAGGCGGCGTCGAACTTACAGAGAGTTTCTGGGAGACTCGGTCGGCAAAGATCCTGGCAGTCCGCTGCGATTGTAGCTTTGCGACGTCAAACCGTGGTGTTCGTTCTCGACTCCGTTGTTCTCGTGATCTCCTGATTCTTACCTTGGCTACAACAAGGAAATGGTCCGAGTCAACATTGGCTCCTCGGAAAGTTCGGACATCAAGAATGCTGGAGGAGTGTCTGACGTCGATCGGTTAATTGATCTGGGGACCGCCATGTCCCTTTATGGATGTTGAGGTGTGGGAACCGCGTGCTAGCAACAGAGAGGTTACGTCCCATGACAAAGTCCACCAGCCTTAGTCCGATACTGGACGTGGTGTCGTGTAGGCTGTGTTTCCCTATGACTAGCAAAGATTTCTTCTTTACCCAGCTTAGCATTGAAATCTCCTAGAACGATCTTGGTGTCAAAGCTGGGGCATTGATCGTATGTTCTTTCTAGGAGATCATAGAAGTTATCTTTGCTACTATCATCTTTGTCCTCTGCCGGGGCGTGGGCGCATATCAGGCTGATGTTGCCGAATGTAGCCTTGATGCGGATTGTTATGAGGCGTTCGCCTTTACAGTCAAAGCTTAAGATTTTTTGCCTAAGTCTGCCTCGAACAACAAATCCACATCCAAATAAGCGCCTCTCTGCTGCAATCACCGTAGTAGATGTCGCAGTTTTTCATCCTCTTCTTGCCCGGCCCATTCCATCGCACTTCCCGGATGGCGGTGATATCTGCTTTATAGCAGTCAAGGGCCTCCGCGAGTTTTTCGGCTGCACGTGGCCTGTTAAGAGACCTCACATTCCACGTGCAGAACCGAAAAGCATGGTCATTTGTTCGTTTGCTGGGGTCGTCATCAGTAGATCGGTCAGTATCCGAGGCAATTAGTCGTCTCTGAACAAATTTTTTTTACGTGGTGAGGGCGTTAACCCCACGCACAACCCCCAGCTGGGAGGCCCATTTATTTTACCCTTGGGCGAAGGGTTCGGATGACTCCGGTATCGGTAACCTCGCTGAGGTTGTAAGTGCCGCCGTTGACCCTACCCCTTTTAGATCTGAGCTCCGAATATGTCAGAGTAGCTCTGAAAGGGGGGTGTACCAGGTAGCTCTGGATGTCGCCATTGGCTAATCTGATGATAAGCTCCTCCGCCGCCATCCGTAGAGAAGATGAGCCCTGATACAGACTCATCCACTGTCCCCCTCTCTCGTTCAGTCGAAGGTGCTCGGCTCCCGGATTTCACCACGGGGAGGTGAGAGTAGGAGTTCATTGACAGAGGCTAAGTGCAGACGTCTGTGCCTGCATAAGTCGCTTGTCAACGCTTCGAAATCCTTATTTCATATCCATTGGATGTTATTTTACTTATTGAAAATAAATTTGATTTTAGGGGGACATAAAGCACGTTCTTCAGCATGATTCTCTTAACCGTTGATCCGTCGTTTACGATAAATTGAACGATACATTTACCAACAATTTGTGTTACGCAATCAAAAGCGAGTCTCACACTTTGATCAAATACGTTTGCGAATGTAATAAGTCCCGATCTGTCTTTGTACATGTGAGATGTTGTTCTGCTATCAACACACCGTTAGATACATTTTGGTAAGCGGTTACTACGATTTCATTAGACACTCTCTCAACAATTTTAACCTCGGTGCTTGCGAATGCATCTTCTGCTGCTGAAGTACTTTTCTTTTTCTGTTGATTTTGCTCAACAATATTGTAGTTGTATTTAAAAAACGCCTCTTGAATATTGCTTTTTGCCGTTAAAAAATATACATCCACATATCTTGATTTATCATAAATAAAAGGTGACAAATAATCTAAAATCTTACTACTATCTTGGGCACGCTGTTTCCAGACATCAAGGCCAAGCTGTCTTACATCCGGTCTTTCTCTTTTGCTGGAGCGTTGTCCATTCGATGTGGCCGAGCCAGTGTAGTCGACGGATTTTTGCCTTCCGGACTACATCCACATCCTTGTATTCTCCTCCATTCGCCTTCCTCGCAGACGGGACCATATATCTGACGTAGAATTTTTCTTTCGAAGGCACCAAGAATCAGCTCTGCAGCCTTACTTAATGTCCAGTTTTCGGCTCCATAAAGTAGGACTGGCAGAATAAGGGTTTTGTAGAACATGACTTTGGTCCTTCGAGTCAGGAGTTTCGAGCCCAGTTGTTTTGACAGACCGAAGTAGATTCGGTTGCCAAGGGCGATTCTACGTCGGATCTCCACTACGATGTCATTCGTGGAGTTCACATTTGCCTCGAGGTAGATAAACTCCTTTACTACGTCGAAATTGTAGCTGTCGATTGTGACGTTTTGGCCTAGGTGGTGTGCGGCGGATCGTTTTTTGGTTGACAGCATATATTTTGTTTTGTCCTCGTTGACCTTAAGACCAGCTCATTTCGCCTGTTCCTCAATTGCCATGAAAGCTTAAACTATGGCACGTTGAGACCGCGCGTTAATGTCAATGTCATCAGCGTATCCCAACATCTGGACTGACTTGTAGAAGATAGTGCCTTCCGTGTTGACTATTGTCCGCCGCACTAACTTCCTGACAAGTTGAAGAAACCACACGACAGCGCATCTCCTTGCCGAAATCCGGTGCAGTTTTCGAACGATTCAGAGGTTTTTGAACCGAACTGCACGGTGCATCGCGTATGTGTTAGCGTTGTGCGACACAATCGGATCAGTTTTCCCGGGGTCCCGAATTCGGCCATCGCTTCGAATAGCTCCTTGCGATTAATGCTGTCGCATGCGGGTTTAAAATCGATGAACAGGTGGTGAGTATCGATTTGAAACTCGCTGGTTTTCTCCAGGATCTGCCTTAGTGTGAAGATGTGTAACTTCAATGTCTGATGTAACAAGATATAAATCTCTTCTTCTTAAACCGTTCACAATCTTTCGATCTCTATGAATAACCACAGTTTCGTTCTTTTAAAATGTTATTTCATATCCATTGGATGTTATTTTTGTTATTGAAAATAAATTTGATTTTAGGGGGACATAAAGCACGTTCTTCAGCATGATTATTTTAACCGTTGATCCTTCGTTTACGATAAAGGGAACGATACATTTACCAACAATTTGTGTTACGCAATCAAAAGTGAGTCTCACACTTTGATCAAATACGTAAATACGTTTGAGAATGTAATAAGTCTCGCTCTGTCTTTGGACATGTGAGATGTTGTTCCACTATCAACACACCACATATATGGATACATGGAAAGATATACTTCGAGCCGGAGCTGTGGTGTTCATCCGCTCTACGTGATCTAGCCACTGTAGGCGTTGGATCCGTAGACGTCTAACTAGCCTCATGTCGCTGTACAGCCCGTATAGTTCGTGGTTGAATGTTCTCCTACAGAACCCTTCAACACAAACAGGACCAAAGATCGCACTAAGAACTTTTCTCTCAAAGAGACCAAGGACTTCTTCATCCGCTTTCGAGATCGTCCGTGCCTCCGCGCCGTATAGCAGGACTGGGATGATCAGTGTCTTCGGTTGGTGAGTGTCGATCTCCATCTCCTGATTTGTTTGAGAATCTGCCGTAATGTGCAGATATGATCAGGCCTGGTAGACTTCCCAGGCCTAGAACCGCACTGATAGGCCCTTTAAATGTTGTTGACAAATGGTTTCTGGCGCTCACAGAAAACGGCAGAGAAGATCTTGTAGGCGATGTTAAGGAGACTTATCTCCCGATAGTTAAAGTCAAAGGAGTCTCCTTTCTTGTGGATCGGGCAAACGATACTTAGATTCCACTCGTCGGGCATGCTTACCTCCGACCCTATTCTATGATGAGCTGGTGCATGACCCCAAACAGATCATCTCCAGCTGCTTTAAACAGTTCTGCAGGTCTCCGCTCTAGCAGCTTTGTTCGACTTAAGTCTTGATATCGCTATCTTGACTTTGTCTAGATGGGGGGACGGAATTTTCTTCTATCGTTGTCCATTGTGTGGAGTGATGCAGGAATATTCTGCCTGAAATCGGTATTTGTGTGCTCTTTGCCGTTAAAAAGTTTACAGAAGTCATTCTTGCAGATTCTCAGTATCGACCGCCACGCCACTACGAGTTGTCCCTCTTCGTTCCAACAGGCTTCTATCCGATGTTCGTATTCTTTGGATAGTTGTTTTACCCGTTGGTAAAACTTTCGGACATTATTTCTGCCGTACCACCTCTCCATTTCCTCGATCGGGCACTTCTCATGCTCCTTCTTTTTCCTTTTGAGAAGCCGGTGCTCTTCCCCTCTTCTCTGCTCGTAGAGCTCACGAACCGCTTTCATCCATCCATCCAGCGTCGCCTTATATGCTGCTAGCTTCGCACAATGCGCCTGATGCACTGGAACAGTTCTAACGTCGATCGCAATGTGATCAATCTGGTTGAAGGTTAATTAATTAGGGGACCGCCAGGTTATCAATTTCCGTATGTGTAAAACTATCCTTTTCTGGACCTAAAGTTGGTTTAAAGAATCAAAACAAAAGATCACAAAAAAAGTGTACCAGGACGTATATATAAATCGAGAAGATCTGCAGCAAAAGCGATCTGAAAACATCGGCTTTGTCGTGTTCAATGAAGATAACATGACAGTCATTGTTATCGCCGACGCCAGCCGTTTCGTTTTCACCGTTCAATTCGAAGGCTGATCTTCAAGCGGTCTTCGAATCAGTAAAGAAGAAAAAGTCGGTTGGAATCGACGGGATTTTCAAGAAAATGATAAATAGAGTTCTGATCAATTGGACATAGGACAAACATATAAACAATTGGATAACTAATTCGGTTTCGGAGCGGGGCATGACACCATTCATGCCGCGTCGAAACTGGTGTCAGATATCCGATGCAACAAGAACCAGAAGCAATGTACGGGTCCTGTTTGATTGATCTGAAGAAGGCCTTCGTCACAGTATGGTTAGAAGGAGTTTACTATAAGCTCAATCGGCTAGGCATTAGTAAACCACAGCTGTAGTTTTTAAGTTAGTTATTAAGGTGTCTATAGAGACAACAAATTAAGTATATACATATATACACTAGTGTGTACTGATGTGTATACAAATGTATATAGTATACATATATGTACCACGTGTACCAGTATGAAGTGAGCGTCAAGATACAAATGTCTCGATAGGGAACATTTCTTGTGAACGTGCCACATGTATTGAATGAAAGACAGATGGAAAACCGAAAAAACACTTGTGAAATTTTGTTTCAAAGACACGTAAGAAAATCGGTTTTGCATCGGATTGTTTCTGGCAATGAAAAATTAATTTATTTTAAGAATCCTTAACGGAAAAAATCAGATCGATTCGGCAAGAAGACAATGCTGTGTGTTTGGTGGGACCAGAAAGGTGTGGTGTACCACGAGCTCCTAAAACCTGGTGAAACCGTTAATACTGATCGCTACCGACAACAACAAACTCGCCGTATTCACCAGACTTGGCTCCTTCCGACTACCATTTGTTTTCATCGATGGGACACGCTTTTGCTGAGCAGCACTTCGATTCCTACGAAGAAGTCGAACATTGGGTGTCTGATTGGTTTGATTTAAAAGACACAAATTGCCAGAAATGTGGTCAAAATGTGTAGAAAACAATGGCCAATACTTTGAATAAAATGTTTTTACTTTCCCATTAATAATTAGTGTTTTATTTTCATTTCATAACGGTACACCTAGTTATAAGTTATTTTAAGGAAATGAGTTTTAAATAAAAAAGTCCTATTGTTTTGTATATAAGTATGTCATGAACTACAAAATAAAAATGAATTGAAAAAATTAGTGTATGGCATGTGTTTATGTAGGGCAGTCGAAAGATATGAAAGCGAACGACTACTGAAAAGTGACCAGGCATTGTATGTTCGCAAAAATTAGCGCTTGCGTGAGCGGTGATGGAAACACAAATATTTTTTTATGTGCACATATTAAAGAGATGAGTTGTTTAGGACTCATTGTAGTCAGTTATTTACTATATATTTACTTAATTTATTCTACTTAATTATTTTGTATGTTCCGATTTACTGTCAGACCAATGATTAATGCTCTGAGTCACTGTACATCTGAATCGCGCCACTTATAATTTTCTTCGTAAGATTTTTAACACCATCCAATAGTGCGGACGAATAATCGGACAATTTACGCCCACGCATAATCGAAATCAGATTAATGGCTACAATGTATGTTAAGAGGCCCCTGAGCTGCTGATGGCCTCTGGAAGATGTACTTCGACACTTTGTGACCAATCGTGGTGAAGCAGACATCGTCGTTATCCTTCATTCAATTAATATTCAATTTGTCTCTACCAATTCATAACTTATATACGAAAGTGAATCTCGAAATAAGGATGGTTATCTCATATATTGTGTACTAATACAATTAAACGTCACTCTTACGCTTTGTACCGGCTACTTACTAGCTCATTATTCCCACGTGTTTCTGATTTCGAGCGCCAAATGTAGTATACCATACATATATGTATGGATGAAATGACCCCCGTCCGTCTTTTTAATGTTAAACAGTGTTTTATCTATCCTTTTTTTCCCTTTAGTGCTTACTTCCTCATAATAACTCTCGAAGGCTTTCCTGCGCTCCCAACGAAAACTTACCAAGAACCCAAAGTTTGTAATAACAACTCAAACGAATTAAAAAGAAAAGTGATCTAGTCAGTGTGTTTGTAATAAAAGAAATCATTAATGCTGTAAGTACCAAGTACGAAAATATTACTCAATTTTGAGACGGCATCATTGTTATCATATGTGTTTTGTATGTCGCTCGGATAAAGAACATACTAAAATCTGAAATATTGAAAGAAATAAAATTCTGAAAGAAAATAACCTTCACATTTTTTCTGTCAAGAAACCTGGGGTGTCACAGTCCAAGGTTTATATTAATGAAAGAACACTTAAGAGCGACTTCATTAATAGCATTTATTTAGCGTGGAAGCGCTTTAAAAAGAATGTTTCTTGTTTTAAGCATATATATATGGTTTATACCGACTGACAGATACAAAATCTTGTACATAATTCATTCGCTCAAATCTCTTTGCCCTACGTGACATATAACAAAGAACCGTTATTTTTGAATTATCTGTTCAGAGAAGAAACAGGAACAAATTTTATTCATTCATTCATTCACATACTGGGTCGTTAAAAACATATTACCAGTATAGTCCTAGTATATAAATATCACAAATAAAAAATCACAAAAACCTGAAAGCCTTTTTTCATCATAAAAGTGAACGAATCGTTCATTGGAAAAATCATTCATTGAACTAAAACCATTCATTGGACTCTATAGTCCAAAGTCCAAACGAATAAAAAAACCCATTCATTCCACTAAAACCACTCGAACAAACCATTCGTTAGAGGCAGTGCAGACATTTGTGGTATTACTGCAGCGGCAGATGCGTTTTTACAGCATTGACATGGTGTTCGTACGCTTTTGTACAAAATTCGTAGTTTGGGTATATAATATTGACTTTTGATGCTGTTGATGACAGTCAAGATGTAATGTGCAGTCTACGATTAGTACCTATTTTATTAGCAAGCCTCACACGCACAACTGCAGCTTGAAGCTCTAGCCTTGGTATAGACATTGGTTTCAAAGGAGTCACATTTGACTTCGCGGCCACTATTATCATAATGTACTCTCCTTCATGTACTACTCGAAGATAGCAGACAGCAGCATATGCGTCCTAACCGGCATCGATGAATGTATGTAGTTCAAATTCACTGGCTTCATAAAGATGAGCTGCGTAACAACGAGGTATTTGTAATAAGGATATTTTTTCCAATAATTTTTTTTTTTGTGACCTTTCAGCTGGGTATCCCAAACGACGCCAGATCGCCAGACTTCTTGTAAAAGTATTTTGAGCTCAGTCGTGAAACTCAATAGGGACCCCAGGGGATCGACAATGAACATCAGCACCTGAAGTAGTTCGCTTTATATATGGGTAGCGTTAGTAATTACATTCCGCCGAAGCCGAGCGAATCTGAAAACGTAGACGAAAAAGTCTTTATTGGGTTCCCAATACATACTTAGAATCTTTTCTGTGGCGGCATGGTCTTTATCACCACAAATCGCAACCTTTCTCACTCAGAAACTTAGCAAATTGTCGGCCAAAGGTTTTGACAGTTCCGGTCCAGAATGTATTTTGCCACTTCGTAGCGTAGCTTTGTAGTCCTTAGTTAGTTTCTAGTGGAAACTAATGACTTTTGTGACGAATCTTCTAAATTAAATTGTTCTGTGACTGTGTTTTTTTTAAGCCTTCCACCGTATGAACACCATTTGTGTTACTAGTGTGTTACTAGTCCATTTTATCGAGAAGATTAAAAATATCTTTTTCAATTAAAGTTACCGAGGACTCCTCGTCCAAAAAGGCAAACGTGTTTATGTATCCAATAGCTTTCTGAAGACATATAGGCAAGATTCTAAAAAGTGAATTTTGGTTACGATTATCGGTGGAGTGCGAATTAATGTATCCACAGCTGGCGTCTTGCGTTTTGGTATCATATTGATTCGGCGACGATGTAACATCTTCGGTCTGGAACTTACGAAATAATCTACGATGTTTGGCTTGACATCCATCAATTCCGCAGACATTGTTCAGGAAACGTTTGTGGCCGTGTTTGTTCAAACATTGAAGGCATAGGTTGTGAGTTTTGACTAAATTCCGCTTGAATCTGCTCCGTGGTTTGTTTTTCAAGTGAGTATTCACGTGCACACTTCTGCTGCTTTAGCTATTTGGAAACCATTCACTAAAAACTTTTACAAATTGAATTTTCGTCATCCTTCGTATGCATGGCCCAGTTTTGTTTGTATTGTTGTATTATTTTTGTATATCCCTTAAGACACGCATGTAGCCAATCTTCTGGGTCCCCATGAAAGTGCGACAAATCATTTGGTATATATGGTTGGTATATTTGGTTCAAGAATAAAATTAAATCCAATTTATACTTTCGATCACGGAGTTCGCCAGGCTTTTTTTTTGACGGGGTTTTGCCACCCGTATTACCGTACCGAAAGAAGAGGAGTAGCAAAAGCAACGAACTAATTTGCAACAGGAAAGAAACAAGAAAAAACAAAGTTCTTTTAGTGTAAAAAAAATGTTTATTCTACGACCGATCGAACATAAGTGACTTAACCTATGCTGCATTTCCAGTTTAACCCTATGCTGCACTTCCAGCCCAATGCTGCACGCGCTGCGCCCAATAGTGCATAGGCAGCTGTTTCGGTGTCTGGGAAAACAAACATGAAATTTGACGAGTATGTTTATTCATAACGTGGACTGCCTCCGTAACACCCCCTCCAAAAGAGAGTTTATGGGTATTTAACCCTTAAACTAGGCTCGTGTCGTTGCATCATGATGGTTTCAGATGGCGTCGTAGATACGCTTCTTATACAAGGTTCTTTGCGCTGCATTTTATTGAGATTAAAACATTTATTAAAAATGGTTCTCCTGTGCTGCACCCACACTTCCAGGCGAAAAAACATATTAATATTAGTAAGATTGTCCCATCAACTCCAGTTAGGATTCCTCTAGCTTTTTCAGGGATTGAGTCTAAAGCGTGTTCCCAAAAATATTTCTGATTCTGAATGATTACAGTTTGTTCATGTAAAGGGTGATTTTGTAGCTATTATTTTTTTGGCAACACTGGTTTAAACAGCTAACTCACGTTTAGTGTTTTGTTCCACTGTAAAACATCTTCAGTTTGGTATATAATTCAACCATGAATCGTCTTGCAAACGGAGTGAATATCAGCCAGAAGCATTGCAAGAGCTACCAATGTATCCAGAAAATGTCACAATTTGGTGCGGTTTATGGGCTGGTGGCATCATTGGACCTACTTCTTCAAAGCTGATGCGAATCGTAGCGTAACTGTGAATGTGAAAAGCGCTACCGTGAGATGATATCCAACTTTTTTTTTTGCCCAAAATGCAAGAGCTTGACTTGCATGATATGTGGTTTCAACAAGACGGTGCCACATGCCACACAGCACACGCAACAATGGACTTATTGAGAGGCGAGTTCGGTGAACATTTTATTTCACATTTTATTATGGACATTTGAGGCGCAGTCAAGGTCTCTCGTCTCTTCAGTTACCACAAATATAAACACATTTTCCCTAATTTCATGAAACATCTCGATTTCTTGGCTTACAGTTTTCAAAATACAATATGTTGCTTTATTTCTCAAGAAAATATTAATTTCACAATTTTTAAAATTGTACTCTTAAATAATTGGGTTTTACATATAAACGTTTCATCTATTTCTTTACAAACTTCTAAACTTTTCCTTAAGATATAGTGCTCATCATCGGTACAATTCCATTTTAACTAATTTTGGTACAGATATTGTCTCGTATAAATCAAAATGTTCTTCTCTTATAATAGGGATCGAAAGAAGTACAATAATGTCTTTATCTTTTATGTAAGTTTTGATTTCGATTTCTTTTATTATCTTAGAATAATTTTCTATTACAGTTTCCAAAATAAGAGAGTTATCCGTATTAAAGTTTTTTAATTCCTTCAGTAATTGCAATTCAATTATTCTAGGACAGTACACCATTCTGAATAAACAATAAACTATCTAGAACCTGTTAAATTTCGATTTCCAATAGCAAAATCTTGTACTCAATTCGTTATTTCATTAATTCTTCGATTGTTTTTTCTTCATTTTTAACTTAGTTTATAACGTTTACTATCTCATTAATCTTATTTGCTGTAGTATTTTCAATACTTGCCACACCTACTACCTGTGCGCTTAATCTAGTCATAATTCCGTTCTTGATTCTAACTTCATTGGACTTTATTGTGCTGACGGCTTCTTCATAATACTTTGCATCCTGATCGTCCATTGTTCCGAAAACAGTTTTGATTGATGTTCACTAAACCTCTACGAAACCTTGTTTTTCTACCAATTATATTGTAAATTATGTCAATTTTGTGCTGCATTTTTAAGAAATTATTTTTCATTGCTAAATGGCTCAAACAAGCTTCAATTATGGAACTTACAGTGTTTCTAAGTATTCCTAAGTTTTCTTTTAATTCTCCTACATTTACTCTGTTAACTAAAGTTACTGTCCTTATTTCTTTTACTTGTCCTTTAATTAAAAATAAAAAATTAAATTATAATCCATTATTTTCACCAAGCTTCGTCACTTCGAGGCAGTGCAGACATTTGTGGTATTACTGCAGCGGCAGATGCGTTTTTACAGCATTGACATGGTGTTCGTACGCTTTTGTACAAAATTCGTAGTTTGGGTATATAATATTGACTTTTGATGCTGTTGATGACAGTCAAGATGTAATGTGCAGTCTACGATTAGTACCTATTTTATTAGCAAGCCTCACACGCACAACTGCAGCTTGAAGCTCTAGCCTTGGTATAGACATTGGTTTCAAAGGAGTCACATTTGACTTCGCGGCCACTATTATCATAATGTACTCTCCTTCATGTACTACTCGAAGATAGCAGACAGCAGCATATGCGTCCTAACCGGCATCGATGAATGTATGTAGTTCAAATTCACTGGCTTCATAAAGATGAGCTGCGTAACAACGAGGTATTTGTAATAAGGATATTTTTTCCAATAATTTTTTTTTTGTGACCTTTCAGCTGGGTATCCCAAACGACGCCAGATCGCCAGACTTCTTGTAAAAGTATTTTGAGCTCAGTCGTGAAACTCAATAGGGACCCCAGGGGATCGACAATGAACATCAGCACCTGAAGTAGTTCGCTTTATATATGGGTAGCGTTAGTAATTACATTCCGCCGAAGCCGAGCGAATCTGAAAACGTAGACGAAAAAGTCTTTATTGGGTTCCCAATACATACTTAGAATCTTTTCTGTGGCGGCATGGTCTTTATCACCACAAATCGCAACCTTTCTCACTCAGAAACTTAGCAAATTGTCGGCCAAAGGTTTTGACAGTTCCGGTCCAGAATGTATTTTGCCACTTCGTAGCGTAGCTTTGTAGTCCTTAGTTAGTTTCTAGTGGAAACTAATGACTTTTGTGACGAATCTTCTAAATTAAATTGTTCTGTGACTGTGTTTTTTTTAAGCCTTCCACCGTATGAACACCATTTGTGTTACTAGTGTGTTACTAGTCCATTTTATCGAGAAGATTAAAAATATCTTTTTCAATTAAAGTTACCGAAAACTCCTCGTCCAAAAAGGCAAACGTGTTTATGTATCCAATAGCTTTCTGAAGACATATAGGCAAGATTCTAAAAAGTGAATTTTGGTTACGATTATCGGTGGAGTGCGAATTAATGTATCCACAGCTGGCGTCTTGCGTTTTGGTATCATATTGATTCGGCGACGATGTAACATCTTCGGTCTGGAACTTACGAAATAATCTACGATGTTTGGCTTGACATCCATCAATTCCGCAGACATTGTTCAGGAAACGTTTGTGGCCGTGTTTGTTGAAACATTGAAGGCATAGGTTGTGAGTTTTGACTAAATTCCGCTTGAATCTGCTCCGTGGTTTGTTTTTCAAGTGAGTATTCACGTGCACACTTCTGCTGCTTTAGCTATTTGGAAACCATTCACTAAAAACTTTTACAAATTGAATTTTCGTCATCCTTCGTATGCATGGCCCAGTTTTGTTTGTATTGTTGTATTATTTTTGTATATCCCTTAAGACACGCATGTAGCCAATCTTCTGGGTCCCCATGAAAGTGCGACAAATCATTTGGTATATATGGTTGGTATATTTGGTTCAAGAATAAAATTAAATCCAATTTATACTTTCGATCACGGAGTTCGCCAGGCTTTTTTTTTGACGGGGTTTTGCCACCCGTATTACCGTACCGAAAGAAGAGGAGTAGCAAAAGCAACGAACTAATTTGCAACAGGAAAGAAACAAGAAAAAACAAAGTTCTTTTAGTGTAGAAAAAATGTTTATTCTACGACCGATCGAACATAAGTGACTTAACCTATGCTGCATTTCCAGTTTAACCCTATGCTGCACTTCCAGCCCAATGCTGCACGCGCTGCGCCCAATAGTGCATAGGCAGCTGTTTCGGTGTCTGGGAAAACAAACATGAAATTTGACGAGTATGTTTATTCATAACGTGGACTGCCTCCGTAACACCCCCTCCAAAAGAGAGTT
Source organism: Eristalis arbustorum (assembly GCA_916610145.1). Taxonomy (NCBI): domain Eukaryota; kingdom Metazoa; phylum Arthropoda; class Insecta; order Diptera; family Syrphidae; genus Eristalis; species Eristalis arbustorum. The sequence goes on along the minus strand of OU744319.1, from coordinate 53,259,699 downwards.
TATGGGTATTTAACCCTTAAACTAGGCTCGTGTCGTTGCATCATGATGGTTTCAGATGGCGTCGTAGATACGCTTCTTATACAAGGTTCTTTGCGCTGCATTTTATTGAGATTAAAACATTTATTAAAAATGGTTCTCCTGTGCTGCACCCACACTTCCAGGCGAAAAAACATATTAATATTAGTAAGATTGTCCCATCAACTCCAGTTAGGATTCCTCTAGCTTTTTCAGGGATTGAGTCTAAAGCGTGTTCCCAAAAATATTTCTGATTCTGAATGATTACAGTTTGTTCATGTAAAGGGTGATTTTGTAGCTATTATTTTTTTGGCAACACTGGTTTAAACAGCTAACTCACGTTTAGTGTTTTGTTCCACTGTAAAACATCTTCAGTTTGGTATATAATTCAACCATGAATCGTCTTGCAAACGGAGTGAATATCAGCCAGAAGCATTGCAAGAGCTACCAATGTATCCAGAAAATGTCACAATTTGGTGCGGTTTATGGGCTGGTGGCATCATTGGACCTACTTCTTCAAAGCTGATGCGAATCGTAGCGTAACTGTGAATGTGAAAAGCGCTACCGTGAGATGATATCCAACTTTTTTTTTTGCCCAAAATGCAAGAGCTTGACTTGCATGATATGTGGTTTCAACAAGACGGTGCCACATGCCACACAGCACACGCAACAATGGACTTATTGAGAGGCGAGTTCGGTGAACATTTTATTTCACATTTTATTATGGACATTTGAGGCGCAGTCAAGGTCTCTCGTCTCTTCAGTTACCACAAATATAAACACATTTTCCCTAATTTCATGAAACATCTCGATTTCTTGGCTTACAGTTTTCAAAATACAATATGTTGCTTTATTTCTCAAGAAAATATTAATTTCACAATTTTTAAAATTGTACTCTTAAATAATTGGGTTTTACATATAAACGTTTCATCTATTTCTTTACAAACTTCTAAACTTTTCCTTAAGATATAGTGCTCATCATCGGTACAATTCCATTTTAACTAATTTTGGTACAGATATTGGGTGGTGTGAATAAAAACTGAGAAAACACTCGGAGTAAAAACACTTGAGTCGAGTATGTTCGTCAAAGGAAATGATCAATTTGGTGTGAATAAAAATGTTCCTCAAAGCAGGTTCTTATCCTCAATTTGACGTTTAAAAACTCTGCTGGAGAGCTGGCAAATTTATTCGTCAACATTCTTCAAATTCAATTAACAAACGCAAACACATGCGAATTATTCATTTTCAATCATGTTTTTAAATATATAATTCAATATAATTCACGGCGTTTCGGGGACACAGGGGAAAATTTCAAGAAACATTACAGATTCGAGTTTCGCAACAGGGAATGGTTAACCAATCAGTTCTCACCGATATTCCTGGAGAAAACCGTGGAGGTGCAATACCAAGCATGGAGAAGATGAAAATATTCCTTCGATACATTGGTAACCCGGGTTTTCAAGTTGGAGTTGGAGAGGACTTTGGGGTTCATTACACCACTGTATCAAAAACAGTTTGGCAAGTGTGTTGCTATATGTGCAAAGGCGGATCTGTGGATGAAATTTCCTTCTTCGATCGAGGAATTGCGAGAATTGAAATTGGCGCTCTAGATTGTACTCATATTGCAATATTAAAGCCTTATTTACATGGCTATGAGTACCTGAATCGGTTTGGTTTTTTCCAGCAAACACGGATACAGTTGTAAACACCTGATGAGATCGCCATCGCCCATTCCAGATTTTTTTGTTTAAGGAATAAGGCTTAATCCGCCAAAGTATTCCTCCTCCGACGCGGTAATTTCCATTAATTTTTACTTTTTTGTCTCTTGAGTCACCTCCTATGCACACTCAACTTCAACGATTGATATCTGAATACATTCCATCTTTATTCACACCAAAACTGAGGTAATACTCAACTGTGAAAATATGTGAGCGGAGAGGATTCGTTAAACTTAACGAAATACATTTTTATTCACGCCAGATGGAGCATTTCCTCCAAAATTCTGAGGAAATGCTCATACTCAGTTTTTATTCACACCACCCATTGTCTCGTATAAATCAAAATGTTCTTCTCTTATAATAGGGATCGAAAGAAGTACAATAATGTCTTTATCTTTTATGTAAGTTTTGATTTCGATTTCTTTTATTATCTTAGAATAATTTTCTATTACAGTTTCCAAAATAAGAGAGTTATCCGTATTAAAGTTTTTTAATTCCTTCAGTAATTGCAATTCAATTATTCTAGGACAGTACACCATTCTGAATAAACAATAAACTATCTAGAACCTGTTAAATTTCGATTTCCAATAGCAAAATCTTGTACTCAATTCGTTATTTCATTAATTCTTCGATTGTTTTTTCTTCATTTTTAACTTAGTTTATAACGTTTACTATCTCATTAATCTTATTTGCTGTAGTATTTTCAATACTTGCCACACCTACTACCTGTGCGCTTAATCTAGTCATAATTCCGTTCTTGATTCTAACTTCATTGGACTTTATTGTGCTGACGGCTTCTTCATAATACTTTGCATCCTGATCGTCCATTGTTCCGAAAACAGTTTTGATTGATGTTCACTAAACCTCTACGAAACCTTGTTTTTCTACCAATTATATTGTAAATTATGTCAATTTTGTGCTGCATTTTTAAGAAATTATTTTTCATTGCTAAATGGCTCAAACAAGCTTCAATTATGGAACTTACAGTGTTTCTAAGTATTCCTAAGTTTTCTTTTAATTCTCCTACATTTACTCTGTTAACTAAAGTTACTGTCCTTATTTCTTTTACTTGTCCTTTAATTAAAAATAAAAAATTAAATTATAATCCATTATTTTCACCAAGCTTCGTCACTTCGACGTTTCCGCATCTTGCTGTTTTCTAACTTGTGACTCTGAAAAGTAAGGTCTAATATTAGCCTTATTATATTTTAGCTTCTTATTTCCAACTTTAGCTATAACGTAGTCCGTATTGACTTCTAAAATCGTATATGGTCTTTTAAACCTTGTTTCTAATTTTCCTTTTACAACGTTCCCTACAAGAATTTGTTGCCCTATCTGATTGGTAACCTGTTTCCCTACATTTTGATCATATCTAATTTTGGATTTTTGTTTAGATCTTATGATCCTCTCTTTTGGTTTTGTATTAATTTCTGCCAGAGCATTGCTAAGTTAATCGAAAGAGTCAAACATCGTTTTTTCATTTACATCTTCAATTTCACTTGGTTGATTTGCGCGCTTTCCGTATACTAATTCGTACGGTGCGTATCCATTTGTATCGTGTACTATCGCGTTGTAGCTAAAACTTGCAAAAGGCGTCTTTGCGTTTCAATTGGCCTCATCGCCTATTTCCCTACCTGTGGTTTTGAGACATTCGGCTAACCTACAGTGAACTCTTTCCACTGCTCCATTGGCTTGTGGGTATACTAAACTTGTCGTTATGTGTTTAATGTTAAATATTTGATATAATTCATTGAACAGTTCGTTGCAAAATTCTTTATCGTTGTCAGTTAGAATTATTTTGGGAAGACCGAAATTTAAGATCCATTAATTTGTAAATGCTATAACAACCACATGCATTTCTTTTGATTTTTTGGCAAATGAACTTAGTGAATTTGGAAAGGTCCTTTTGAATAGTGAGTTAAAATTTGTATCCTTCTTCCGTCGGAGGTCGAAACCAATTTCATAGGGTTTCGTGTTGGCTTTCGAAGTACTTTTTCATGTTGACAGTGTTCACAATTCTTTCTTTACATAGTTTTCAATATCTTTTTGCATACCTTTCCAAAATAACTTATCTTTTATGCTTGAATACGTAGCTTTTTGACGTCTATGCCAACCTAAAAGCCAATTATGATTTTCAGACATAATTCTTTTCCTTTCTTCTAAACCAAACATTTCTCTACGCGCTTTCTTAAGCTCTTGCTCTTTGCATTCATTTTCCACCACATTAATTTCCTCATGTATTATTATTTTCTGCACTTGGTGCTGGTAGACCATCCTCCTCCGCCGTGCTTCTAATCATATCGTCAATTATTTGGTCAACTTCCTCAAGAGATTCTGCCTCTCTATTTGTCTCTGCTTCCATCATCCTTAAGTTTCTTGAGACAGCTCGTCTGCAACAACATTTTCGGGTCCTCTCTTGTATCTAGTCTCATATTAAAATTCTTCTAACTTTAATCTCCACCTAACTAACCCTGACCCAGGGTCCTTTACATTGAATAACCAAGTCAATGGTCTATGATCCGTTTGCACGATAAATCCTCTACCATATATGTATGGCCTGAACTGTTTGGTTGCCCAAACAATCGCTAGACATTCTTTTTCTGTTGTACTGTAGATATGTTCCACTTTATTACTTAATTCTAGCTTAACCCTATGCTGCAACCCCCAGATTCCTGCCTTGATTGTACTTGTCTTTTATTGCTCTTCTGTTACAGTTGGTCAAGACGTTCCTTGTGGATGTCTTAATACTATTGTTGACGAATCCACGAAAACTCGTAGCATTGATACCTGCAGCAGCGCTTATGCTAGCACCGCATTCCTCACAGTTCCAATTTACTTAAGCTACATCTCTGTTATTGCCTACACACTAGTGATGGGAACTATCGAATGAATTGCACTATCGATAGTTAGTAACTGAATGATTTCAACTATCGAAAGATTTTATTCATTCATTCATTCATTCATTCACCGACTGGGGTGTTAAAACAATACACGCCAGGGTTGAAGAGTGGGGAGGGGGCTCCCGTTTTTTTTCTGAGGTTTCTTTAGGAGGCCTTATCCTCGATATATATAAATATCACAAAAAATAAATCAAAACCGTCTTCCCCGTCTCTTACCCTAAGGGTGCTTTTTTCATGTGAGTTCCCTTTGCCTCTCACAACGAACTACAAAATCAAATAGCATTCTTATTTTATTTAATACATACATAAATACATCATTTGTACTTAATTCATTTCATTCATAAAATACAAAGTTCATTACATTGTACTAACTTACTAACTAATTACATCCCTCATTCCGGTGTTTGGCTATTCTTCCATCGTCTTTCAGAAAGAATTGCTATTAAGGAAGACTATTTGATTCAATTTTTCTCCCTTGAGGCAATTTCTTCTTCATACAACTTAATCCATTCAAACATATTTCCATCATACAACTGAACGAATCGTTCATAGCAGCCGATAGTCCAAAGTCCAAACGAACGAAAAAACCATTCATTCAACTAAAACCATTTGAACATTTTTCCATCATACAAATGAACGAATTCGAACTCATCTCTTAACTGAGTCGAACTATCGGCTCGAACCAAACCATAGAACAATCTGTCATGCAAATATTTTGGCAATGTGTGTATGCATACACAAAATTCTCTCTGAGAAGCTGCCATGCCAACCATTTGACTCAGCCCAACCAGCCATACAAGGCCCCTTTTACACGAATTAAAATTGACAGCAAGCATTTCCATTTTTTAGGCAGAAAGGTGAAACTTGCTGCCAAAATTAGTGTGTGTAAAAGTAAAAACTATTGAATATTTTTTTCATTCAATTTGGTGAATGAATGATTTTCGACTATCGTATAAATGAATAGTTTGCAACTATCGAATAACTAGATAGTTTTTATTCGATAGGTCCCATCACTACGACACACTCGAAGTTATACCACGTTTCGCATGTGTCACATTGTACCATGTGTTCATTATCAACTTCTCTGCACCTCCTACAATGATTCTGTTCAACGAATTTTTCCCTTTAGACATAATGCAATACTCATTATCACTTATTTCGAGGAAAAAATACACAAGTATTGTTTTTAAAGAATGTCACGGTACACGGTTTATGTTAAATTAAACATACTTCAAAGAGCGACTTCTTTACTTAAGGTTGCGCTGCAGTCCGGGATGGACCTGGGCTTCAACCAACAAGCGTCTCCAGCCAACTCGATCTTTAGCTAGCTGTCTCCAGTTTGCGCCACCTGAGTCGCGGACTTTTCGGGCCGGAGCATTGGTTTCCATCCTTTCTACGTGACCTAGCCATCTCAATCGTTGGATCTTCAACGTAGTTTTTCGTTATATGTCCTCCTTCACTCACCATCTATGCAGACGGGACCACGAAGAATTTTTTTCTCGAAGCAACCAAGAGCTGCTTCATCCGCTTTTGAGAAAGTCCATACCTCCGCGCCATATAGCAGGACTGGGACGATTAAGGTCTTGTAAAGCGTTACCTTGGTTGTTCGAGAGAGGGCGTTGTTTACCAATTGCTTTCTTAGCCCAAAGAAGCAGCGATTGTCGAGAGTTCTTCTTCGTTTGATTTCAACGCTGGTGTCATTGTCTGAGTTGATAGGGGTTCCTAGGTAGACAAAGTTTTTAACTACCTCAAAGTTATATCCGTCTGCTGTGACGTTCTGACCGAGATATCGGTGTTGGGTGTCGTTTCTCGTTGACAGCATATACTTGGTCTTACACTCGTTTACCGCTAAACACATCTTGGTGGCCTTCGTTACAATACCCACAAAAGCGCCATTGACATCACGCTGTGTTCTTCCGATAATGTCAATATCGTCAGCATATGCGAGAAGTTGGACGGACTTCTGAAAGATTGTTCCTCTGGTGTTGGCGTCCAAGTTTTGACCAATTCTTTCAAGAACATGACAGCGCGGCGCCTTGTCAGAATCCAATTCCATAATATGCTTCTATTCTGCCGGTCGAGCGCTTTTCATGCTCCTTCTCTTTTCTTTTGAGAAGCCGGTGGTCGTCTCTCTCTTCTACTCGTAGAGCTCCCGAGCAGCTCTTATCCTTCTCTGCAGTGCCGTTTTTAATGCTTCTTGTTTCGCTGCATTCGCCTGCCGACACTCGTTGTCAAACCAGGGGTTTCGTTGTGATGGCGGATTAAAAAACCTGATGACTTTTTGGCAATGCTGCCACTGGTCTTCAGTACTTGATATTGGCGGCGTAGGATTTCTGAAGAGGTTAAGGGAGACACGATCGGAAAAGGATTTGACAAACTCTTGCAATTGTAGCCGGCTGACGTTGAAATTCCTCTTATTTCTCTGTCTTGACGGTGTTCGGGATATCCGCAACAAAAAAGTAAGCGTTTGAAACATGTTTTTAGTACTTCACGTAAGCTCATTAACTATCGTCTCGATGACTGATTTTCGACGATAGCTATTTCAGTACCGTCTTCATATTAAATGAGAATAATTATGTATACACATCTTGTTCCACACTTTTGTGATGACTTCAGAGCGATATATTAGTTTTACTCGCAAACTGAACTTTGAATAGATGTTATTTTTACGTGAGAGATATATAGTAGTTTTAAGAGTTTCCATAATGTGAAAAAATAAACCATAGACAAGGCGATACTGATGGTCTTACATGAAGCAAATCATCACCGATATCGCTGATGAAAATGGAATGATAGTCTTCGTGAAAGTTACGCGAATAGGTTCCTGTACCGTACCTTTGGGCGCAACAGTATATTTTAATAACAACAAGAACAACGCGTCTCGCAAAATGTTATATGTTTGCTTATTCAAAGTTTTCAGCACACAATTCTGTCCAACAATTCCAATCTACAAATCATCAGCCTTGAACTCCAGATTACAAGTAAATTTACCTACATAAATATATACAACCCCCGATCAAAGAACAAAAACTACTGATCTATGGCAAGTTGTTTGGCAAAGACATGGTGTGAATACATAAATGACTGAAACTAAGTGACGTCTTCTCGGGCTTGCAGAAAAAAAAGGCTGTATAGGTGCTCATCTAGATATAGATAGCTATGTACCAAACGCAATTGATTCTAAACCATGTTGTTACTTGCATTACTTGAGGGAGCATATAAAAGGTTCGGCAAGCACATTATCTTCTATAAATTAAAAATAAGTCTTTGTTTTCCTTTATAGAATTTTAAATGGTAAGAGATAGACCACTGGTGTCTTTGGCAACATTATTCAAAAATGTCAAGAAAAGGTTTTAGAACAAATTTTTTTGGTTTTTCTTAAATGTAACGCGCCGTTGTTAACATTTTTATTGATTTTTTTTAAATACGTAGCAAAGCGCGACGATCACAACTTTATTAGATTTTTTTTTGGAAATGTGTAGCAACGCCTGCCGGGACCATTTTTGAAAAATTTCTTTAGCGGGAACTTTTTTAGACATTTTATTTTAAATTTTTTTTTTTTGTAAATGTTTTGCAACTCGCGCCTTGTGCAGCTCGTCCTAAACAAACAAAGATAATGGGACGTAGGCATAAAATGATCCAAATCTCAGTTTTGGTTCTATCTTTGTGCAGTACGGACGCGTTTCGGCCGCTCATCTATTTTGCCATGCGCGCAATTTCTGTTCCGTTTACCCGGCACCCCATTAACCGCTTTTACATTCTATCGAAATGGAAAAGAGCTGGGCTTATGAACTGTGCTCGATCTGAACTGTGCTGAAGTTAATTAACTTTATTACATGCAGTGGACTTTGTTTCAAATTGTTTCACCCTGCATGCGTAGGCATACAAAGTGCCTACCTGAAGACCTGTGTGGTGTGATGCAATACGTGTACCCTAATTGTATGGAATTGTCGGCATCGCACGTAATGCTCACTTTGTTTGTGGAACTAGCAAATCTCAATAATCAATTTATCAGCAAACCTGTAACCGTGGAACGGCAGTTTTAAAGTGGTTTATAAAACCGTCTCTGTGGATGATAATTTTATTCAACTCCACTTTATCCCCGTTTAACTTTCGTTACTTGAAAGCCCTCATACTACTCTTGGTAAATTTATCACACGTAACTGATCTTTTAAAATGGGCTTGTATCCATATATCTAGTTAACCACGAGATTCCCAAACTTCAAACGCGTGTCATTCAACATCTCTCAAACCTAAACCTAAATACCCAAACTTTGTGTATTCTCTCACTCTTAAACCAAATCGCCACCCATGGTATATTTTTCCACTTGTTCCAACCAATCCTTACATTCTCGATCCCGCATCTACTCCATCTTCTTCCGACACCTCTACTGGTCTCGAAAAATTGTCACCAGTGCCGTGTTCTTTCATAGATACTCTGTTTCCTCCCTTTGCTACTCACGAAAAGACTAACCGTCTCTGGGAGGATAACCGTTATGTCCCTTCACGCCTCCGCGATCGCAAGAAGGAGGATTCCATCTGCATCGACGGGATTAGTAAAACAAATTTGTAGGTCATCCCTACCGGCTCTTCCGAACTTAAAAATATGTTCGTCCACTTTCATGAGAAACTTAATATTTCTCCCAACAACGTAGGAAACGATTTGTCTACTTTCACCAATTTCAAAAACTATGCTGGTTCCGTATCCAATTGTCATTAAACATCTATCGATATACAGTCGAACCCGCAAAAACCTCAAAAACCCCGACAAAATTAATCTGTCCCCGTGAACATTTTCACAAATTTCATACAAACTGCTCCGCTTTATTGAAACCCGCCTAAGTTTAAAACTCGGATATTTTAAAAAGAAAATCTGAAACATGTTTTACTTTTCATAGAAAAGACATCGCCAACATGTATCTCAAGAAAAACGGATGGATGAACAGGTATTTAATGCGTCTATTGAACTTGTAATGTTTTATGAAGTTCGACATTGATCAAACGATTTCTGTATTGTACTGCTCGTTAAAACATTTGCCTGTAATCTTACTTATTTTAAAATATGTCGGCACCAAAGGTAAACATGTTTATAAAGTATATCAAATAGAAAATTATATTATAGAAAAATTATTAAATGCAGTGCACCCACGCTAACAAGGATGTGTCAGCAAAAAGATTCCATTCGCAATATTGCTGCACGGAACCAGAATTTATCCATAAAACGCGTGCGTTCTGAGCTAACAGTAGGGTGGAAAAATATTTCTTTCTTCTTTTTTGATTAGTGTTGGTTTTTTTTACACTTGTGTGTGCCATCTAGAGCGCGGACGTTCTCTGTTGCGCTGTACCAATGGCTCGGTGTCGAAGACTCTTCGGGTCGGAGCTGTGGTGTCCATCCGCTCTACATGACCTAGCCATCTTTAGCGTTGGATCCGAAGATGCTTAACTATGTGCATGCCGCTGAACAGCCCGTACAGTTCGTGGTTCAACCTTCTCCTCCAAACGCCATCAACGCAAACAGGACCAAAGATCGTACGCTGAACTTTTCTCTCAAAACAACCAAGAGCTTCTTCATCCGCTTGAATAGCGTCCATGTTTCGTGGCCATAGAGCAGGACTGGGATGATCAGGGTTTTATACAAGGTCAATTGGGATATACCTATAGTGCCAATTTTTGAGTTAACAAAGAACTGTCAAAGTGGAAGTAATAATTTATCTCCGGACCAAATGGCTGAAAAATAGGTGTTTTAAGTGAAATTTAACTAAGGAAACACACTCAAATTATAAATTAAGAGTCGTAACATCTAAGCTATAATATAGCAAAGTAAAAAATTTGCATCAACAAGCTAACCTATAAATGGTAAAAAGAGGAATATCCCACACTTCTCCGGAACACCCAGGAGATAAAAAACGACACCAAAACTTGAGTGGCACCGAACCAAAACTAACTATTGAGAGAATACAAGAAATTTTACTCGAAAACAACAAAGAATTAGTGCAACAATTAGCCTCAAAGGCAGATCTGCAAGATTCGAGGAATGCGAGGCCAGTAGAACTTGAGCAAAAAGTTGAATACCTGGAAGAACAAAACAAAAGTCTTGAGAACCAGTTGGACCGACTCGTACAGATGAGTACTGAAGCAAATCTTGTTATTCACCTGCCTGTTGAAGACCAAGTGGCAAGTGGACATGTGCGAAAAGGCTATACCCATTTGCGCCAGGTTAGCTGACGCAACTCCGAATCAAATCGTCGAGTCGGCATATAGGATACACAGCCATAACACATCTACGATAATTCTAAAGTCGGGCTCGAAGGAGTCTGCCTGGAGTGTGATGAAAAATGCTTTCAAGTTGAAGGGTTCGTGAATAAGCATCCTAAAGAAATTACCTTATAACGTTATACAATGTCGGGAAAAAATGATTCTCATCATCAAAGAGCTCCGTCAAAAAGAATTATCTATTAAAATTTCTCTGCGAGATGACAAGTTCCACATAGCCAAGAAAGTCTTTACTAGGGACTCCGCGCTTGGGTTGAGGTGTGGTGAAAAAAGTGGCATCGAAATAATTCAATCTATTTTTGGTGACATTTCGTTAAACAAAAACCTATATCTTAATGTAAACAAAAGTATAAAGAAAACAGCTGAAAAAGAAAACACCTCTCAAAAAACTTTAAATTTGACGGCATATATCAATCACAGCAGTGATGCCAAATTAAGTAAAATACCAATATGCGAAAAATCGTCCACAAGCTCTAAGGCGCCTGTACGAGACGCATGATGCACCCATGTCTACCAGAATGATGCTGAAAAAATCCTAGTTATCAAGAAAATAAAAAATAAAAAAAATGTTACAACATTTTTTTAATTATGTAAAAAGTTTTGATATTCTTATATTATTTGAAACTCATCTATTAGAGAATGAAGAAATTAGATTTAAGAATATTTTCTCAAACTATAATCTAGTCTGATCTCCCGCTGTAAAAACTTCACTTTTCGGAAGAGGAAGTGGTGGAACACTATTCGGCTTTCGTGGCGACCTCGAAGGACTGCATACGAGTATCTTTATAAAAGCTACTGGAATGGTTGTTATTAACCAGAAAGTGAGTACATTGGACGCAGTGTTGGTACCTATCTACTTAAACTGTAGTGTGGCAGCGTGATTTCGATAAGCTCTGCTACTCACTGCACTCCTTGGACTGTACGAATATAATGCTTTTTGGAGATTTTAATGGGCGTGTAGAACTCACACAGAATAACTTCGCATCGGGATACAGCAGTACTTTGTTGAAAACGTGTCGCAAATCTAAAGACCCAACTTGTGGTAACAAGCGAACAAAAATACTTGAACTTGCTGATGAGTATGACATGTGATTGTTGAATGGTAGTTGTGAAGGAGACCCAGTTGGTGAACTGACCTTTATTAGAGGAACATCATGCTCAATAATCTATTAGTGTTTTGTTTCGGGAAATTGGCGCAAGCTTTTAGACAGGTTTCAAGTAGGAAGCGAGATTTTCGGACCACATGCCCTTGGAAGTAATCCTTAATTCTACTGCTAGCGGTAAATATGCTTGCACAAAACCATTAAGTTTTCTGCCAAAATTTGTCTGGAATGACAGAGTAATGGAATCGTATCAGCGAATTCACGGAACTTCGCACACAGCATAATAGACTCAATATTGAAACTCTAACGGAAATAATAAAGAAATCCGTACCGCATCAGAAAGATTTCAAAGCTCATAAAATAGATAAACAAAAATGGTATGATGCGGATTGCATGAAAACTAGAAGCAAATCCTTCAAGTTTCTCAAACTAAGGTAGGATAACTCCAATATTTTTAAAGCACTATCAGGATGCCAACAAGGAATACAAGCCCATTTGTTATATCAAAATAGTAGCCTTTGAACAACAAAACATTGCGATCATAAACACCTCAAAATCTTCTGCTCAGTTCTGGAAAGCTGTTGGATGGATATGGATACACGTCTTACATCTCTGTAACTCTTAAAGCCCAGTAACTCAGAACCCATTGCGAAAACTTCTGAATACACCATTAACCTCGCCGCTATACCAATATGTAGCCCCACTGCTCTTAGACGGAAAATTAGACTCTGCATTTACTCTGGCAGAAGTCAATAAAGTAATAAGCAAATCCAAATCAAAGCACCTGGTATTGATCGGATTCCGTTGTAGTTCTATAAAAATTGCACACACGAGTTTATGAATTCTCTCACAATCGAGTATAACAGAATATTCGAATCTGCTAGTATCCCCTATGTTTCAGGAAAGCAATCATTTTCCCCCTACACAAAAAGTCGACTACGTGGACCCGAAGAACTACAGAGGAATCACCTTTTTAAATACTTCAGCCAAGCTGTTTGCTTCATTAATTTATAAAAGATTGTATGAATGGGTTCAAGAACACAACATCCTTAAAGAATTCCAAGCTGGTTTTAGGAAAGGTTATTCCACAATCGACCATTTTGCTTAACAAACATTGCTGAAAAATATAAGAGCAAGAAAAAAAATTTACGCCTTCTTTGTTGATTTTCGAGTAGCGTTTGATTCAATACCACGTGAAGCACTCTTTTACAAGCTTTCCAAAATCTGTGTATCAAGTTTTTATTATTATTATAATCCTGAGAGCCTTGTATGAGAATAATATTGCAGATATATGGAATGGGGCATAATTTCTGATGGGTGTTTAACAAGGCTGTATTCTTAGCTCACTGCTTTTTATACTATACATCAATGATATAACAGATGATGTCAAAGGTGGAATAAGATTGAATGATGTATTAATACTTCCTTCGTTTCTCGTTGACAGCATATAATGGGTCTTACCCTCGTTTACCGCTAAACCCATCTTGGTGGCCTTCTTTGCAATACCCACAAAAGTGCCATTGACATTACGCTTTGTTCTTCCGATAATGTCGATATCGTCGGCATATGCGAGCAGTTGGACGGACTTCTGAAAGATTGTTCCTCTGGTGTTGGCGTTAAAGTTTTGAACAATTCTTTCAAGAACGATGTTGAAAAAGTCACATGAGAGCGCGTCGCCTTGTCTGAATCCTTTTTTGACATCAAAGGTCTCGTTTTCTCCAAAATCTGCCGAAATGTGAATATATGGTCGATGGTGGATTTTCCTGGCCTAAAGCCACACGGGTATGGACTGACCAAGTTGTTGACGAATGGCTTTAGGCGTTCACACAGTACGGCAGATAAGATCTTATAGGTGATGTTAAGGAGACTTATCCCTCGATAGTTGGAGCAGTCAAAGGGGTCTTCTTTCTTGTGGATCGGGCAAACAATGCTGAGGTTCCATTCATCGGGAATGTTTTCCTCCGACCGTATGTTACAGATGAGTTGGTGCATGCTCCTTACCAAATCATCGCCTGCGGCTTTAAAAAGCTCGGCGGGTAGGCCGTCAGCTCCAGCAGCCTTGTTGGATTTCAGTTTAGATATAGCAATCCTCACTTCATCCGGGTCGGGTGGACGGAATTGTTGATCTTCATCGTCCCTTTCATTGGGGTTGAATGGTTCGTTCTGCCTGACAGCGGGATTTGGTTCTTCGTCGCCGTTATAAAGTCTGCAGAAATGGTTTCTCCATATTCTTAGCATCGACTGTGACTCTACTACGATGTTCCCTTGGTCATCCTTACAGGCTTCGGTTAGGAGTTTATAACCTTGACTGGTTGACTTTACCCTTTGGTAAAACATCCTTACCTCATTCCTGCAGTAATATCCCTCTATTCTGCCGATCGCGCGCTTTTCATGCTCCTTCTCTTTTCTCCTGAGAAGCCGGTGGTCGTCTCTCCTCTTCTACTCGTAGAACTCCCGAGCAGCTCTTGTCCTTCTTTGCAGTGCCGCTTTATATGCTTCTTGCTTCGCTGTATTCGCCTGCCGACACTCATTGTCAAACCAGGGGTTTCGTTGTGGTGGTGGATTGAAACCCAGCAAGTCAGAGGCGGCATCTCTGATAGCTTTTTGGCAATGCTGCCACTGGTCTTCAATACTTGATGTTGGCGGCGTAGGATTTTTTAAGAGGTTAAGAGAGACACGATCGGAAAAGGATTTGGCAATCTTTTGCGATTGTAGCCAGCCGACGTTGAACTTCCTTACCTTAGCTACTACAAGGTGGTGGTCCGAGTCAATGTTGGCACCTCGGAACGTTCGGACATCTATAATACTGGAGGAGTGCCTTGCGTCGATCGCAATGTGATCAATCTGATTGATGGTTGCTTGATCAGAAGATCGCCATGTCCCTTTGTGAATGTCGAGATGTGGGAATTTTGTACTGGCTACTACAACATTTCGCCCCGCAGCAAAGTCGATCAGCCTAAATCCGTTATCGGCTGTGCTTCCTGACCGTACTACCAAAGATGTTCTCTCTTCCTGGCTTCGCGTTAAAATCGCCAAGAACAATTTTAATGTCGTAGCTAGGGCATTGTTTTGTCCAGGAGCTCATAGAACCTGTCTTTGGTGTCGTCATCTTTCTCCTCTGTGGGGGCATGTGCGCATATAAGACTTATGTCCGCTCGTTCACGGACCTGAACGATAAGACATTTTGCCTAAGTCTGCCTCTAACGACAAATCCACATCCAAATAGGCGCTGTTTTTGTTGCTTGTAGCAATCACCGTCGCATACCATCGCACTTCTTGGATGGCGGTTATGTCTGCTTTGCAGCAGTCTAGGGCTTCCGCTAATTGTTCGGCTGCACATGGCCTATAAAGGGACCTTACATTCCACGTACAGATCCGAAGGTCGTTGTCCGTATATCGTTTGCAGGGTTCGTCATCAGTAAAATCAACCGTATCCGAGGCTTGTTGTTGCTTCGTTACTATTTTTGTTTTGTGTGGTCGGGCAGTTACCCCGACGGCACAACCCCCAACCTGGAGGGCCAGTTCCTTTTTTGTAACCCCTAGGACAAGAGGGCGCACTTATAAGTTTGGCAGGTTGAGATCGGGTGAACTGTAACCAGTACCCGATGGCTACCGCTTCGAGGTAAAATAAGCACAATTGGTGTGTAGGAAAAGTTGCAACACTGGGCAACGCCAGGGTGAAGCCAGTCAGTGCCTACCCGATTCCCACAACATCCAGCCATCAACGACGACACGGCGCAAAAAAGGATAACGATTTGCGAGTGTGCTCCTGGAGTGTAAGAACACTCTACACTCCAGGGGCCGCTCAAAGACTGGAAAATATCCTCACGCTGTATAAAGCGGATATTACTGCGCTGCAGGAAATACGCTGGATAGGAGTGTGCGACATATATTACAGTTGTCACATAGGGTTGCATAGATTTGGATTCGGATACGTCGTGGGAAAAAAAGGCTCAGGTCGACTTCCGATAAGCGATCCCCTGGTAGTGATACGTCTCCATGGCAGACTCTACAACATCAGCCTCATATGCGCACACGCCCTTACCCACGAAGGTGAAGACTCTGTCAAAGAGGATTACTGCGACCTCTTGGACGATGCCTAAGGAGTCTGTCCGGAGTACGATGTCAAAATCGTAGTCGGAGACTTCCATGCAAAATCGGTAAGGATAGCATCTTTGGCGGAGTGACCGGAAAACTCCACGACAACAGATAACGGCTGCCGACTCACTCACTTTGCCATAGTACGTAATATGGTCATAAGAAGGACAAGTAACAAAAGGCAAAAAAAATCCACACAGCAACCGGGCGATCCCCGGATGGTCGAACCGCCAGCCAAATCGACCATTGGTTTATTGACGGAAGACAAGCGTCAAATATCCTGGATGTGCGAACATTCAGGGGGGCAAACGTCGACTCTGACTATTTTCTTGTTGCAGCAAGATTCAGAGCTCGACTGTCCAATGTCA
This sequence comes from Eristalis arbustorum, assembly GCA_916610145.1. Classification (NCBI taxonomy): domain Eukaryota; kingdom Metazoa; phylum Arthropoda; class Insecta; order Diptera; family Syrphidae; genus Eristalis; species Eristalis arbustorum. Next base: position 53,243,224 of record OU744319.1, on the reverse strand, counting down.
GACTGCACCAGCCGACAAAGAGAAACATACCGGAGATTGCCAGAACCTACGAAGATCAATTAAGCAATAGACTCTTTAGGACGCCTACGTACACCACAAACTCCAAGGTGATGCGGTTGCATTTCCATTCGGCCATTAAAGATGTAGCGGAAACTACCTTAGGCCAGCTACCACCCCCGACAAGAAACCCGTGGCATGATGACGAGTGTGAGCAGAAAAACCGTGCAACCGACGAGGCATACCAAAAAGCGCTGCAACGATAAAAGAAGAGCAGCGCAGGAGGAGTACCGGGCTAGAAGACGGGAGGAGAAGAAACTTCTACTCCTGAAGAAACTTTCCAGCTCAAGGAAACCAAGTGTTCACACTAAAAAGCCGCTTACGTAAGCATTCATTGCAAGGAGCTATTCGTACAGCTCGGTTCAAAAACCTCTGAACCGTTGGTGATGGTTGCACCGCAAGGAGATGCACTGTCGTGTGATTTCTTCACTTTGGTACTGGAGAAGACAGTGCGGCGGGCGACTGTAAACACGGAAGGCACTATCTTCTGCAAGTCAGTCCAGCTGTTGGGATACGCTGATAGCATCGACATTGTCGCACAGTCCCAACGCGCCGTAGTGCAATCTTTCACGGCAGTTGGTCTAAAGGTCACCGAGGACAACACTAAATATATGCTTGAGCAAAAAACCATCAGACGCACACCACCTGGGCCAAAACGTTACAATCAACAGCTACTATTTCGAGGTAGTAAAGGAGTCTGTCTACCTCGGGGCAAACGTAAACTCCACAAATGACGTCGTAGAATTGCCCTTGGCAACCGATGCTACTTCGGTGTGTCAATACAACTGGGGCCAAAACTCCTGACTCGAAGGACCAAAGTCATGCTCTACAAACCCTTATTCTGCCAGTCCTGATTTATGGAGCCGAAAGCTAGAGACTAGGAAAAACTGCAGAACTGATTCTGGTGCCTTCGAAAGAAAAATTCTACTTCGGATATTTGGTCCTGTCTGTGAGGAGAGCGAATGGATTAGAAGACACAACCGCGAACTCTACGAGGTGTACGGATGTGGATGTAGTCCGAAAGTAAAAAATTTATTTTTGATTATTTTTCTTAATAATTAGTAATTATTTTTATTAATAATTCTTAACAAAAGAGTGTTTTTCATGTAATATGAATTTAAAAGCTATGGCTAAGCCGTCAGCAGCCTGGTTAGCAGAATTTTAAATTTGTATTTGAAATCTTCACGTGCAAACTCAAGTTACAGTTCAAATGTATTCAGTCATTAACAGCATTCTATATTCATAAATTGATTTTAAAAAACTGATAAGAATTTTCCAGTCACATTCGTTTAAAAGTTGTAAGGTTTCGAGCATTGTTAATGTCTGTTTTCCAAAGAAGGTTATCCTTTGTGGTCTGAATATTGGACATATACTTATAATATGAAAGCAGTATTCCTTCGATTTCAGATTACAAAGTGTACAGAATTGGTTGAACTTTCCATTATAGGGGTTACCATTGATTGAAAGAACTTCACAAGAGTACAAGAGTAGTTTCTTTGCTATTCGTGAATCGTCATATCTGCAAATCTTAAGTATGAAGTCAGCCTGTGACTTGAGTGTGTCCGTTGACAATTTTGGTAGACCTGTTTCTAAATGTATGGCGTAATTAGGTGTATTTAATGGGAGATTGAAGAGTTTTTTAATGAAGTTCCTTTGGAATGCTTCAACTTCTTCATACTCATCAGGCCACCACACTTGCGAGGCGTAACATAGGGTGGATTTAACGACTGAGTTAAATATCTTGTATTTTACAGATACATTAATATTTTTGTTGAAGAACATATTTTCCCACGAAAGGTTGAGCAGACTTTGAGAGCTATTTGCTTTATCTCTAAGATGTTTACTGAAACTTAGAGTTGGATTCAGTTTGACTCCCAAATATTTCACCTCTTTAACGGTTTCAAGTGGTTGGCCATCGTATTTCCATTGCCTTTTTATGTGGATTCTTGGACATCGCGTAAAAACCCTCATTTTCAACTTTTGTGTATTGATTTTTAATCCCCATCTCTTACAGTAACATGACAGGCGGTTGGTCATCAGTTGCATATGTTCCGGAGATTCCGCAAGTACGACGGAGTCATCTGCATGTAGCAACACATTGATTGTGGTATTAGCAATTCTAACTCCCCCTGGCAGAGCATCTACTATGTCGTTTATATACAGAGAGAAAAGCAGCGCGCTGAGAAGGCATCCTTGTTTCACACCTGTATTTGTTTCAAACCACTCTGAATAAGTAGTACCATCCCAAACCGCTGCATTGGTATGCGTGTACATTTCTTTGGTAGCATTTATAAATTTTGACGATATGCCTAGTTGTGATAGCTTATAGAAAGGGGCATTTCTATTGACAAGGTCAAAGGCGGCTTTAAAATCCAAAAAAAAAGAGTAAACTTTTTTGCCTCAAGCTTGATACGCTTTGACAATGGATGTTAGAGTAAATATCTGATCTACAGTTGAATATCCTTTTCTTAAGCCAGCCTGTAAATCGGTTAGAATATTTTTGTGTTCAACCCATCTTACTAGCCTTTTTACCAAAATGCCGCAGAATATTTTGGCAATCGTATTCATAAAGGATTGATCCGTTTATTTTTCTAGCGATCTTTCAAAAATTCGAGTTTGACCTAATCCTAATGCTTGCTGGTTTATAAATTCAGTTTTCTTCTCGTGGCATAGGTTTTTGTAATAGGTATTAGCTTCGATATACCAATTGTATATGTTATGGTTTTGTGAGCATCGCAATGCTCGTAGGAGTGCAAATGATTTTGAGCGTGCTTTAAGACATTCTTTATCAAACCACTTTTGCTTAAAAGCTGTGTTCAGACCAGTACTTTTAACATGTGTTGAATGCCGAATAAACTCTGTAAGCTGTTTCGATAGTAGCTCTGTAGAGCTGGTATTCACGTCATTACATATAAGAAGAGTGTCTAAATTACATTGGTATGCAAATTTTTGTTCATTTTTCCAGCAGAGTCGAGGAAGTAAGTTCAGATTTATTTCTCTGGGTGAATATTTGCATGAGGCTTCCACCACAGTCGGCATGTGAACTAAAAAGGTTTCGCACTCAACTATATATCGTTTGATTCTTTTGATCCATTCATTGTTTACAGCACAATGGTCGTTGACGGATTTACCATTTCCACCAATAAATGTGTTGTGTCCTTCCTTATCTCCATCAGTACAGCCGTTCAGAATAATGCAGTCGTAGATCTGAAGCAAATGAAGTGTGACTTTACCATTTTTATTGCAAAACATGTCTTTGGAGTTTCTGACACAAAGAGATATAGCTGGGTTTGTAACAGTTTGTGCAGTTATGGTTTGTGCGTTTCCAACTCTTGCGTTCAAATCACCGATCAGTAAAATACTCTTGTCAGCTAGATGTTGCATTGTATTTTACAGCTTTTCAAATTCATCTGCCCTTTTTTTGCAATTTATGTAATAAGGAACGATACACAGATTTTAATATTGTTGTACCTCGCATTCACCAAAGGCAAACATTTTTAACATCGATATTTTAATGCCGTACAGACTACCTCCACTTGCTCGACCTTTAAGAGAAGTTTTGATTGCTTCGATCCACGTAAGCTTGAACCCGCTAAAATATTTTTCAAATTTGGTAAAGTTTTCTTTTGTGACATGTGTTTCAAATAGGGAGAATATATCGAATTTTTTTACATAATTAAAGAAACTAACAAATAACAGCTTATTATTTAATCCAGAAATATTATAAGATAAATAGTTCAAATAGTTTTGTCACAACACAATGTTATATTATAAATTTCACAATCATGTAAACACTTTTCCAGAAGTAAGATATTCGATTTATCAAATCTCTGTATTAGATACTGTGCGATAGCTAAAATCAATGTAAACTTTTTATAACGAAATAAACAAAATAAAAAAAAAAAAAAAAAAATATTATAAGATAAAATTTTAAAATAACTATTACTATTTATTTGGCTGACGGCATCTAAAACTCAATTATTAGTTAAACTATTACATTTATTGTTTAGTTGCCCCATCCCTTGTTCATCTAGTTCATAATGACGTCTGTTTGACAGTAAGTTTTCTCTGACAGTAGTGACAATTCCAAAGTTGATGTTTACAAACATGTTTTGCAGTATTGTTTCTCCGCTTTCGTTTTTTGTATTTTAGAATGTTTTTTTTATCCAAATAAAACATCTTGTCACGAACCAGCAGAGAATAATTGTGTTTAATTTTAATTGCTTCAGCCGGGTCGCACATTTTTTTGTTTCTGTTGCGATTGTTTACATCGGTCGCGTTGTATGAAAATACCTGTGCCCTTCAATTCATATCCATTTTTCAACATTTCTGCTGCAGTTTCGTTGCATCTCGTGTCAAGCTTGTATTTAATAATATTGTTGTTTTCCGAGTTGCACAGCTGTTGACATTTGGGGTGCCTCGTTGTTTAGCAAAAGTTGGGTTATGCCCTCTATTTTCTCTTGTGGATTGGTGTTTTTTTTTTTGGGATTGAGAAAATTAAATTTTTTCCACGTATTTCCTGACTTTGCAGTTCAAGCTCTTCTTCAAGTGTATGGCAACGATTTTCGAAATCCTGAATTTGTTTGGAAAGTTCTAAGTTTTGTTGGCGCAGAAGAACGATTTCTTTGTTCATTTTGTTCAGGTCATCTTTCGTTGCAAAATTGGCCATGGCGACTTGAAGTGAACTATCTATGATGCCTTTTATTTTTTGTAAATCAGATTGCGTCATAGCCATTTTTTGACAAGATTTAAAAGTTTTTGTTGTTCTGTTCTTGGATACTGGCGAAATTGGTATTTCTTCGGCTGAAGATTCGCGTATTTTTCTTTTGTTGTCGGTCATGTGACACAGGTGATAGGAGTGGTTGATGTTAATGGAGTTAGAGCACTATTGTTACTTTTTTTCCAATTGATATGCTTGTTAATATGAAAACACTTGGGCGATCGAACTTTGTATGTATTTTTATACGTTAAAATAATATTTAAACATTAAAATTCAAACGCGCGTGAATGTGAAACCTGAACCCGAACTTTTCTTTTAAATTGTACAGTTTAAATTATATCTAACATGTATTATTTTAGAGATACAGAACAAAAGTTCTTTACAACTTAGATAGTTCAAAGTTTATATAATAAGAAAATGTCAAAACATTAATAGGAAAAGTTAAGGGAAAAACACTACAATCAAAAACCCCTATTATGACTCATACAACTAATGACTCTTATAGCTAAATTGCACCTAGGCCCAACTATGCAACATGCAAGAACGATATAACTATGTATAATATCATAGCTTTAAAATATGATTGATTTTTCCTTGATTGAAGATGTTACGAATGAGCTCGCTCTCAGAATGAGAGCATTTGCTTAAAAATGTTGGTGTAATTTATCAATGATATGTGACATGGTATTTACATTTGCTTTTTCATGAAGCCTCATAGTAGAGAAATGCCAGGGCAGATTTAACATTAACTTTAGCACCTTGTTTTGGCATATTTGTAGTTTTTTAATGTGATATTTGGCACAGTCGGCCCACACAGGTTCACTGTACGTTAAGACTGGTTGAAAAATCGTTTTGAAAATTTGCAATTTGTTATCTATAGAAAGTTTTGATTTACGATTGATAAAGGGATAATGGATTTTAATGATTAGGTTTGCTTTTTGAACCGTACTCGACATATGTTTTTCAAATGTGAGTTTTTAATCGAAAGTAACTTCTAAGTACTAGTAGTAGCTTTCAGACCGCTCTATGCTGGTCGAGTTCAATTGAAGGTTTGTTTGAGGTAGGAATTGCTGTTTTCTGCGTCGAGTAAACCACATAGCCTGAGATTTATCTGCATTCGGTTTGATTTTCCATCTGAAGCAGAATAATTGAAACGCATCAAGTGCATTTTGAAGAGAATTTAGCGTGTCCTGTGCTATTATATTGGATGAAAACAGCGCTGTGTCATCAGTGCACAAAGCTAAGCTTAAATATGGTAACACTTCCATATTTAAGACTACTTTATTTAACAAAAAAAAAAAAAGGAACATTTATTTAAGTTAAACTTATAAACAAGAAAATTGCGGTCCTCTTGGTTTTAAATATGGCCTGGTTGAAGACTGGTTGAAAAATCGTTTTGTAAATTTGCAATTTGTTATCAAAAGAAAGTTTTGATTTACGATTGATAAAGGGATAATGGATTTTAATGATTAGGTTTGCTTTCTGAACCGTACTCGACATATGTTTTTCAAATGTGAGTCTTTAATCGAAAGTAACTTCTAAGTACTAGTAGTAGCTTTCAGACCGCTCTATGCTGGTCGAGTTCAATTGAAGGTTTGTTTGAGGTAAGAATTGCTGTTTTCTGCGTCGAGTAAACCACATAGCCTGAGATTTATCTGCATTCCGTTTGATTTTCCATCTGAAGCAGAATAATTGAAACGCATCAAGTGCATTTTGAAGAGAATTTAGCGTGTCCTGTGCTATTATATTGGATGAAAACAGCGCTGTGACATCCGTGAACAAAGAAAAAAAAAAAGGAACATTTATTTAAGTTAAACTTATAAACAAGAAAATTGCGGTCCTCTTGGTTTTAAATATGGCCTACCATGTTTTCCAGAGGATCTTTGTTGTTATTTCCCATTATGATTTCCATTTTGTCCTCTTTTCGCCAAGTCTTCCGCTGTTTTGGGCTTTGTTTCGTAATTTTATTGTTTCAGTCAAACGTTTCAAATATGGGTTACTGGGCAACACATGGGCATTGAGGTAGGCCGTATTTAACATTATTTTTTCACTCATTCTATTTTTTTTCTTAAATTATGATATCACTTAAATTAAGAAAATACATAACAGAATTTCGTTTTGGAAAACATAACAAACCATACTTACATGTAAAAACACTTAAGGAAAATCACCAAAAGAACAAAACGAAAATAGAAAAAACAAAATACCGCGTACAACTTTCAAGGCGGTCGTCCAAACTCACCACGAAAAACTGAGGCTAAACCTGTTTACGTAATACATATTTTTTTATTTCCATGTGGGTTTTGGTTTGGGTACTACAGTGGTAGACCATATTACCCACGTAGGCCACATTGACCGTACTAACTCTATATATGTCAAATGAGCAAATCTGATATGTACAGAATATAATCCTGCAAGTTTTATTCAAATGGTTTCATTCCATTTCCTATGAAAAATTTTGAGCGAAATTTGCATATTTTATTGCTACACGTTTCACTTATCGTCTTGGTGGGGTATTTTATTATGCTTTTTTTAACTAGGTTCTTATGTGTGTGGCCTTTTGTACTAGGTACCACAGGTTTATTTCGTCGGTGGATCAACAACACTTCACTGCAAAAACAGTCACTTCCATCTTCAAAACACCAACATTGGTTGACTTTTCTTTAACCTTTATTATTGTATATGTTACAAACAAGGATTTTAAAAGCTTGTACCTGACTGTCTTGATCACAACACTAGTGTTTGCAGGAAGGCCCCGGCCCTCCACGATCGACACCCAATGTTATATCTCTATAAATAAAAATCAATTTTTGTTTGTATGTTTTGTTTTATAGACTCTTAAATAGTAATAGATGAAGCAGAATTCTTTGAATGATTATGTTTCCCATTTTCTTTTAATTTATATAATAATATAATATATTATATATTATGCGTAGTAACGCGCCTGGTTAAACCAGTATATTATAAATAACATATTGTAAGTTAACACATCGCATTTAGTTCTGAACCCCATATAGGGTAGCATCTGGGATTTGCTGACTGTATCTATTCAGGTGCAAACCTGTTCACACGTTTATTGAAGATTAAGTTGCGTGGCGCTACTCGCGCGAGCACCGAACTTTAAATTACATAGCACCGGATGCACGCGCCGGTATAAAACTGATGAGCCTGCATTCTGGATGGTTGGAGCAGAGACTTCCTATGGGAATCAACACAGTTTTAGAATTCAGTCTGATTTTGGACATTGATAGGAAAGAAATAAATCTAATTAATAGAGACAAGACTATTTTGTTTTAACGAACGTAAGTCAAACAGTTGGGAGAAGGCGTTGCCTCCCCATTCGCGATTTTTTCTGGAATCCTGGAAGCAATATACTACGAAAAACATTTCAATTAATATAAAATGCAAAATATTCTTAAACGATTATTACTATTATTATTATTATTTTTATTATTATCTTTATTGTTATCATTTTTATAATTTTTGTTGTTATTTTCACTACTAAGAATATATTTTTTACATTCTTTTCTTTGTAGATTCGCTGTTTCTTAAAAGTGCCTTTTTTGAATCTGATTTCTTCTGCCCAACTCACTCAACCGTACATATACATATATATAGAAGTATCAGCTATCCTACTTTTAAATGGTGTTTTGTCAAAATGTCATCAAATTCCGAGGAAACACGGAAGAAATTTATAGCTGCACAACAAAAATCAGCACCACCGTCATTCGGTGCACCTGGTCCCATCTGGATAAACAACAGTGCACAAGAACCACTTACAATAAAAGTGCCATCTCGAAGCGCACCGTCTTCTTCTGTGGTACAATCATCTAATACTCTAGAACCAGAGCGAGTGTATGTATTTCCTTCTGGAAGTAATCCAAGCAATAATAGGCTGGAGGCAATTTCTGCTATATCCGCTCTTGGAGGTAATGGGGTAACAGTTGGAGACACAACAGCTCGTGGTCACGCACGATCAGTAAGCCACGGAGGAGGTTCAATTTTAACGCCAGGTGGTAGACCCTTGAAGTCAGCAATCAAGGGACATCAACGTGCATTTTCTCATGGTCAGATAACTGACTCACCAAACGCAGTTGTGGTACGAGGTCATAGTCGTATTGGATCTAAAACTGATTTTATCCTTCCTCCGGGTCATAAAGAAGAGAGTGAAATTAGAGATTTCGGACCTTCCGCACCAACATCTGCTCGAGTGGGCCATTCAAGACAAGCTTCACGGTCAGAATCTATTTATACATTGCGTCGGACTGATACTCCCCCATGGTGGAACAAAATCGGTATTTGCCAAAATGACAAGTCCGAGGAACGTAGTTATCGGATAGTTGTGCCAAATCACACTGTGCCACCTAAAACTCCCAAAAGAGACCATCCAAATGGACGTTTTGTTTGTAATAAAATACGAACAACTAAGTATACACTTTTGTCATTTATTCCAAAAAATCTTTTGGAACAATTTCATCGTGTGGCAAATCTTTATTTTATATTCATTGTTTTGTTAAATTGGTTTCCGGCAATTAATGCATTTGGTAAGGAAGTCGCAATGATACCAGTGCTGTTTGTTCTGGGCGTTACTGCAATAAAGGATTTGTTTGAGGATAGAAGAAGAAGATATTCGGATAAAAGAATAAATAATACAACTTGTAGAGTTTACGATGGGTAAGTACGAACTAAATATAAAATAAAGTAGCAAGTATTCGAATGCTTACCTAATTCCAATAGTCCGAAATATAGATCAAATATAAACAAACATATTTATTAACTAGATATTAGGACTGATAATCCGTGGGTCGCAAAATTACTAACACCTTGCGCTTAGAAACGCCTTGTACTTGTACTCTTTAGTTAATCTAAGAAAAAAAAATAATTGTTGAGTTTACGTAGACAATGCCGAATTCAGTTTTTTTAATGAATTGAATTCAATCAAATTAATGAGATGATGATTCAAGCGTTGGCTCATTGTGTTGGTGCGTTGCTTATGCTTTTTCAGGTTCCAGATTCACATCTGACTGAAGCTATTTTTTAAATTCTTCCAATACCACTTCATTAGATACTGTGTGAATAAATATTTCATATTCTGTTTTCCGAAGTATTCTATTTGCAAAGAATATAGTAAGTCTTTTCGGAATAATTTTTTTACAGGAATTTTTTCTCTGCTCTAATTGTAAACAAATGTGGTGGCCCGTGGCGTAAAGCCGGCATAAAGGTGTAGGTCCCTTCAACTCGTGAGAGAACAATAACACGCACAACATGAGTGGTTTCCTAGAAACTAGGCCCTGGCTGTATGGGCGGTAACACTCGTATTAAATATATACCATAATTGTAAACAAGTTCGAAAAAGGGAAAACCTATCCCCAGGAAAAAATGGAATGTATTATACATTCATGTATTATACATATTATATATATATATACTTTCTGCCGAAAAAAATCTTCTCCATTTATTTGGAAGATTTACGAGATGTGATTCTACCTTCCTCTAACTTAGGTTAGTAGCTTAGAATGTCTTCTCATTTAATGCAAAAATAAATAAAAGGCAAACGGATCTCAAAAGAGAAAAAACATCTTTTAAAAAAACCTCAATCAACTTCCAAAGTTCAGGCGATCTATGGTGCCAATTTTCCGAGTTAGGCCTTGTATCCGTGGATAGACTCATGTCGTCGTATAGTTCGTATTATTCGTGGTCCTCATCGAGAACTTATATTATATAATGATAATAAAGTTTTTTTTATAATACAAAACCATTGTTTATTGTTTTGATATGTATGTCCATTTCGTCAATCTCTCACCATTGTGTCAAATGTTGAGTACTTCAAAATCTAATGTTTATCGAATGCTTTATGTTTTTACATATTACGGATGCAAATCTGCCGAGCAGATTTATAATTACTGCAGTCACGGATTGCTCATGTTGTATGTATTTGTTGGTTGTTTCGTACAACATTGTTCTTATAATAGTTTATGTTCTCACGCATTTTATCTTTCTTCTGAAACATTATTTGATATTTTGATAAGTGGAGTATTTTATGTATGGAAAAAAACGGAAAAAAAAATTGAAAAACCTTCAATGTAAAGAGAAAAAAGAAAAGAAATAAATTAATAATATATTAATAAAAAATATATATAAACGTATATATAAATAAATAAATAAATAGATATATATATATAAATAAATTAAAAAAATTAAATTGTATGGTTAAATTTTCTTCAAGTTAAATCCATCGTTCTAAATATCCCCATAGCTAAGCGTGGCTTCAAGACGTTCGAGGATTCATTGTCCTCAACGAATAAGTATAGGACAACCAATAACAATGTCGCGTAGTGAAAATCGCTTCAACATTTTGACATCGTCAACATCATCATCGTCAATGACTCATCGCTTCCGAAGACACGCCGTCATCAACGGTCATCACAGCATCCGAAAGCTCCACAACGTGAAGTGCAAACCAGCCAAATTGTCATCCCACAAAGCTCTTCATCTGCGGAATGCTCCACTTTGTCATTGGCTGTGATTTAAACTGTAGACATCGCAATTGACGTCACATAACTTTACAATTGTGTACCCATCTAGTCCAAATTATATTACCTCTGCAGAAAGATTCAATCCTTCTACTCCTGACTTCTTTCTGTCTAATATTCCTAGCATCCTCAGTTCACATTTCGTCATTAACGCTTTAAGTTCTGACCATCTTCTAGTCACATGTAATATTCTCTCTAGACCGAAAACTCTTAATGTGCCTCGATTTTAATAAAGCGAATTGAGATGCATTCCGATATCGCCTCTCCTCTACTTTTAACATCTGCCCTATAAATTTGGAATCATCAATCATTCGTAGTAACATCGACGATTTTTTGGAGGACAAAATCAAAGATTGCATTCTAGTTTCTGTTTCAACGAAGTCTCAGTGCCAAAGATCTACCATTATTCCGCGATCTATATTAAGTTCAATGAAAATCAGAAACCATTATAGAAAGAAATGGCAGATACATCAATTGGCTGATGATTTCAGACAAATAAAGGCTCTGACAATATTAATTATATCGAAAATTGCAGAGTTTAGAAACAGCAGTTGGAACAGAAAACTCAGTTTACTCAATGCCAGTTCCAAATCCTTCTGGAATATCAATAAAATAATCAGAAAAAAACACTTCCCATTTTCTAGTTTGGTAGAAAATGGTGCATTGATTATTGATAGTCTTTTTAAAAAATCACTTAGTAACTCACGATATTGTTTCTCGAAGGGAATCTGTGGTTGCTAGTGAGATCGCTTCATTACCACACTTATTTACTTACTTATCAGGCAGACGAACCATGAAGGGTCTGAGCCTGAACAATAGCTGCTTCCATCGGTGACGGTCCTGGGCACGCTGTTTCCAGGCTCGGATTCGAAGGCCCTCTTTGCTGGAGCATTGTTGTCCATTCGCTCGATGTTGTCGAGCCAGTGTAGTCGACGGATTTTTGCCTTCCGGACTAAATCCACATCCTTGTACAGCTCGTAGCGTTCGCGGTTGTGTCTTCTCCTCTATTCGTCTTCCTCGCAGACGGGACCATATATCCGATGTAGAATTTTTCTTTCTAAGGCACAGAATCAGTCTTACTTAATGTCCAGCTTTCGGCTCCATTAAGTAAGACTGGCAGGATAAGGGTTTTGTAGAGCACGACTTTGTTCCTTCGAGTCAGGAATTTCGAGCCCAGTTGTTTTGACAGACCGAAGTAGCATCGGTTGCCAAGGGCGATTCTACGTCGGAACTCCACTACGATGTCATTCGTGGAGTTTACATTTGCCCCGAGGTAGACAAACTCCTTTACTACTTCGAAATTGTAACTGTCGATTGTAACGTTTTGGCCTAGGTGATGTGCGGCGGATCGTTTTTTGCTCGACAGCATATATTTTGTCCTGTCCTCGTTTGCCTTTAGTCCAACTCATTTCGTCGCACATTAATGTCGATGTCATCAGCGTATCCCAACAGCTGGATTGACTTGTAGAAGAATTGCCGATTGCCCGCCGCACTATGTTCTCCAGTACCAAATTGAAGAAATCAAACGCCAGCGCATCTCCTTGCCGAAATCCGGTGCAGGTTTCGAACGGTTCAGAGGTTTTGGAACCGAACTGCACGGTGCATCGCGTATGTGTTAGCGTTGTGCGACACAATCGGATCAGTTTTCCCGGGGTCCCGAATTCGGCCATCGCTTCGAATAGCTCCTTGCGATGAATGCTGTCGCATGCGGCTTTAAAATCGCTGATCTTCTCCGGGATCTGCCTTAGTGTGAAGATTTGGTCTATAGTCGATTTGCTGGGCCGGAAGCCGCACTGGTACCTGCCGATTAGTGCGGTGCAAAACGGCTTTAGACGTTCACACAGTACGCTGGATAGGATTTTGTAGGCGACATTGAGCAGGGATATACCTCTATAGTTCTTGCAGGAGGTAGGATCGCCTTTTTTATGGATAGGGCATATGGAGATGATATTCCAGTCTTCGGGCATAGTTTCATCTTCCCAAATTCGGCAAATGATTTGGTGCATGCTCCCTACCATTACATTGCTCCCAGCTTTGAAAAGCTCCGATGGTAAGGCATCTGAGCCTGCGGCTTTGTTGTTCTTCAGCCTTGTGGCTGTACCGCCTTCTTCAAATCTAGGTGGGAGCACTAATCGAAAATCGCCTAACAAAATTATGGGCATGGGGTCCCATCATCAGAATATATCATTTCCAGTAAGTGATTAGCATTTTTGCTTTTATTTTTGGGAAATGTTATCGCACAATGTATACCTTGAGCACATATATAGCTCAATGGCAATTGATCCTAGAATTTTATTTGTATACCTGTTACCAGTAGTTATTATTTTTTTTAGATCCCTTTCATTAAGGTGGCCGTCTCGATTATGCCACTCAATTTAGCTGTCTTTATTCCATACTGCAGGTGCAACTTCAATGTCTGATGTAACAAGACATAAATCTCTTCTTCTTAAACCGTTCACAATTTTTCGATCTCTATGAATAACCACAGTTTCGTTCTTTTAAAATGTTATTTCATATCCCTTGGATGTTATTTTTGTTATTGAAAATAAATTTGATTTTAGGGGGACATAAAGCACGTTCTTCAGCATGATTATTTTAACCGTTGATCCGTCGTTTACGATAAATTGAACGATACATTTACCAACAATTTGTGTTACGCAATCAAAAGCGAGTCTCAAACTTTGATCAAATACGTTTGAGAATGTAATAAGTCTCGCTCTGTCTTTGCACATGTGAGATGTTGTTTCGCTATCAACACACCGTTAGATACATTTTGGTAAGCGGTTACTGCGATTTCATTAGACACTCTCTCAACAATTTTGACCTTGGTGCTTGCGAATGCATCTTCTGCTGCTGAAGTACTTTTCTTTTTCTGTTGATTTTGCTCAACAATATTGTAATCAACTTGATATTCTGATAGGGCTTTGTATTTAAAAAACGCCTCTTGAATATTGCTGACATCAAGGCCAAGCTGTCTTACATCCGGTCTTCCTCTTTTGCTGGAGCGTTGTTGTCCATTCGATGTGGCCGAGCTAGTGTAGTCGACGGATTTTTGCCTTCTGGACTACATCCACATCCTTGTATACTCCTCCATTCGCCTTCCTCGCAGACGGGACCATATATCTGACGTAGAATTTTTCTTTCGAAGGCACCAAGAATCAGCTCTGCAGCCTTACTTAATGTCCAGCTTTCGACTGGTTTGAGAATGTCTCGATCGATAATATGTCTCGATCTGTCTTTGCACATGTGAGATGTTGTTTCGCTATCAACACAATATTGTAATCAACTTGATATTCTGATATTGCTTTGTATTTAAAAAACGCCTTCGTTTGAGAATGTCTCGATCGATAATATGTCTCGATCTGTCTTTGCACATGTGAGATGTTGTTTCGCTATCAACACAATATTGTAATCAACTTGATATTCTGATATTGCTTTGTATTTAAAAAACGCCTCTTGAATATTGCTGACATCAAGGCCAAGCTGTCTTACATCCGGTCTTCCTCTTTTGCTGGAGCGTTGTTGTCCATTCGATGTGGCCGAGCCAGTGTAGTCGACGGATTTTTGCCTTCTGGACTACATCCACATCCTTGTATACTCCTCCATTCGCCTTCCTCGCAGACGGGACCATATATCTGACGTAGAATTTTTCTTTCGAAGGCACCAAGAATCAGCTCTGCAGCCTTACTTAATGTCCAGCTTTCGGCTCCATAAAGTAGGACTGGCAGAATAAGGGTTTTGTAGAGCATAACTATGGTCCTTCGAGTCAGGAGTTTCGAGCCCAGTTGTTTTGACAGACCGAAGTAGCATCGGTTGCCAAGGGCGATTCTACGTCGGATCTCCGCGTCAATGTCATACGCGTATCCCAACATCTGGACTGACTTGTAGAAGATAGTGCCTTCCGTGTTGACTTTTGTCCGCCGCACTAACTTCTCCAGTGCCAAGTTGAAGAAACTATATTGACAACACACATGTTTTTTAGGCGATGAATATGAAGGTTAGGTTAGGTTGTAGTGGCTGACTGCTGCAGAGCAGTCACACTTAGGCCAGAATAGGCCCATTGTGATACCACGCGGATTGACTTCTAACGCTGGAACCAGTTGGTGCTGCTAATGAACCGATTTAGTTGGCCAATGCTGGCACTTTTTAGCTCGTTACGATCGCTGAAGTAGTAGGCTCCTAGATGCAGGAACCTACGACTGGCAAGAGCACTGCAGGAGCAGAGAAGGTGATGAGTGTTCTCTTCCTCCTCTTCATCAATGCAGCTTCTGCAAAAATCATTATATGGTGCACCCATCCTGCAAGCATGAGTGCCAATTACACAGTGCCCGGTTATGACTCCTATAAGGGTCCTTACTGAGGGCTTGCTGAGTCCAAGTAGACTGAGTGACCGTTTTAGGTTAAGTGATGGCCAGATTTCTTTTGTTTTAAGGCAGGTGGTGCCTTCTAGCCATTTTTCATTGGTGGTTTTGATTGTATGAATCTTTAAAAGATGATAGGCTGTAGCGATCGGCATGGAAGGTGGTACCCCTTCTATCGATAGGGATGAGGTTGTACCACACCTAGCGAGTTCGTCGGCTTTGCAGTTTCCTGGTATGTCACAATGTCCCGGCACCCACATGAGGTGAATGTTAAAATGCTCGGCCATCTCGTTAAGAGACAGCCTGCAATTAAGGGATGTTTTAGAGTAGAACATGACATTGTCCAGGGATTTTATGGCGGCCTGACTATCGGAACAAATGGTGATATCCCTTTTTGATATCACATTGTTTTTAAGCCAGGACAGCACCTCTTTAATCGCTATGGTTTCTGCCTGAAAAACGCTACAGTGATCAGGGAGCTTCACGGAGATGGCAATATTGAGGTCTTGTGAATAGACACACGCACCCACCCCTTCTTTTGTCTTTGAACCATCCGTGAAGATGCGCAAAGGATCTTTCAGTGTTTGCATATCAGTCAGCCAGTCCGATCTGGAGGGAATACTGATTGAGAATTTCTTTTCAAAGATGGCCTGGGGTAGTAGGCGGTCGGTGTCGCTAGGTAGGAAGTTAAATTCCTTGAGAATGGTTGAGTGGCCAGTGTTGAGTTCGGACCACAATCGAAGTGTTTTGAGTCTCATGGCTGTACTTGCTGCTGCTTGTTTCCCCAATATTTCCAGAGGTGGGAGGTGGAGGAGAATATTCAGTGCGTCTGACGGAGTACTTCTCAGTGCCCCGCTGATGCACAGGCAGGCCAGTCTTTGTACTCGGTTGAGTGCATTGCAGTTTATAGCCTTGTTTAGTGCTGTCCACCAAACTGAGACACCATACAAAAGTGTCGGTCTGACAATAGAGGTGTAAATCCAGTGAGCGATGCGAGGTTGTAGGCCCCATTTGCATCCAATGGGCTTTTTGCAGCAAAAAAGTGCAGAAGATGCTTTTTTAACCCTTTCCTGGATATTGAGCTTCCAGTTTAGCTTGCTGTCGAGAGTGAGACCCAGAAATTTCGCACTGGTGGTTAGCTGTAATGTGGTGCCGCACAGCAGTGGG
The DNA here is from genome assembly GCA_916610145.1 of Eristalis arbustorum. Lineage (NCBI taxonomy): Eukaryota > Metazoa > Arthropoda > Insecta > Diptera > Syrphidae > Eristalis > Eristalis arbustorum. The sequence continues at coordinate 53,226,386 of OU744319.1, read as the reverse complement.
GGGTCGAATTGGGGGATTTTGTATCTTTTGGTGAAGAGTACGATATCCGTTTTTTGTGGGTTGACGCCTAGTCCGCATGTTTGTGTCCATGCCTCTAGCTTGTCAAAGGCATTCTGCATTATGTCTCTTAGAGTAGAGACGAATTTGCCGAATGCCGCTATGGCAATATCATCCGCATACGCAATAACTTTGCACCCTACCTCTTCCAGTATTAGTAGCAGTTCATTTACCGCTACGTTCCAAAGAAGGGGTGAGAGAACACCTCCTTGTGGGGTGCCCCTATTAACTCCTCTATGGATCTTAGCGTCTCCCATCTGAGAGTGTATTACTCTGGTGGTGAGTAGCTGATGAATGAAGGCCACTAGGGGCTTTCCGATCCCGAGGTTGCTAAGCGCAAGTGAAATTGCTTCCGGGTTGATATTGTTAAAGGCACCCTCGATGTCGAGAAAAGTCACAAGTGTGTATTCTTTATCCTATCAGAGAGTGGAGGGCTGTTTCTACAGATTTGCCCTTGTTGTAGGCATTTTGTGCAGATGAGAGTCTGCATGCTGGGATAGCATGCCTGATATATTGGTCTATAAGTTTCTCCAAGGTTTTCAGGAGAAACGAGGAGAGACTTATTGGCCTGAGGTCCTTTGGTTTGGCATGGGAGTATTTACCCGCTTTGGGGATAAACACTACTTTGACCCTTTTCCAGGTGCTGGGGACATGACTGAGACTCATACAGCCTTTGAATATGCTAAGAATCCAAGGCATGATGAGGTCAGCTGTTCTTTGGAGCTCCGCCGGGATGATGCCGTCAGGTCCCGCTGACTTGAAGGGTTTGAAGCTTGTCAGTGCCCACATGATAGTGGTGTGGCTGACATTTATAAAGTTACATGAAGTTTTTGGGGGAGATACCACTTCCTTATTGGCTCTAATCGGGAAGTTGCCCGGAAAGTGTGTATCAACAAGGAGACTGAGGGTTTCCTCGCTGGATGTGGTCCAGGTTCCGTCAGGTTTTTGTAGGAAGCTAGGCGATTTAGGGGATGATGCCAGAATCTTTCTTAGCCTGGAAGCCTCGGAGACTTCTTCGATTTTACCACAAAAAAGTCTCCAAGAGGTTCGTTGGGCCTTTCTCAATTCAGTTTTAAAGGTACTGAGGTGTTCCTTATAGGAATCCCAGTCCTTAGCATCACGAGAGCCCTTCGCCTTGTTAAAGAGCTTTCTACAACTCTTGCGCAAAAGGTCAATTTCATGGTTCCACCAGGGAGGTTTAGACTTGCCTCTTTGCCTGCTGATTGGACATGACATTGCCATTGCATTGTTGAGAGTTTTTGTGAGGTTGTCCACCGAATGTTCGAGATCAGTGGGGTTGCTCGACATTGTTGCCGCAACAATCTCTCTATATCTTGGTTCTCTTAGGATTTCTAAAGACCCTTGGGGATGGGGGGGCACTCGCTATACTGAACATTAGATAGCGGTGATCAGAGAAGGAGTGATCGGATGATACCCTCCAATTGCTGATTCTATCCGCTATATGGTCAGACACGAGTGTAAGGTCTAGGACTTCCTGTCTATTCCTAGTTACGAAGGTAGGTGTATTACCTTGGTTACACAAGTCTAATCTACTACTTATAAGGTAGTTGAAAAGGTACTCACCTCTTTCGTTGATGTCCGTGCTTCCCCATATTGTGTGATGGGCGTTTGCATCACAGCCTAGGATTAGCGCGGTTTTTGTTCTTTCCGACTCAGCAATCATCCTTTTCAGTGTCTCTGACGGACATTCCCCATGGTCATGGGCCATGTAGGAGGAAACTAGTGTAGCATCAGATACACGCAGGTATAAAAACCCGCGCCACAGTCCGTTCCCGGACAGTCGATCACAACCAACCGTATAGATCACAGAAAAAAATAAAGTTTATTGAACCGATTCACTCGTGTTGCATTTTCTTCTTTTACAACTCAGAAGTGGGATCAAGAACCCCAACGGCCATACATCGCGAAATCTAGCATACGCGCCGTGGACGGTACGGTGATTTTTTTTTGTCTTCTGCCAACTTTCGTTCTTGAACGACCGCGGGTGCGTGGTAGACGAGGCCACCGAACGCAGAGTGACGAGTACGGTACTTGCGAGCGACGATCGCGAAGAGTGCACTGGTTTTTTGCCGGCCTTCGTTTTTTTTGCCTGCCTTCGTTTTTTTTTTGCCTGCTTTCGCGAACAGCACAGGAGGGCAACGACCTCAAAAAGTCTGCGCTGCTTCATCGAGCGAAATTTGTTGTGGTCAATCAGCTGACTGTGCGCTTGCCGTAGGACCGCGATTGTTGGTAGACGATCAGCTGTACGCAGTGATGGAAGCGGGATACGATTCAATGACTCGTGATGAGCTCCGGGATGTGCTGAGGGAGCGCGGCATGTCAACGTCGGGGACGAAGGAGGAGTTGCTGGCCAGACTACGTGTTTCGATGGCGAGTACAGAAGCCCTAGCGGAGGCTGAAGAACCATCGCTGCCGCGCACGCCGCTACAGCCCGAGACCGAAAAAACCGATGAACTCACTCTACTGCGTGCCGAGCTGCAACGACTGATGGAGAAGGTCGTCGAGCTTGTCATGTACATGTCATGTAAATGTATTATGTCACTAACACTGTTACTATCACTTTGACATATCAATAAAGTCAGTTCATTGTTCTGCACTGAACCAACCGGTCGTATTTATTTGAGTGAGCATTATTGAATGTCACATGGTGTCAGAATCGCGAACCTTACTCTATTAAAATTGTGAAAAGAACCTACTACAAAAAAAAAAAAAAAAAAGAAAAAAAGGTGGTGCATTTATTTATGAGTTAAATATTAAATAGTTCTAAAAGTACGATGCCGGACCCCGTAACCGACTCCATCAGTGCACAAAACAATGGATCATCATTTGTTAAGCCGCCGAAGCCATTAGTTATCTCTAATAACAATATGGCCTTAACATGGAGACACTGGATACAGCAATATACATGGTTTTCAGTTGCCGCGGAGATGGGCAAGAAATCTCCAGAAATTCAAGTGGCTACTTTTATGTCTTCTATCGGAGCAGATGCCGCTAACATTTTCAACTCGTTCTCACTAACGGCAGATGAGTGTAAAAAGCTGTCCATCATTCAAAAGAAGTTCGAGGAGTACTTCGCTCCAAAAGTCAACGTTACCTTTGAACGTTATACATTTAACATGATGAGCCAAAATCAAGGTGAGTCATTTGATGAATTTCTAACTAAAATCATAAACCAAGGAAAAAAGTGTGACTTTGGAACGTTAGAAGATTCTCTCATCAGAGACAGAATTGTTGTTGGTGTGATGAGCGATGCAATACGGGAAAAATTGTTGGCTGAAGAAGATCTCTTATTGAATAAAGCTATTAAAATATGTAGGGCGAGTGAGGCAGCAACATTACAGCTACGAGAATTGCACAAGACCGATGAAGTGAATGCAATAACAAAATACAAACAGCCTGTACATACTGCACACTCGACCAAATACTCAACTAAACGGCAACGAAATTTCATGACAGACAAACAGAACAACAAATACACACAAAGTCATACAGTGGATTGCAATAGATGTGGAAAAAATCATGCAAAAAATAATTGCCCGGCATATCGACATAAATGCTCCAAATGTCAAAAGAGAGGGCATTACTCAGAGGTCTGTTACAGAAAGAAGCAAGTGCACTCACTGAATGATAAAGATCATTTTGGGAGAGAAGGAAATTGTTCCAACACATATTCAAGTGACACAGACTCTAATAATTTGCTTGTTCTGGCTGTCGAGACAAACAAAGACACAAAAAACAATTGGTATGAAGAAATTGAAATAATTGGCAAAACGGTGAAACTGAAATTAGACACTGGTGCACAGTGCAACGTGCTTCCAAAATCAATTGTTGACAAACTCAAACCTCATATGGTGAGTCCTAACACGAAGAAGTTAATATCTTTCGGTGATAACCAAATCGACGTGTGCGGGGAAATTAATGCAAAGTGTGTGGTGCGCCATCAAAAGGCTCGAATAAATTTTAAAGTAGTGGATTATCCAGTCGTGCCAATCCTAGGAAAAAATGCATGTGAAGCGCTTAATTGAGTAGTTCGTGTTGAAGAGCTTAAAATCAACAATGACATATTTACCGGACTTGGATGTGTGAAAGATTATGAGTATGATATAGATTTAGTGGAAAATCCGCGATTTGAAATCTATGCTGCACGTAAAATACCACATGCTATTCGCGACAAAGTTAAGCACGAAATCGACAAAATGCTTGAAATGGATGTACTTGAGAAGACCAAAGGGATAACCCCTGCAGTGTCTCCAATGGTGGTGGTAAACAAAAACGGCAAAATAAGAATTTGTATTGATCCATCAGATGTTAATAAAAATATTATCAGACGGTACCATCCACTTAAAACAGTTGAAGAAATTGTAGCAAATATTAAGGAATCAAAATTTTTCACATTGCTTGACTGCAAGAAAGGGTTTTGGCAGATCAAAGTGACGCCGCGCACATCGCAAATGTTAACGATGGCTACTCCCTGGGGCCGAGTATCATACAAACGTCTTCCATTTGGTGTAGCATCAGCATCAGAGGTGTATCAGGGTTATATGTCCAATCTACTAGATGGAATAAAAAATACGGAAGTATCGATTGATGACATTCTCATTCACGCTAAAACAATAGAAGAGCTAGAAAATATAACACAACAAGTGCTTAATAGAATTCAAGACTCTGGACTTAAATTATATAAAGAGAAATGTGTTTTTAATACAACAAGTGTTAAATTCCTCGGACATATACTTACAAGTGAAGGTGTTCAAGCAGATCCAGAAAAGATCAGTGCTATTATGTCTCTAAAAACACCAGAGAACAAAGTCGAGCTCCAAAGATTGCTTGGGATGGCCACATACCTGAGTAAGTTTATCAAAAATTTTTCTGAGCTGACACATACATTGAGATCCTTATTAAAAAAGGATGTTGTTTGGGACTGGACCAAAGATCACACCAGTGCTTTTCAGCGCTTAAAAACAATATTCTCCAGCACTCCCGTGCTAAAATTTTATGATCCAAATGATGATGTTGTACTGCAAGTGGATGCAAGCAGTAAAAGTCTCGGTGCTGTACTACTTCAACGAGATCAGCCAGTTGCATACGCATCCAAGGCTTTGTCAACATCACAAGTGTTATATCCACAAATACAAAAAGAAGCTTTAGCCATACAATTCGGCTGTCAAAAATTTCGAGAGTATATAGTTGGAAAAAAGTTAACTGTGGAAACAGATCACAAACCACTTATTCAATCTGCTCCAAACAGATTACAAAAAATTTTGTTTCAGTTAACACAATATAATCCAAATGTGGTATATAAGAAAGGTAAAGAAATGGTGTTGGCTGACATATTGAGTCGAGACTGTATGAATGCATTTTGTGAAGATGAAATCAATGATCGAACTGAAATATACATGATCCATGAAGTCTCCAATGAATGCCTTCAGCGTTTTGCAGAGAAAACAGAAACTGACAATGAACTTCAGTCTCTTATCAAACTATGTCAACGCGGATGGCCAGACTCTATCCGTAAGATTCCAGCTGATCTCCGAAAGTACTGGACATTTCGAGAAGAAATAACTTACGATAACAAGATTTTGTACAAGGGCACTAAACTAATTGTACCCGCAGCATTGCAAAATGAAGTATTGGCAAAAATACACGAGGGACATCTTGGAATCCAAAAATGTCTGAACCGAGCTCGAGAGTTGATTTTCTGGATTGGGATGACAGTCGACATAATCAATTTCATCAAGTCATGCGGGATTTGCCAAAGCTACCAAGTATCAAAATCTAAAGAGCCTTTGATTGTAAAAAATATCCCTAAACTTCCTTGGGAGATAGTAGCTATTGATTTATTTTATTTTAATAATAATGATTATCTTCTTATTGTTGACAGTTATTCAGGATTTTTCGACTTCGTCCGTTTATCGAATTTATCTTCAAATCAAGTCATCAAACACTTGAAAAGATGGTTTTCAACACACGGAATACCGGTCGTTCTCGAAAGTGACAATGGTCCCCAATTCTCGTCTTTGGAATTCCGAAAATTTGTTAAGAACTGGAGTATCACGCACCAAACGTCAAGTCCAAAGTATGCCAAATCCAACGGACTCGCTGAGCGCTATGTGCAAATAGCAAAAGGGCTGTTAAAAAAGTGCTTTAAGGACGATACAGACATTTATATTGCACTTTTGAATTACCGCAACACTGCAAGAAACAACGAACTGCTGTCTCCAAACCAGCGACTAATGAGTCGTTTAACAAGAACGCTTTTACCAACTTCAGCATATCACCTCAGACCTAAAATCATCAACAGGGTTCAACAAAGTTTAGAAGCAGCCAGAGGGAAAACCAAAAGGTATGCCGACATTGGAGCTAGACCATCACCAAAAATGTCACCAGGTGATAAAGTTCGATTGCAAATCAAGAAAAGAGAATGGATTTCAGGCCAAATAGACAAGCTAGCAGAAAGTCCACGCTCTTACGTTGTACGAACAGATGATGGAAGAACCGGCGTAATGCGATCCATATACATCCAACATCAGCAGCAATTCCAGTGAATAAAGAAGTAGTTGCAGACTCTGCAGTCGATTCCTCCAGTAAAGGAAAAGAAATCACAAGCCCCAAACATTTCGAGGCAACGATTAACCGCGAAGAAGGTCCAAATCAACAGTCCTCAACAAGAAGTTCTGTTACAATACCTAACCAATCTATCATCACTCGGTTTGGTAGAGTTGTAAAGCCAGTTGACCGCTATAGACCATAGACCACTTTACAATTTTGAAATATAGTCGAAAAAAAAATTTCGAATAAAAAAAAAAAAAAAAAAAAAAAAAAAAAAAAAATAAATTAAATTGAATTTCTATGACAAATGAATTACTCTAAATCTTTGAATTTTCATTGTTTGTATGGAGCAATAATTTTGCATCGAATTTGTAAAAAAAAAAAAAAAAAAAACAGAAAAAGGGGGATGTCATGTACATGTCATGTAAATGTATTATGTCACTAACACTGTTACTATCACTTTGACATATCAATAAAGTCAGTTCATTGTTCTCCACTGAACCAACCGGTCGTATTTATTTGAGTGAGCATTATTGAATCTCACAGAGCTCACTATCGCACAGTCGGGGGTTGCAGGGAAGGGTTCGGCTGTAAAGCAAAATGTGGTGAACACAGTCGGCACAGCACAGGGTGCCACTGTCGGGTCGGGCCGGCAGATACGCCCGACTATTGCTGATGATCCGATGCGGGAGGAGATGAGAAGGGAGAGGTGCTGTACACGCAACGCGTACACAGTCCGAGACGTAGCAGAGATGCTGCCGCCATTTGATCCATGACGGACTCTCCTCCGAGGCTTGGAAGAAAAAGGTGCGAGACATCCAACGGATTTATGAGCTGAATGAAAGGCTGGTGCTAATGGCCGCGAGCAGCAGATTAGTGGGAGCAGCGCATTTGTGGAGCTGTAGCGTAACAGCAGAATCGTTGGGAGATTTCTTCGCGGAGTTGTGCTACAACTTCCCGGCGGCGGACGACGATGCCGATGTCCACGACAGGCTGCGAGATAGAAGGCAACGCCCCAACGAGGACACGGAAGAGTACGTCTTCGAAATGAGAAGGGTAGCGTCTCGGGGACGTGTGCATGAGAGCACTCTCGTCAAATACATAATCCAAGGGATGGCGGACGTGGAGTGCCACGAAGCCTTCAGAGCGCTAAGGCCAACTTCAGTAAAGGAAGTCCTCGACAGAGTTCGTTGGATCATGGGACTGAGGGGCAATGGACATCGAGAGATAAAGCCACGACGAAAGGTAACAGAGCAGCGGGACGCCGAACGGGAACCAGGTGCTGGACCCGGGGGAAACGGGGCACAGTGCTTCGGATGCCATCGAACTGGACACTACAAAAGGGACTGCCCACAGAGGGATGGCGGGCGAGACCAAAGCAGCACCCAACCGAAAAAGCCAAACCAACTGCTACTGAAGGAGACCAGGTCGGAGTACGAGAAGGACGCCAGGGTGAGCATTTATCGACTTAGGAAGCGATTGTGTCACATTGCGTCGCTCTATCGCCGAGGAGGGAGGCTTGAAGTACGTCGGTGACAAAAGACGCTTGAGCGGTTTCGGAGGGGGAACCTGCCACACGGTGGGGAGATTGCTGGCTGAGGTTGCGGTAGACCAGCTGAGGTCATGGTGCGAGGTTCTAATAGTGCCTGACGAGAGCCAGCCTTACCCGATGTTGATCGGGCGAAAACTGTTGGATCAACCTCAGGTCAAGGTCGTGAAAACCCACAACTGCATCACGATCACCGACTGCATGGCAGATAAACCCAGAGCGCTACTGGTGGCAGAACGTCGGCGAGGAGGAGCAAAAATGCTCGAGCTTTCGCTGGACGACCTCAATACAGGGGAGCTGGCCCAAGGAGACAAAGAAATCCTGCACGCTCTTGTCAACAAATATCGGGACTGCTTTGCCACGAATGAGGAGGAGCTGGGAGTGTACCGCTTTGGCGAGTGTTCCATCGAGCTCACGACAACGGCACCGATCTGCGTTCAGCCGTACAAATTGCCGTTCGCGAAGAGGGAGACGGTGAAGGAGATGGTTTCCACCATGCTGAAGCAGGGGGTTTTCCGACCATCGTATTCCGACTACTGCGCGCCGGTGACTCTCACAAAGAAGAAAGATGGCAAGGACAGATTCTGCATCGACTACCGAGCACTGAACAAGGTGACTGTGAAGAGGAAGTTTCCAATGCCCGTGGTGGAGGAAGTGGTGGAATCGCTAGCCGGGAATAAGTTCTTCACGACGCTGGATCTGAGGTCCGGGTATCACCAGATCGGGATAGAAGAACGCTGTAGGAAGCTGACGGCGTTTGCAACAGACGAAGGACTGTATGAGTTCAACCGAATGCCATTCGGACTGGTGAATGCACCAGCCGAGTTCCAATCGTGCATGAACGTGATCAAGGCACGCCTGAAGAAGGGAGACATTGAGGTATATCTAGACGACATAGCGATCGGCAGCAAAACGGTTGAAGAGGGGTTGCAGAAGCTTCAGAGGTTCCTCGAGGTCTTGAGGGATACAGGACTAAAACTCAATGTAAGGAAATGTACATTTTTACAAACTGACATAGAGTTTTTAGGCTACCGAGTGAGCGAAGAGGGGCTCCGACCAAGCGAAAGGAAGACGGCCGCCATTCTCGCATTTCCGACCCCTAAGGATATCCATGCGGTACGACAGTTTCTGGGGCTTACGGGTTTCTTCCGCAAGTTCGTGAAGAACTACGCTTGTTGGGCCGCACCACTGACAGACCTGACCGGAGCAGACCAGCCCTTCGAGTGGACGGATCAGCAGGAATAAGCGTTCCTGAAGTTGAAAGCGGCACTGGCGCATCCCCCCGTTCTGGCGCTGTTCGATCCGACGTGTGCGCACGAAGTGCATACAGACGCATCGTCGGTCGGCCTTGCCGGGATACTGTTGCAACGTGGAAAGGACGACAACTCGCTGAGACCAGTGGCCTTCTACAGTCGAAAGCTGTCCGTAGCCGAGAGTAAGTATCACTCATACGAACTCGAGGTCCTAGCCATCGTAGAAAGCTTGGACCGCTTCCGGGTGTATCTGCTGGGCAGGCACTTCAAGGTCGTCACAGACTGCCAAGCCATAGTCGCTACCAGCACAAAGGCCAAGATCATACCTCGGGTGGGACGGTGGTGGCTCAAGCTCCAAGAGTTTGATTACGAGACGGTTCACCAGCCAGGGAGGAGAGCCGCTCATGTCGATGCGTTAAGTCGACAACCAACGGAGGATGAACGAGATGTCGAAGAAGCATCCGCCCAGATCCTGAACGTGAACATCTCGGACGAGGATTGGGTGGCAACCATGCAGTGGCAGGACACAACGCTGCGAAGCATAATCTCCACCTTGAAAGCAGCGGAGATGACATCGGCGAAGAAGCAATTGGAGAAGGAGTATGTCGTGCGGGGCTCGCGCCTTTTCCGCAAGGTGAACGGAACGGAGAGGTGGGTGGTCCCCAAAGGGATACGGTGGAGGATTCTCAAGCTATGCCACGACGACGCAGGCCATTTCGCGGACGAGAAGACGCTGGACATGATGAAGCAAACCTTTTGGTTCGCGAAGATGAGAGGCTTTACAAGGAGCTACATAAAGTCGTGTGTGGAGTGCGCATATTCAAAGAGAAGAGGGGGCAAGTCCGAGGGAGAACTGCACACCATAGAACGTGCTCCGTTGCCCTTTGACACTGTGCACCTGGACCACCTTGGGCCGTTCATCAAGGGGAAAGGGGGCACCAGGTACGTTTTGGCTTTGGTAGACAACTTCACCAAGTACACCATCCTGAGAGCAGTGAAGACGACCAACAGCAGAGGCGTTATCACAGTCTTGAATGAGGTAGCTGGTTGCTTCGGACTGCCAAGAAGGGTGGTAACGGATCGGGGAACCGCCTTCACGTCGGGGATGTTCGAACAGTTTTGCGAGCAGAACGGTGTGCAGCACGTCAAGACAGCCGTCAGGACACCAAGGGCGAACGGTCAGGTGGAAAGGTGCAACCGCACCATTCTCTCTTCCCTCAAGTGCATGCACTCTGGCAAAACGGGAGACGACTGGGCAACCCACCTCCGGGCAGTCCAATGGGGGCTGAACACTGTCCGAAACTGCACTACGAAGGCGAGCCCACACGAGCTCCTGTTCTCGTATACGCCGAGGAGCATTTCAGGGGACAAGCTGCTCCTGGAGTTGGGAGAAAGGACTTGGGTAGAGGCTGGCGAACTGGCAAAGAGGCGAAGCGTTGCCTTGACCAACATCGAGGAGGTCCAGCGGCAGCAGAAAACGAGGTATGACTCCAAACGGCAACGGCCGACGTCGTACCAGACAGGGGACCTCGTTCTCGTGGAGAACGAACCTGCCGCCACCGGAGATTCAAGAAAGCTGGAGCCCCGATACCGTGGGCCTTACACAATTTCCAAGGTGCTGCCGAACGACAGGTACGTAGTGGAGGACCTTCCGCACATGCAACGCACCCAAAGGAAGTTCAACATCGTCGTGGCGTCAGACAAGATTAAGCCCTGGTGTGAACTCCCAGAAGAGGGATTTGCTGGTGACGCTACCGAGGGAGAAGATTCCGATCTCGAGGGCGAGATCTAGTATAGGATGGCCGAGTTGTAGCATCAGATACACGCGGGTATAAAAACCCGCCACAGTCCGTTCCCGGACAGTCGATCACAACCAACCGCATAGATCACAGAAAAAAATAAAGTTCATTGAACCGATTCACTCGTGTTGCATTTTCTTCTTTTACACTAACCATAGTTTGGTTTTGCCTGCCTCCAGGCAAACAGTGACTGAGTCTCGATCGCTAAGATGGGAGAGAATGTGAGTATTCAAAGAACTCTTTGTAAGTATGTAGGCTCTTGGCTTACCTTCATTCCTTACATAGTAGAGGTTGAATTGCTGAGTCCTTAGTCCACGAACTATGTCGTTGACTACCCAGGGTTCCTGGGCCAGGACTATGTCGTCTCCGCAGGTGTTAGCGCGGAGAAGAAGAGCGGCCGAGGCCGCGATGGAGTGGTGGAGATTAATCTGTGTCACCCGGAGCATAGCTGTCGGGTAACGTGTCCGTCTTAGTTCCGGTCACAATCTCCACCACTGTTAAGTTAGCCTCATCGTCGGTGTCAGACTCCAAAAGAAAGTCTTCTTGACTATTGGGCGGGGTGCTGGCTAATTCCAGGTCAGAGAGGCCAATATCATCAGCTTCCTGACCATGGCTACCCAGAATATGGGTCAGCGCCTGCGTGCCAGAGCCCTCCTCCTCCACCTCCATCGGTACCATATTGGCTACGGGGGTTGCCCTCACGATGGAGCTTGAAGTAGAGGGTTGAGGCTCGCTTGAAGCAGGACGGTCTTTCTCCTCCTCTGCTACCGCCGTCAGTATATTGCCGACAGTAGAAGCAGCGGAGGTGGAGGAAGGCTGTTCCGCTTTCGCGCTTGTCTCCCCATCCTTTTATACACCTTCAGGGTGATCGTCCCAAGGCCGTAGTGGATGACACCTTCCGACTTGGCAAGTGGGTCCAGTGATTCTTTGTTTATCACGATCACTGCGGACCTCGTTTCTCCCTTTAGTTCATCCAGCTTGACAACCTTCCAATTGTGGGTAGGAAGGTTTGGGTTGCAAAGTTGGATGAACTTTAGGATTGTTGCAGGGTCTGAGGGGCTTCGCGGAAGGTAAGTGCGGGTTCTTGGTCTACTGGGGATTTGATTCCTCGTTACGACCTCGAGCCGCGCCCCCTTCCACACCTCACCCAGTCTGCTGATGGCTTTTTTAAAGAGATCAGCCGATCTCTGGCACGTGAAAGTCACGAGCTTAATATGACCCTGGTGCCATCCTCCGTCACGCCCTACAGGTGCAAGGCCTCCGTTTTCCAGCACCAGGCTCAGATAGATGTCATTAATCGCTGACTCCACCTTCTTCCAATTCAGTGGAGAGATGGCGCAGTCAGCGTGCCCTCTATCTAATACGGCGTAAGTGATTTCGCCTTTCAGCACTTCACTATACGGCCTGTTGAGCCTACTGGCAATATTTATTGTTTCACCACTCGGTTTCAGCCTTTTAGGCTCTGAGGGTGACGCCTCCAATGACCTGGCACGTTTGGGCGTAGTGCCCCTGGTAGTGTCCGCCTGTGGTTGGCTTTTCACTACATTAGTAGCCCAAGCTAACGACCTCTTGCTACTGTCGTTTAGCTTCTCCGGTGGAATGCCTTTAAGGCGCTCCAAAATCCGGGCAGCAGAACGCCTCTCCCTGTATCTTTTGAGTGAAGGTCCTGGGACCTTCGAGGAGGAGGCAACTCCGCGGGCGGAGATTGTTTTATCCGTGCAGGAACTCTTAGTGGGAGTTACCGTGCAGGTATTTGGTTTAAGAGACTCCATGCGGCCTTTGACAGTCTTTAAGGCGGTTTGAGCCGCCTTATCCGTCTTCACTTCAGGAGTCAAGGATGGTCTGGAAGAACTTCCAGCCGGCGAGGGAGCACCGGTCTCTTTTTTGTTGGTTTTTGTTTTTTGTGTATTTGTGTTTATATTAGTCCCACGAGTAGCGGAGAAAAGGAAGGTCCGGCTGTGCAGAGATCCGCATTACACAGCTAGGGCAGGATTAATCTGGGAGTGTGCCAGTACACCCAGATACTCCGTTAGCGACTGAGCTATTATTTTAGGTGGGCCCCCAGCCAGGCTGATCCTCGGCACGGGTCGTATGACACCTTGATCCAGCCCACCGGAGATGGAAGGGAGAGATAGGATGGAGGGAGGGAAGGTATGGTTACATCTTAGCTTCGGGTCTCCTCATAGAGAATAAATTCCCTTGAGTCATTGACCTTTACTAAGCCTTCGCACCGCGTCAAGGTGTGTAACCACGCGAAGGATGAATATGAACAATTGTTAAAAGAAGAGTTGGGTGGTCTTCACCTTCTAATTTTTTTGGAGGTTCATCAAAAGTATAAGTTTAATGTTGCTACTTTCGTAAGGAAGTTATCATCGTGATATTGCTGGCTGATTGAAATGTCCGTATCGTTTGTTGAGTAATAATTACTTGTACATGTTTGGAAAATAAAATTAACTTACATTATTTGCATCCATTGTTACCAAACTTTTTTGTCTTCATTTGCTAAAAGCTAGAATTCAAACGCACTGCGTTCGTTTTGAATGAATGTGTTCATATTAAATGAGAGTGTTCATTTTAAAATCGTGATCGAATGGTGTACTGTGGTTGATATTTTTTTATGTTTATTATTATTTTTATTATTATTATTATTATTATTATTATTGTTATTATTATTATTATTATTATTATTATTATTATTATTAATTATTTATTTATCTATTTATTTAATTTTTTTTAATGAAGGGTTTTTTTTGTTCTTTCCCTTTGCATAGAATATTGACTAAAAAGTTTATATGTTTGTTTGTTTTTGTTTTTAGTGTTATTTCAATAGAAGGATATAACATGACATTACATAATATATCGAATCTCTGAATTGTTAATTTTGTGCGGTGGTTCGCTTTGTTAACTTGATGAAATGAAATGAAAAGTCCACAGTTCTAGACCTCCTCTGCTTCGTTGAAGATATACTCATAATACCTAAATGATGTTGGGCAGCTTCCATGTGCTTATCCCAAGCCGAAAGGTCCGTACCATGGCGTGTTTTACCCAACACCCCCGTTACGTCTCACAAGGCCATTGCCGGGTTGCTCGTACCTTCTTCGAGCTATGTGCGACATGCTGCCGATCGGGTAGGCTATTTTGGAATCTACAACTCGAAAAGTTGATACCCGAAACGAATTATTTATATGTTTATGTTTAAGTCCTTACTTACATTTAGCATACTGGTTAATCATGAATAAGTACTGGATTATGCTACTTTATCACTGTTCAAACCGTTGAACTACAATCCACAGTGGTAAATTCATCGAGTAATATTGTTATATAAAATATATAACAGGAAAATTTTCTAAAATCACTGGGAAGCAGTTTTATAGCAGAAGCAGTTTTATCGAGACTCTATAAAAAAAAAAGCATTCACATAAATAAAGACAAGTGCCTAAGCACTGGAGAACCAGCTTACTGTCCAACGGATGACGCAATAAGCGCAGCCGCAATAAAGTAAACGCCACACTTTAGCGCACCTTCTAACGTAACAAAAATGATTGCAGAAAAATGAAAATTTCGAAAAGGGGCTAATTTCAGTATCACCTGAAGGCCAAAAAGGAAACAACAATGCAACAAAGGAACACAAAACAACATATTGCCATTGAAAACACAAACAATTATTTAAAAAAATCGAAACTAACATTTCACTTTGGACAGCATAAAAAAACTGAAAAATAAGATGAAAGATGACACATGAAACGCCTTCAAAAAAGACATAATACTTGGGGCTCGGACTTACAATGAGAAAGCAGCTACAGTTGCAGAATATTTTAAAGAAATGCTTAATAATGACGATACCTCCAATCGACAGAATAACTTGTAAAACCAGCATTAAGAACATAACAGCAAAGGAAACAGATCATACCATAAAACAACATTAACCATAAGAACGGACCGGGATATGATCCACGGACAGGGAAGGTACTACCATAGCTACCAAAAAAGGCAATTATCTTTATTAGGAATTTGTATAACGCTATTATAAAACTGAATGATATTTCCCCAAAACTTGGAACGTATCCCAAAAATTTGCCATGGCAAACCTGGCAAAGACACTACGCAGCCATCTTCTCATCGGCCAATTAGTTTGTAAAAAGTTGAACAAAATTTGAAAAACTACCACATGACCGATTAGAACCTATTTGTATCGAAAACAGATTAGTACCTGACGGTTTCTTGACGTGGCAAAAACCTTCAACCAAATATGGCACAAGCGTCTTTTGTGTAAACTTAAACGTAAGCATCTTATTGACTTTTACATCCTAATTAAAAGCTATCTGATCTCACCCTAACTTTTACAAACATAAAAAATAAAACCAATAAAGGCAGGAGTCCCTCAGGGCAGTGTCTTTGGGCAAACACTTTATTTACTCTACACTGCTGACATACCTTTCCCAGAAAGTGAACTTTTGCTGATGACAATATTGCTAAAATCACATATAAACCTAGCAGAAGCTATCTCCCAACTCAAACATATACTTGACCAAACAGCGTAATGGTTAAGCGACTGGCGAATGAAAATCAACCAGGACAAAACTCTATAGTTAACCGTCACCACATGAAGACATGTTAGGATTTATGATTAGCAACAAAATTATACCAACGGAGAAAAATAGCAAAATACTTAGGAATGCACCTGAACTCGATGCTTACTTGGAAACACCATTGATAAAAAAAACACACAAATAGCTATTAAATACAGACGAATCTAAATACATATACAAATTATCCACAAGGAACAAGTTGCTATTATATAAAGCAATTAATCAGTGCTGCAAAATAACGTTCACCCTTTTGAAAGATTTTTAAAATACTCTCTCTTGTTGAGACTTTGAAGAAAAGTCACTTTTTGGTCGGATCGAAACTGTTAGGGTCAATTAGTTGGCGTAGTCGAAGGGGTTTCCTTTCTTATAGACCGGACAAACAACGCTGAGATTCCACTCATAGGGCATGCTTTCCTCTGGTCATATCCTACAGATGAGCTGATGCATGCGCCCAACCAGATCATCTCCAGCTGCTTTAAGCAGTTCCGCGGACAGTCCCTTCGCTCCAGCAGCTTTGTTCGACTTCAGTCTAGATATCGCTATCTTAACTTCGTCTAAGTCGGGGGGACGGAATTCGTGTTCATCATCGTCCAAATTGAGTGAAACATTCTGCCTGACAGCGGAATTTGTGTCGTCATCGCCGTTTAACAGTCTACAGAAGTGATTTTTACAGGTTTTTAACATCGACTGGGATTCTACCACTAGTTGTCCATTTTCATCCCTGCAGGATTCGTTTTAAGATCTATAAGTTCAGGATACTTGTTTTACCTTTTAGTAAAACTAATTCATTTTGTAGCACTTCTCTATCTCTTCGAACGCGCGCATCTGACATCGATAACAATGTGATCAATCTGGTTGACGGTTGATTGATCAGGAATCCGCCAGGTCCCCTTATGGATGTTGATGTGTGAGAACCGCGTGCTCATCACAGAGAGGTTACGCCCCGAGGCGAAATCTTCCAGCCTGAGTCCGTTGCCGTTGTCGTTGCGTGCAGGCTGTGTTTTCCGATGACTCTAGCAAAGATTTCTTCCTTGCCTAGCTGTGCGTTGAAATCTCCTAGAACGATCTTGGTGTCATAGCTGGGGCATCGATCGTATGTTCTTTCTAGGAGATCATAGAATACATCCTTGCTATCGTCATCCTTCTTCTCCGTCGGGGCGTGTGCGCAAATCAGGCTGATATGCCCGAATTTAGCCTTGATGCGGATTGTTATGAGGCGCTCGCTGATATACTTAAAGCTTAAGACTTTTTGCCAAAGTCTGCCTCGAACAATAAATCCGCATCCAAATAAGCGCTGCCTTCCCTCCTTGTAGCAATCACCGTAGTAGATGTCGCAGTATCTCATATTTTTTTTGCCCGGCGCATCCCATCGCATCTCCTGGATGGCGTTAATGTCTGCTTGGTAGCAGTCCAGGGCAGCCGCGAGGTCATCGGCTGCACGTGGTCTGTTCAGGGACCTCACGTTCCACGTGGAGAACCGAAAATCATTGTCCTTTAATCGTTTGATGGGGTCGTCAACTATGAATCCGTCAGTATCCGAGGAATGTTGTCGGTTCGTAACCGTGTTTTTTTTTACGTGGCGAGGGAGTTAACCTCACGCACAACTATTAGGCCAGACCCATTATTTGATCCTCGGGCAGAGGGGGATCGATGGCTATCCAGGGGCGCCACATGGAGTCTGTATATTCTCATTGACTTTTGCACAAGCAGGGATCGCACTGGCACCAGGTCGGGTGCAGCAACATATGGCCTGTGTACATAGGCCCATGCCCCCATGTTTCCATTTACTTCTTGTATAAAATGTCAACAGATATATATTGATAATTATATATTAAATATATCTTAGGGCAAGACCCAAATATCGATGACCAATAATGCATCTGTCAGGGAGAAACCAAATGAGAAAAAAGGTGAACAGTTGTTTTCGATCTCTAGCCACTTCCAACATCAATCAAGCAGCCGACCTCTTCTAAAACCATTCGTCTGGCAGCCAGCTTTTTAATCCCCCAAAGCTCTAGTCATTGTACATAGTTAATCGGTGGAATTATCGCCTTACCAACCTGCGTGAACATAAATATTAAGCTTGGACGCATTTAAAAAAACATCTCACCGTGCGGTCTTAATCTTAGATGCTTACAATCCCTAAAAATTAGTCTAGACAATTAGACTAAGACTCCTTAACCTAACTATCGGACACATAAAATAAATAATAGGTGGATCCCATGAATAACATATTGCAAGGTGCAATTAAGCAAAAAGGAAAACAAACTGAATATTATGTATGTCTTCCCTTAAAAGGCTTCCCATTCACGATTTCAAATGTTGACGATTTTCAATCTACTGGAACATAAATTAATTTTTACCGTTGCATACATACAGTAACTTCATGCGCCAGTCGTAAAAACACTTTCGCCTGACCATTCTACCATGAATCGGCTATACCTTCAAGAATTTTATTCTTAAATAGCTATAGGTTCGAATTAAGAATGAGGGGGTCTAATTAATAAAAGGAGCATTTTTGGTTTAATACGAATACTTTCTTCTTCTTCTTGATTGGCGCTACAGTCCGGGGTGGACCTGGGCCTCAACTAACATGCCTCTCCAGCCAGCACGATCTTTCGCCAGCTGCCTCCAGTTGCGCACACCAAGTTGGTTGAGCTCCTTTTCAACTTGCGTGCGCCATCTAGTGCGAGGACGTCCTCTGTTGCGCTGTCCCAATGGCTCGGTGTCGAAGACTCTTCGGGCCAAAGATCGTACGCAGAACTTTTCTCTCAAAACAACCAAGAGCTTCTTCATCCGCTTTCAATAGCGTCCATGTCTCTGCGCCATAGAGCAGGACTGGGATGATCAGGGTTTTATACAAGCTCAATTTGGTGTTTCGAGAGATGGCTCTGTTACTCAATTGCCTCTTGAGCCCAAAGAACCAGCGATTGGCAAGAGTAATTCTGCGCTTGATCTCGGTACTGGTGTTGTTGTCCCTATTTACTCCGGAGCCTAGGTAGACGAAGTCCTTGACTACCTCAAAGATTCTGCTGCCCAATATGACGCTCTGTCCGAGACGTCGATGTTGTGCGTCCTTCCGTGATGACAGCATGTACTTTGTTTTGCCCTGGTTTACCGCTAGACCCATTTTAGCCGCTTCGGCTTCAATACTAGCAAACGCCTCATTGACGGCTCGCTGTGTTCGTCCAATCACGTCAATGTCGTCCGCGTAAGCAAGCAGTTGAACGGACTTTTGGAAGATCGTGCCTCGGGTGTTTACGTTTGAGTTTCGCACGATCTTCTCAAGTATGATGTTGAAGAAGTCACATGACAGCGTGTCGCCTTGCCTAAAACCTTTTTTGACATTGAAGGTATCGGTGAGCTCGTTACCGACCTTGATGGAGCAGCGAGAGTTCTCCATCGTCATCCTGCACAACCTGACGAGTTTGGCAGGAATGTCAAAACTAGACATGGCGCTGTATAGCTCGTCTCTATACACGCTGTCATATGCGGCCTTGAAATCGACAAATAGGTGGTGGGTGTCGATCTGCATCTCTTGAGTCTTTTCCAGGATCTGCCGCAATGTGAAAATTTGATCGACAGTGGACTTTCCTGGCCTGAAACCGCACTGATAAGGACCTATCAGGTTGTTGACAAAGGGTTTCAGGCGTTCACACAGAACGGCAGAGAGTATCTTATAAGCGATGTTAAGGAGGCTGATGCCTCTATAGTTGGCGCAGTCAAAGGGGTCTCCTTTCTTGTGGACCGGACAAACGACGCTGAGATTCCACTCATCGGGCATGCTTTCCTCCGACCATATCTTACAGATGAGCTGGTGCATGCGCCCAACCAGGTCATCTCCAGCTGCCTTAAACAGTTCCGCGGACAATCCGTCCGCTCCAGCAGCTTTGTTCGACTTCAGTCTAGAAATCGCTTTCTTGACTTCGTCTAAGTCGGGGGGACGGAATTCGTGTTCATCATCGTCCAAATTGAGTGAAACATTCTGCCTGACAGCGGAATTTGTGTCGTCATCGCCGTTTAACAGTCTACAGAAATGATTTTTCCAAATTCTCAGCATCGACTGCGATTCTACTACTAGTTGTCCATTTTCGTCACTGCAGGCTTCGGTCCGAGGTCTATATCTTCCTGATACTTGTTTTACCTTTTAGTAAAACTTTCGGACCTCCTTCCTGTCGTAACACCTCTCCATCTCCACGAACGCGCGCTTCTGATGCTCTTTCTTTTTTCTTCTGAAAAGCCGGTGCTCTTCCCTTCTCTTCTGTTCGTAGAGCTCACGAACAGCTCTCGTTGTTCGATGCAGCGTTGCCTTGTAGGCCTCCTGCTTGGCTGCATGTACCTGCCTGCACTCGTCGTCAAACCATGGGTTCCTTCTGGGTGGTGTCGTGAAACCCAGCACATCAGTGGCAGCTTCTTTGGTGGCTTTTTGACAACGTTTCCATTCTTCTTCTATTGAAAGTGCAGGCAGCGTCGAACTTTCAGAGAGTTTCAGGGAGACTCGGTCGGCAAAGTTCCTAGCGGTCGATTGCGATTGTAGCTTTCCGACGTCAAACCGTAGTGTTCTTTCTCGACTCCGTACTTCTCTCGATATCCTCATCCTTACCTTGGCTACAACAAGGAAATGGTCCGAGTCGATGTTGGCTCCTCGGAACGTGCGGACATCGAGAATATTGGAGGAGTGTCTGACGTCGATCGCAACGTGATCAATCTGGTTGACGGTTGATTGATCAGGAGACCGCCAGGTTCCCTTTATGGATGTTGAGGTGTGGGAACCGCGTGCTCATCACAGAGAGGTTACGCCCCGAGGCGAAATCTACCAGCCTGAGTCCGTTTCCGGATGTGTTGTCGTGCAGGCTGTGTTTTCCGATGACTCTAGCAAAGATTTCTTCCTTGCCCAGCTGTGCGTTGAAATCTCCTAGAACGATCTTGGTGTCATAGCTGGGGCATCGATCGTATGTTCTTTCTAGGAGATCATAGAAGTCATCCTTGCTATCGTCATCCTTCTCCTCCGTCGGGGCGTGTGCGCAGATCAGGCTGATGTTCCCGAATTTAGCCTTGATGCGGATTGTTATGAGGCGCTCGCTGATATAATCAAAGCTTAAGACTTTTTGCCTAAGTCTGCCTCGAACAACGAATCCGCATCCAAATAAGCGCTGCCTTCCCTCTTTGTAGCAATCACCGTAGTAGATGTCGCAGTATCTCATCTTCCTTTTGCCCGGCCCATCCCATCGCATCTCCTGGATGGCGGTGACGTCTGCTTTGTAGCAGTCCAGGGCCTCCGCGAGTTCATCGGCTGCACGTGGTCTGTTCAGGGACCTCACATTCCATGTGCAGAACCGAAAATCATTGTCCTTTGATCGTTTGCTGGGGTCGTCAACTTTGAATCCGTCCATATCCGAGGCCTGTTGTCGGTTCGTAACCGTTGGTTTTTTGTGTGGTGAGGGAGTTAACCTCACGCACAACCTACAACTGGTAGGCCAGGCCCATTATTTGACCCTCGGGCAGAGGGGGATCGCTGCATACATTGGTTCACCACACAACGGTTGTTGTGATGGCTATCCAGGGGCGCCACTAGGAGGCTGTATGTCAACTTGACTTATGGACAAGCAGGGATCGCGCTGGCATCCTACCAGGTTGGGTGCAGTCAGCAACTTTGCCCAGTGTACATAGGCCCATGCCCCCAATACGAATACTTTGGCCCATGCAAAATTGGATTTCTTTATCTTTTATTCTTTTATTATTAACTGTTTTGAATTACATAGATTGTAGAACATGAGAAAATGGACATAGCTTTAAATGAAAGAAAAAAAATCAAATCTTTTGGACCGTTCGCAAAAGCCGAGCACTTCTATTCCGAATACTTTTATCCTTCAGTGTATATACTCCTATATCCACCTTTTAGTTACAGCTTATAATCCTAAGCTTAAGCCCTTAAGCTAAAAGCTCATACGTCTATGACAACCCAAAGATTGTTGTGGGCATCTTTCCATGTTGTAAATGCAGACCCTTCCCCCTCAGACAGTACACTCATGAATTCTATACCTTGTTTTCAAAGTGAAATTTTACTTTGACTTGTGTTATGTAAACATATTATTATAAATGCTTTACGTTCTACCAGAATAAACAAAACCGAACTGAAGGTGAGTTAAATTTTGTAAAATGATGATATTAATCTTAACATAGGATCGGGTCAATCCAACAACATATTACCCTACGAACCCTGAATACATACGTACGTACACACAAGAGCAGTGACGCACTGACTTAAAGAGCAATTCTCTCCCATTCCAAATTGTTTCTCCTTGTAACAAACGGCTATTCATCGCTCACATATCCTGGAATTTTTTATGTGATCGTGTTTCAAACTGATTAAAATTGTATATACCAAATAAATATAGAATAGATTTACTCTACTTCATATATAAATAAAGTATTGAACTGATTAATATTGTATTCTAGTATGTTTAAAATTAAATTTACAATCCTCTTTTCCAGAGAGTCTGAAAGGTATAAAAAAGTGAAATGGCAGGATATTCATGTCGGGGATATCGTCCACTTATCGAATAATGAGACAGTTCCAGCGGATATACTGCTTCTTAGAACGAGTAATTCCCATGGCGTTTGCTATATTGACACTTGCGATTTGGACGGTGAGACGAATTTAAAAAGGCGAGAGGTAAGATATTTTTATGATCTGTCTTATTTAACATTTAAATATGTGTATCTACAGTCAAACCCGCTTAAATGAAATGACAAAAAAACAGAATGTTAATATCAACTAACCGGGTTTTACATTTAAGCGGACCTCGGGTAATTGAAAAAAAGATTTTATTCAAACGACTTGTTTAGTAGATCCAAAAATTTGATGAATGAAATCTCTTTGTATCCATATCCTTGCTTGCGTTGGTGCGCTTGAAGTAAACTGCGTATAAATGGTTTTCCGCGTCTCACCATCATCAAGATATTGTAAAATCTTAAGATTGTCTTTTATAGACAAACTTGTTTGGTTCTTAGATTCATGGCCGCTGTAATTTGAATTTCTATTTAATTCACTTTATAAACGTTATCTTTAGGGCCGAAATTTTGAAATAAGTAAGATTACAGACGAATGTCTTAACGAGCAGTACATAGCAGATAAATATCGTTGGATAATCAAAACAATGAGGCAATGTGCTGTCAGAATTGATATTTGACACTGTGAACTTTAACGCAGAACTTCAGAAAAATTAAAAGTTAAATAGATGCATTGAAAGCCTGTGCATCTGATTTTTCTTGCGAAACATTTTCATTAAAGCGGTGTCTTTTCTGTGAAAAGTAATATATTTTACAAATTTTTCAAATATCCGAGTTTTTTTAAGAAACAGTCTGCCTAAGAGTACTTTTTAAATAATAGGATTGATTTTTTAATAATAGGATTGGGTAAATAAAAATGTGATGCCACGTATTATTTACAGGAATATTTTGTATGTATTCAGCCTATTAATGTAATATATAGCCTATTTATATGTCATACGTGAGAAAGGAAGTTACTTTTATAGCATTCATTCATAAATTCGAAAAAAGTTTAAGAATTAAAAATTAAAAATTATTAATTGTTAAGAGAAATGCCTAGATATTGAAACTAAAACTAACTCAGAAACAAAAGTTGCCAAAATTTGGAAGCAATTTCCATCATACCAACAAAACAACAACATGGGTGGCGCAACCGCCTGTACAGGGCCAGGACCTACAGTTTTATGTTGACTCGGAACGGCCAAGTTTGAGAAGCTTTTTCTAGATATGCAACGAGCGAATTTTCAAATAAGACCTTCAATTCACCCCAATACTATGGTTGTGGTAGAAACGCCACGGGTACCCACTTCCATCATATACCATATATCTAAAAAAGCGGTGAAGCTCTTCCTATGTCTCACCCCTCTTCCCTACAAGATGGAAAAGCTTTCTGTCCGATTTAGCTCGTGTAAAAGTACTCTAAGTAGCTCAATCTATAAGAGGAGAGGGCACAGTAACTTCATAGAAGCTGTGTAATGAACTCTTCCTCATCTTTGTCTCTGCAACTTCTTCAAACATCATTGTAGGGAATACCTAGAGCGTGAATACTGATGGCGCAATGCCTGGTTATAGAACCAATAGTTCTGAGATTCGCTCTACTCAGAAGAGTAAGGCAATATTGTTTTGTGATGAGGGACCCATTGGCACTAGACCATCTACTGATGCAAACTCGCAACAGTGAGTGAGTGAACACACTCACGCACATGTGTCAACGTTTAATGTCGTTCATGAAGGATTGAGAATATTTCGTTAAGTATGTGTGATGACACAAATGTTTCGTTAAGCATGAGCAAGTGCGGAATCAATCGCACAGCGCATAAACGAATTTGACAGGTGGTACGCCAACACACTTTTCTGAACAGTTTCTCTCTTATAGATAGATTTTTACCCCCTACTCCTGACAATTTGCTCAACTACGAATTTCAGTGCAAAAATCAATGGGAACAATTCAGCTGAATGAAACAATTCGCGGGAAAAAAAAAGGTCTGATATATGGATGTGCGCGAGTTATGAAATGTCCCGTGACGATTACTAATAAAACAAATAAAACACATTTGAATACAAAAATATATTTATTTAACAAAACTTAATAATTCCGACCTTGTCGGAGGTCTTTCATAGACTGAACCTTCATCAGCATCTATGCACTCACCAAACAACCTTTTTAACCGTTAACAAGAAACATTGGGAAAGAAAACATAATATGACGCTACTGAACTTAAACAAGTAAACAAATAGGACAATGAAGGAATAGAAAAACATGTAGACAAACAAAGGTGACAACACATGTGCATAGATACAATGTTTAAAGTACAGCAACATATTGCTGTACGTAACTCCTCCCACCGAAGTTTCGATTTTACTCAAGAATTGAGAAAAATCGTGACAAAAAGTATGATAACAATTCATATAAGTTCTAACGATATAATTTCTTAAAACTATAATACATATTTATTTTTTGCATTGTTATAAATACAAATATGAATGAAGACAGAATATTGTTCACGTTGAAAATAGTTGATAATGCATTTTCATACATTTCAATGTTCAGGTAATTTATAATACGATTTTAAAATTATTTTCTTAGTTTTACATCGTAAATCATTATTTTTTTTTGCTTGTTCATCGATATTTATATTTTTTATAATACAGATATGATATGTGAGTTACAATAAGTAATTTTCCATTTCAATATACACCAATACTATCTACTTATGTTGCAATAAGTTTGTCTTGTATTTGCTTGTTTATAGATACTATTTATTTTTACAAATAATCTCAAATTGCATAGTATAAATTTCAAAATAAAATCTTTAATTACAATTCGTTCTTGGTATTCTTGAAATGGTAATTATTTATTTGTTGTTGTTATATTTCAAATAGGTTACAAGTCCCATTTCAATTGTTTTATTCTATGATATTTGTATCAGATATAAGACACAGTTCGACGTTTTTTTTTATTTACCTAAAAAAATTTATTTATTTAATATACTAATAGAAAATCAAAAAAAATTATAAGAGAGATCATTTATTATTTCATTTCAGTAAGACTTTGCTTTTGCATACTTCACACTTTACTAATACATACTTCACAAACACATTTTGTATAAAAACATTGACATAACAGCAACATACAATTATTTCTCTAATTTTTTCGTCCGGAACACTTCCCTTGGATACTTTATTTCATTTGAATTCTGTGGTCGCCAACGCTGCCTTCACTCAATGTTATATAATTTTGCATCTCCTTTTTGTTTCGCATCACTTGTAATGGTTTTTCATTTTTCGCTAAATATTTTTTAATTTATTATTAATTATTATTATTATTATTATATCTAGAATGTATTCGATATTCCCTCGAACATTCTAGTAAAACATGGGCTAGTGTTACTTATTTCACCTCGTATATTTATTTGTTTTACTTATTAGTTACATATTTCTGTGTTGTGTATGCTAATATATATTGGACTGCCAGTCCGATATGCCCTCGGAATGTGTGGCATAGTCACATGTCACACAACGTTATTATTTATTATTATTTATATTTCTTATTTTTTAACTACTAACAACGCTGAGAGTACATCCGATATACCTTCGAAGTCTCTGGCAACACGTAGGCTACTTAATTTTACTTCACCTCGTTTTTTGTTTATTTAGTTTTTGAATATGTTTATTTATGTATGTATCTTATGTATATATTTTTTTTCTTACCACTACCACCGTTACAATATGCCTTTGAAATTAGTGTCGTGTTTTATTTTATGCATAGTATTATTACCGTTTCACTTTTGTTTCACAATTTATTTCGTATTTACTACTAAGTTCTTTTCCTCTATTAAGTTACACTTATATTTTCACTTTTAGTTCTTTCTGTCTCGTTGTTTTGGTTCTTTCTGTTTTTTTAGGAGGTTCGCCGTTAAAGAATTAAAATTCAACACGTTTGTGTACGGATTGCTTGTCGGAGGTCTTTCATAGACTGAACCTTCATCAGCATCTATGCACTCACCAAACAACCTTTTTAACCGTTAACAAGAAACATTGGGAAAGAAAACATAATATGACGCTACTGAACTTAAACAAGTAAACAAATAGGACAATGAAGGAATAGAAAAACATGTAGACAAACAAAGGTGACAACACATGTGCATAGATACAATGTTTAAAGTACAGCAACATATTGCTGTACGTAACTCGCGCAGACAATGAGCATGGTTAGTAACGTTTTTTTGGGAACATGACAAAACATGTTGCAATTTGACACTAGTTGATGTACACTCACGGTCATTATAGTTGTTCTTAAGCGATTCAAACTTTAGATGTTTTTGCAGTTGGGACGGCAGGTACCCATCCAAAAAGAGTGTTGACGGACCGACCCCTTCCACTACCCCATCCTAGTGAGTTCGTCTGGTATATAACTGAGATCGTTCAGGTTTTTGTTGAGCTGTGAAAGCTACCCATAAGGATCTGCTGGCAGGCTAGAGGCTTGTTTACTGATTTCATCAGCTTATAGTTTTCAGAAATGTATGGCATCTAACACAATTTTATACATTTGTGTTCATAATCGTCATGGAAGTGAAAGGAATTGTTTTGGGTTTTCTTGTCAAGCAAATATTAATAAAATAAGAAGAAAAGAGTGATAATTGATGGTATAAATCTGAAAACTCTCTTTAGTTGAACTTATTATCCTTTATTGCGTCTGTGCACGGCCACGGTCTGAAAGACAGTTCGCACAACCCAGCTTCTCATATATGTACATCTTTTTCTACTTTTTTAATGGACTCAAAGAAAATTTAAACAGTGGGTTGGACATTGGACTCCTACATATTTACTTTAAACAAAAATAACTTAAAGGAAAATCGCAATTATTTGACATACATAAAGGTTATATCATTCGGGCGTTCAACCTTAGCTTTCCTTATCGAAATGCTCGCGTTTTAATAGTCAATTCATCTAAAAAACAATTCGGAACGAAAAATAGGTTATCAATATAAACAAAATCTTGCACGACGTCTCAGTTGGCCAAAAACTCAAATTGAAAATTAAATTAAAACAAAAATGCATAATCAGAAAAACGACAGACTGAGTAGAGAGTAAAATATTTAAATATAATAATATGAACACCTGGAAAAAACTTTTAACTTATTTTGAAGGCATTAAATTCTACAGATGCATACATGTCTGCATCACTAGTTTTTGTCTAAACATTTCAAGACGCAATGGTCCCGGTCATGCCTATGGTATTGACTATCGACTTTCCTAAGAGGGATCAATCCACATAAAAAGATAGGATTGATCTTATGGTGGCGATATATGTCATATCAGAGTTCATTGGAGTTTCTAGCACTACTTCAGTTGTCATAGAATTTTATGTTATTTAATTTTTATTCCTAATTCTGTAATTTTGTTTTTAAATAAAGCCAAAGGTTTAATTTTATATTGGATTACTTGTATTTTTAGAGAATATTAAGATTTCAAGGTTATTTTTATTTATTTATTAAAAATATAGGTTCTGTATGTATTATTAATAGAAAGAAATAATTAGCTTGAGTGTCCTTAAAATTATATTGTGGACCCTTCTCCCCTTTATGAAAATGGCCTAAGCTATTCCGTCTGAGTGTACACCGCACTCACCGACCGTCGTAGGATCCAGACATGTTTAATGTTTCCTTTTAGTTTAATACAGTTTGCCTCGTTTTACATAAATGTGTGATTGCAATTATATCTATGGCGTTCAAAAAATAGATAGCGAAATCAACCAAAACCATTCTCAAATCATGATAACTGATATAGACGCAAAATGGGAAAGAGATAGTCTTGAAGTGCGGTCTAAAAGGGAGAATAATATAATTGGAGGAGTAAAATATGTGAAAGACTTTAAACACAAAAACAAAGGATGGATTTGTCGAACTTGAAGAGTGCGATTATAAAATCGTACTATGCAACCGCAAATAATAATATAATATGGGTGACGCTACAGCCCATAAAGGACCTGGCCTAGCTTCTCAGCAACCACTCGTGTTGTGCGTGCTGATGTTCTTTCACGAGTAGAAGGGACCTACAGTTTTATGACGACTCCGAACGGCCAAGTTTGAGAAGCTTTTTCGAGACAGGAAATACTCTTTATTAACTGTATGTCTTCAAACTTCGGCTTCCACGCACCAACTGTTTCTTAAATGTCAAATTTGAATTTCCCTTCGAATTTCCAGTTCGATGCCCTTTACCTTCTCGAACCATTTCGTTCTTCTGGTAAGGGTTGGTAAATATTCGCGTACCCATTTCTTCCAGAACATATTCGTCAGCTGCTGGCATCTCCTCCATACCTTGCGTAAAATCAGGTCTTTGTCATTAAATACTCGTGGAGGTTTACTTCCGTCTGAGGATTCTAGTCATCGTAATCCACTGATACATGTGTTAGTGGTCTGTAGTTAATTATACCTTCCGCTTCAATCAGCATCGTTTGTGAGACTCATCCGTCAATCTTTGGTTTCGTGTTACTTCTCTTAGTACATTTTTTACGGAGCCAACTAATCTTTCCCAGAGACCTCCCATATGAGGAGCCGCTGGTGGATTGAAAAAACCTTTGGTTTCTGAAGTGGTGAACCTTATTTGAATCGTATCATGATCCATTTGATGAAAGGCCATTCTCAACTTCTTTTCTGCTCCTCGAAGGTTGTCATTATCGGAGTAAAACTCTCTTGGTGTTCCTTGTTTTACCATTAAATTTCGGATGCATAGAATGCACGAAACGGTCGTTAATGTGTACGGCATCTCAATGTGAACTGCCCTCACCGCCAAGCAAGTGAAGAGTACTCCCCGCCGCTTTTCTTTGCGTCTTCCTAAGTAGCTGAAAGGCCGAGTATATGCTGTCAATCTTGCCTCTGGTAGTGGAGCCATCTCGGGAACTTGAAGGCTTAGCTTGAAGAATACGGCATCGCTGACACTTTCGACGAACAGATTTCACAATCAGGCGAAAACCAGATATCCAAAACTTTTGCCTCACTCCATTTACTACCGTTTCCTGGTATTTATGGTAAAACATAAGATGGTACATCCAAACGGTCAATGATAAATGATTGTCTCTTGGTAAGATTATTAAACGTTTAGCATTCTGCTCGACGCACCAGGCATTGTCTATCCTCCATTTAATGTGCAGGATTCTGTCAGGGTCTAAATATGCGGATAATTTATATAAATGATTACCTTTGGACAATAACTTCCTCTTCATTAGCACTTCTATGTCTTCTCCATATTTCACCTCTTGTATCATTCGAAATATGAACATCTCGGCTTTTCGAAGTTCAAATTTCCAACATCCCACAGAACGGAGCAAAAGTGTCCAAGACCGGAACCTTTCGGTATTGATTAAAGTTGTATTCGCCAATGCAAAGTGTGCTGCTACTAAGTACTTCGATCGCAACTTTTCCGGCCTATTCTCAGTGTTCTCCAATATCAGCCAATTAGACTCATGCTAGTAAAGACATTTTGGCCCAATTAACCATCGAGCATCTCTGTCAAACGACGGTATTTTTGTCCACTTAGTCGTTTATAAGCCACGTTCAATTTTGTTGGTACCCAGTTCCAATAATGTAACTTTGTCTTTTGTAATATTTCTGTTGTACGGAATATCACAAACGGCTTAAATTTTCTTGCATCAGTCTGCAACCAGCATAAAACATTTTTTGAGTTCGTCCACATATATGTCCGCCCAAACGTCAGCTTACCAGAGTGATTTTACTATTGAACTCGCCATTCCAGATCCCAAGAATGCAGCTTGAAGTTCTTGTTTCGGAATCGAAGTGGGTCTTAAAGGCGCTACTTTGGACTTAGCGCAACGGGAGCACACCCGATATTAGAACCTTCTAGGAATCGTAGATACGCCACTGCCACCATCGCATCCTCGCCAGCATCCGGGCAGATATGCAGCAGAATCCTTGATCCTTTCAAGAAACCCTCCGGAAAGAAGCATCTTGGGATTTGCACCTTTTCTACGAAGCTCAAAAGGCAACTCGTAACTTAGAAATCCCAAGGGATCGAAGATGGACACTAAAACGCGCAAAAGCTCTCTCTTCGTTGGAATTCTGGAACCCTTCATAACGCCCTCATGTATCTTTACAAATTGAAGCGAAAATCCAAGATAATCTTTGTTGCTGTTCCACCAGAGTCCCAAGAACTTTGATGAAGTTGTTGTTTCTACTAAATTTTCCAACAACTTTTTGGTTGTCTTTCAGGGCTGTCAAGACATCCTTTACACAGCCAATTGCGAATGTTGAAACTGCCATTTGAATGTACATACTTTACTTGCTTAACCAACTTTATTGTGTCTTCAACTGTATGGACACTGTCCAACCAATCATCCACGTAGTGATGTTCTCTTATAGCCTCTACTGCTCTTGGAAAGACATAAACAAATCCTTCAGCATTGACATTCTTCACATGTGAGAACCTTCAACTCGTCCGGACCCTTTAAAAGAACACTGTTCAAACAATATCCTTGTGTCGAAGCTGCTGCATCCCAAACCAGTCGAACCTTTCCAGGATTATTTTGATTCTTCAGAATAATTATGTTCAAGTACCATGCTCTTGGTCGTTGTTCATTGAGCTCATCTGAATTTAGTATTCGAGCTTTATCCGCAAGATTCTTTATTTGTTCGTTGATCTATTTCAGAAGAGAAGGTTTTTTTAGGAACTTCTTCCCAAGACATCTTTGCTGCCGCTATGCCATCGGTAAGTTATCTGGCATGATAATGTTGTCGTATCGCCATAATAATCCGCTTATAAATGAGTTTCCATTCCTATAAACTGTGTCTTTCAGTATCTTCTGA
This sequence comes from Eristalis arbustorum, assembly GCA_916610145.1. NCBI lineage: Eukaryota > Metazoa > Arthropoda > Insecta > Diptera > Syrphidae > Eristalis > Eristalis arbustorum. Next base: position 53,195,195 of record OU744319.1, on the reverse strand, counting down.
GCACGTGTATCCTCCGGTGACTCGCAACAATCTCCTTTGATGCCGTTTTCTTCTAAAACATAATGTTGTCGAACCATTTCTTGCAGCTTATTATCGCATTCACATGTTTTGTAGATGTATCATGCCGTTCTCAACACCATTTGTACTGAATCCGCTACTCAAACACCACCCCAATCTGGTTTTGATTGCAACAGGTTCATTCCATTTATCTTCTTTGATCTTCAAAGATAGCGTCAACTTCTGATTATTCAGTCCTATTAGAATTCCGTATTTTGCCCTCTCAAAACCGGCTATTGGTTCGTTGCTCAAGTGTATATACTGACGCTGCATATCTTCAGCAAGAATAGTCTTTGGCAATGACAAACTCCTCACTGTACGCACATTCTGGAGACGGAACCTCGTAACATTATCTTTACTTGTTGCTGATATATCCACCGGGACGACCATTGATGAGTCTTCATAGCGAACAGTGTCTGCGGTCCATTTCAAACATAATGGCTTGACTATTCCTTCGACGCCCAAGAAAAGCATATGTCTGTATAGATTACCGTATAGCATAACAGGTAGAATCCTAAACACTGTTTTACTTTCATCGCGCCGTTGATGAGCATTGCATGGTTTCTCGTCATTCAACAATTTATGCGTCGAATCTTTAGCAGTACTTTCACATCTAAAACTTTTTCGATGTGCTAGACAAACCTCACAATTTCCAATCGTTTGGCAATTGAATGATCTCTAAAAAAAAACCGCAGTCCAAAATAGTATGATTACCTCCGCAAACAAACCAACCGCCTGCCTTAATTTGTTTTGACTTCTCCGGTATTTTCATCTCAACATGAGCATGTAGTCTCTTTGTCTTTCACTATTGGCTTCTGCCATATTATAAAGCCATTCATCGAAATCTGACAGATTTGATTCTCGTGTTCTACTCTGCAAAACCCAATTAAGCCGTTATGTTGCCGGAAGTTTTTCCACAAGCTCCTGAAGCAAAACAGGGTTGTTGCTGTGATTTGTTAGTCCAGATGTTTTCAATTTTCCAATGTGCCATACAAGTTACGTACTGACTAACGACTCTAACCGATAGTAGTAGAGGAAGACCGCGACTCAGGTGGCGCACGCAAGTGGAAAGGGACCTCATCCAACTATGCGTGCGAAACTGGAGACAGCTAGCTAAAGATCGAGCTGGCTGGAGACGCTTGTTGGTTGAGGCCCAGGTCCACCCCGGACTGTAGCGCCACCTTAAGTAAGTAAGTAAGTAATCCAATTATATCGAAAACAAACAAAGGATTATTGATTAGCCTGATCAATTCCAAGTCGGCTGCATGAATTAAATTGAGGTACTATGTAATCTATTATATTAAAACGAACAAAATATGTTAATGTAATATAAAGAAAAACCTCATTAAACATACATACATACATACCTTGTATATCACAAGTACTTTCACAAAATCTATGGATCCACCATAATATGGTGGCCGATTCGTGGATTTTCTGGGAAAATCGTGTGAAGTTGGGCACTACCATGTATATCGAAGAGTGTTCAGTTGGTGCACATTTTTAATGGTAGAATTGAGTGAATAAAAATGTAATGCCACGCATTATTTACAGGAACATTTTGCATCAATTTAATCTATAGCCTATTTAAATGTCATATGTGAGACATTAAGTCAATTTTGTAGCATTCATTCCTTTCATAAATTCACAAATTTCTTAATTGTTAAAAGAAATGCCCAGATAATAAAAGGAAAACTCAGGAAAATAGTCACAAAAAATTGGAAGAAATTTCTATCCTATACCTGTAAAAAGGAAAAGCATCAAAGAAACTGTTTATTTTATTGATTATAAATGTTTCAAAATTGTAACGTCATGCAAGTGTATTTTGTAGTAATTATTGATATATGAACAAAAAACAAACATTTATCTGTTTATTCATTAATATCACCCTAGTGCTACAGGCAGAAACTCCGATAAACATGAGCTTAATTAATATGCCGCATGAACATACACTTTGTTCGTTTGTTTGCCCCTCCTCACTGTGTTGGATAATTAACACAGAAATTTTGAAAAAATGTCGAGTAAGACTACTCTTACAGAAATTTTGGAAAATGTCGAGTAAGAGTACTCTTACACGACCTAATTTCGACAGCAAGCTTTTCCATCTTGTTCGCAAGAGAGGTTTCAACTCCCTTTTTCTTGCTGTCCGATTTAGCTCGTGTAAAAGTAGTTCATCAAGCCAATTTTCAAATAAGACATGCAATCCACCCACTCAGCTGTTCTCAAGACCTTAATGTATGGTATTCATAGAAACGGCGGAAAAATCGCATAAGAAACGCTGTCAGATGTAATCAAGGGTAATAAGGATAATATCCGTTGTCCAAAATCATTTTTCAGTTTTAAAATAGTGAACGGAGTATCTCAAAGGAACTACCAATCTACTTGCAAGGTACTGGGACTGCTCGAAGGTGAAAAATTCTAAATGCCTATCTGAAGCTACTCTTTCTCGATCACCGACATCTTTGCGTGAACTTTTCGCCATCGTTTGCCATGTATCTAAAACAGAATGTTCCACTCCACACAATGGACCACGATATAAGAGAATTTCGTCCCCCCGTGACCTTCAATGTCAAAAAAGGTTTTAGGCAAGGCGATGCGCTGTCATTTGATTTTTTCAACATTGTACTTGAGAAGGTCGTGCAAAACTCACACGTCAATACGAGGACGACATTGACGTGATTAGCCGAAACGGAGGCGGCTAAAATGCTGTCATCAAGAAAGGACACACAACATTGACGACTCGGTCAGCACGTCACCATAGGCAGCTACAACTTCGAGGTAGTAAAGGACTTCATCTACCTTGGCTTCCAAGTAAATAGTGCAAACAACATCAGTACCGAGATTAAACGCAGAATAACTCTTGCCAACTGCTGTTTCTTTGGGCTCAAGAGGCAATTGAGTAGTAGAGTCCTCTCCCGAAAGACCAAGCTCACATTATATATCAACCTGTCCTGCTCTATGGCGCGGAAGCTTGGACTATCTCAAGAGCGGATGAAGACGCACTTGGTCTCTTCGAGAGAAAAGTTCTGCGTTCAATCTTTGGTCCTGTTTGCGTTGAAGGTTCTTGGAGAAGAAGATTCAACCACGAATTGTACGGGCTGTACAGCGACATGAGTCTAGTTAGGCATCTACGGATTCAACGCCTAAGATGGCTAGGCCATGTAGAGCGCATGGACAACACTGCTCCAGCCCGAAGAGTCTTCCACTCCGAACCAGTAGGACAACGCAATAGAGGACGACCACGAACCCGATGGCGCACTCAAGTGGAGAAGGACCTCAACCAACTTGGAGTGCGAAATTGGAGGCAGCTGGCCTGCTGGAGAGGATTCCCCGGACTGTAGACCCACAAGAAGAAGAAGAAGAATCCACTCCGCCGCAGCTATAATGATACCACTTATGACAACTATCGCACTGCACCATGTCTTCCACGCTGTCGTCGAGTCGTCGCACTTAGCACAATCGTTACTTTTTTTCTTTCTTGGCGTTGGACATTGTTCCTTTGGGATATACACTTAACTTTATTGGAATTCCTACTTTATGCAGAATTTAATTTTAGAAGTGTTGGCTAAAGAGAAAACACAAACTTCAAGTTCCAATATAATTCCAATATATATAAAATTCGAAGGAAATCTCGAGGCTCCGATTCGAAGACCTTCTTAGCCGGAGCGTTGGTGTCAATGCGCTCGATGTGGCCAAACCAGTGTAGTCGGCGGATTTTTGCCTTCCGGACTACATCCACGCCCTGTTACTGTGGTACTTCTCCTCCATTCATCTTCCTCGCAGACAGAACCAAATGTCCGACATAGAATTTTGTTTGTCAAGTTCTACGTCAGGATTTCGAATCGTTGACAAGCGACTTATGCAGGCACAGGCGTCTGCACTTACCCTCTGTCAATGAACTCCTACTCTCACCTCCCCGTGGTTAAATCCGGGAGCCGAGCACCTTCGACTGAAGATGGGGTACCCAACCCCCGTGGGACGTCATTGGCGGCTGCAAACGAGAGAGGGGGAGACAACATAAAAAAAAATTTGTTCAGAGACGACTAATTGCCTCGGATACTGACCGATCTACTGTTGACGACCCCAGCAAACGAACAAATGACCATGCTTTTCGGTTCTGCACGTGGAATGTGAGGTCTCTTAAGAGGCCACGTGCAGCCGAAGAACTCGCGGAGGCCCTTGACTGCAATAAAGCAGATATCACCGCCATCCAGGAAGTGCGATAGAATGGGCCGGGCAAGAAGAGGATGAAAAACTGCGACATCTACTACGGTGATTGCAGCAGAGAGAGGCGCTTATTTGGATGTGGATTTGTTGTTCGAGGCAGACTTAGGCAAAAAGTCTTAAGCTTTGTCAGTAAAAAGGAACGCCTCATAACAATCCGCATCAAGACTAAATTCGGGAACATCAGCCTGATTTGCGCACACGCCCCGACGGAGAAGAAGGATGACGATAGCAAGGATGATTTCTATGATCTCCTAGAAAGAACATACGATCGATGCCACAGCTATGACACCAAGATCGTTCTAGGAGATTTTAATGCAAAGCTGGGCAAGGAAGAAATCTTTTGCTAGAGTCATAAGGAAACACAGCCGACAAGACACCACGTCCAGTAACGGACTAAGGCTGGTGGACTTTGTCATGGGACGTAACCTCTCTGTTGCTAGCACGAGGTTCCCACACCTCAACATCCATAAAGGGACATGGCGGTCCCCAGATCAATTAACCGATCGACGTCAGACACTCCTCCAGCATTCTTGATGTCCGAACGTTCCGAGTCGAGAAAGAACACCACGGTTTGACGTCGCAAAGCTACAATCGCAGCGGACTGCCAGGATCTTTGCCGACCGAGTCTCCCAGAAACTCTCTGTAAGTTCGACGCCGCCTGCACAAACCGTCGAAGAAGAATGGAGTCGTTGTCAAGAAGCCACCAAAGAAGCTGCCACTGATGTGCTGGGTTTTACGACACCACCTAGAAGGAACCCATGGCTTGACGACGAGTGCAGGCCAGGGCACATGCAGCCAAAACAGGAGGCCTACAAGGCAACGCTGCATCGAACAACGAGAGCTGTTCGTGAGCTCTACGAACAGAGGAGAAGGGAAGAGCACCGGCTTCTCAGAAGAAAAAAGAAAGAGCATGAGAAGCGCGCGGTCGAGAAGATGGAGAGGTGTTATGGCAGGAATGACGTCCGAAAGTTTTATCAAAGGGTACAACAATTATCCAATGGATATAAAACTCGGACAGAAGCCTGTCGAGATGGAAATGGACATCTGGTAGTAGAGTCGCAGTCGATGCTGAGAATCTGGAAAGATCATTTCTGCAGACTGTTAAACGGCGATGAGATGACGATGACGATCTGGACGATGACAGACGCGAATTCCGTCCCCCAGACTTAGACGAGGTCAAGGTAGCAATATTAAGACTGAAGTCTAACAAAGCTGCTGGAGCGGACGGTTTGCCCGCTGAAATATTTAAGGCAGCAGGAGATGATCTGGTAGGGTGCATGCACCAGCTCATCTGCAAGATATGGTCTGAGGAAAGCATGCCCGACGAGTGGAATCTCAGTATCGTTTGCCCGATCCACAAGAAAGGAGACCCCTTCAACTTCGCCAACTATCGAGGGATCAGTCTTCTTAACATCGCGTATAAGATCTTCTCTGCCGCTTTGTGTACCCGCCTGAAGCCGTTCATTAATAATCTGATAGGTCCATATCAGTGTGGCTTCAGGCCAGGAAAGTCCACAACAGACCAAATCTGCACACTACGCAGATCCTGGAAAAGACCCAAGAAATGCAAATCGACACTCACCATCTGTTCGTCGATTTCAAGGCCGCATATGACAGCGTGCATAGAGACGAGCTATACAACGCCATGTCTAGTTTTGACATTCCTGCCAAACTCGTCAGGCTGTGCAGGATGACGATAGAGAACTCTCGCTGCTCCATTAAGGTCGGTAACGAACTCACCGAGACCTTCAATGTCAAAAAAAGGTTTTAGACAAGGCGACGCGCTGTCATGTGATTTCTTTAACATCGTCCTGGAGAAGATCTTGCGAAACTCACACGCCAACACTAGAGGCACGATCTTTCAGAATTCCGTGCAATTGTTAGCATGCGCCGATGACATTGACGTGATTGGCAGAACTCAGCGAGCCGTCAGTGAGGCTTTTGCTAACATTGAGACGGAAGCGGCTAAAATGGTTTTGGCGGTGAATGAGGGCAAAACGAAGTATATGCTGTCCTCAAAAAAGGGCATACAACATCGACGACTTGGACAGGGCGTCACAATGGGCAGCTATAACTTCGAGTTAGTCAAGGACTTCACTTACCTCGGCTCCGGAGTAAATTGTACAAATAACATCATTACCGAGATCAAGCGTAGGATAACTCTTGACAACCGCTGTTTCTTCGGGCTCAAGAGGCAATTGAGTAATAGAGCCCTCTCTCGAAAAACCAAGTTGACTCTATATAAGACCCTGATCATCCCAGTCCTGCTATACGGCGCGGAGACATGGACGATCTCGAAAGCGGATGAAGAAGTCCTTGGTCTCTTTGAGAGAAAAGTTCTACGCACGATCTTTGGTCCTTGTGTTGACGGGTTCTGGAGGAGAAGATTCAATCACGAACTGTACGGGCTGTACAGCGCCATGATTCTAGTTAGGCGTCTACGGATCCAACGCCTACGGTGGCTAGGTTATGTAGAGCGTATGGACACCACAGCTCCGGCCCGAAGAATCTTCGAATCCGAACCTGTCGGGAAACGCAGTAGGGGACGTCCGCGTTTAAGGTGGCGCACCCAAGTGGAGAAGGACTTCAACCAACTTGGTGTGCGAAACTGGAGACATCTAGCCAGGGATCGCGCTAGTTGGAGAGGCATGTTGGTTGAGGCCCAGGTCCACCCCGGACTGTAGCGCCGCACAAAGAAGTTCTACGTCAGCCTTTCCTGTTATTGTCGGATGTTGTGTGCTGATGTATGTAACTCATCCTCGGTTTGAATCAGAAGTCACCAGCTTCAGGTTATTGACTAGACTAATCTAATTTTTTCTGGTCCAAGATATAAAAAAACATTCCTACAGACATAAAAATCATTATAATCATAACACTTATATTAGTACCTTGCATTACACTTTTATGATATTGCAATTCTTTAATTTTGTTTTTATTATTATTATTACAATTTATTAACATATAATATAATTATAGTGTTAACAGAAGGAAAAGAGCACAAGTTGCGAGACTTTCGGCTCAATAGTACTAATTACAATGTTAAATATTTTTGGATGAAGTTATATATTTTAAAAACATTATCCTGTGTTGGTTGGTTTAAGATTTGCTGGATAGATTGATGTTGCAGCGATAGAAGCTGGTTATACTGGGTTGCAGAGGGGCAAGTGCCAGTGCCTAGAATGTGTTTTATGTCAAATGTAGATCTGCAGCCACTGCACGTGGGCGGATCTTCCTTTTTAAGAAGATGTTTGTGTGTTACTGCTGTGTGCCCTAATCGCTATCTCACAAAGGTAGTTATCATTGATTTGGGCGTTGAAGTGGGATATACAGGGTGCAGTCTGTTGTTGTTGATTGTTGAATAATGATGGGAATAGTTGGCCCAAGACTGAAGTTGGTTAATTTTTAAGCTGTTCTTGATTATCCTGGTATAGTCTTCTTTTGTGTAGACATTCGTTTTAAAGACTGGGGACCGGTGTGCGAGCTTGGCAGCTAAATCCGCTCTTTCATTCCCTATTATACCCACGTGACTTGATACCCACATAAGTTTTGCTTTATTTGGCATATCAATCACACGGTCTCAGATTTTGTTGATGATTGTGACATTATAATTTGGGTTATAGATAGCAGTTATAACTGAGAGGCTATCCGTCGCTATAATAAACTTGCCTTTCATACTTGTAGCGATATCTGTGGCTTTTAATATTGCTATCGATTCGGCTGTAAAAATTGAAGCCTGCATGCAAAAGATGTACTGTCATTGGTTTTGGAACCGTCAGTAAAAATAAATTTCCAGCCGTTGGATTTAAGCTCAGAGGCTATTGCCGTATAGAGGCTACGATACATTGCTGATGTCGTATTTGGGCTAGTGCGATTAGTACAAAAGTAGGCTTGATTGACCAAGGTGGATGTATTTGGGCATATTTAAAGGGGCGGATAAGGGGAATTTCTATCCCTCTTGCGGCAGCGAAGGATGATGAGATAGCACTTTGGAGACGTTAGGGAGATTTATTTTTCAAGCAAGATGATATGTCTTTGTCAATAAAAGAATTATTGTGGCCGTTTTCCAACTCTGTGGAATAACACCAGTGTTGACGACGTTATTATATAAGGCTAAAATTCTGGGCATTATTGATGATGGGATGTTTTTAATCATTGGATATATTCTATCCCTCCAGGGGTTTTGCCCTTTAATGTGTTAAGGCAGCACTGTAGTTCTAGCGATGTTGTTGGTTTTTCAATTTTAAGTGCTGGATTAAGGTTTGAATGACTGCTTACGGGATTGCTAATCGTAGGGTGATGAAATTTGAATGGAAGCTCTCATCTTTGGATGGGGTTGACCGGATTTTGGCAAAGTGATTAGATATGTCCAATGGGGTGGAGAAGGTTTTATTAGGGGCTTCTATTACTCTAATGTTGTTTGGAGCATAATTACCGGTTAGGCAACCACCAACCAAAAACAAATATTCTCCAGTGGAACATAAAAGGTTACATAAACCATTACGACGAGCTTAATATCCTAATTAAAGAATATAACCCAGAGGTTATATCAATGCAAGAAACACACTGTGCCTTCAATGTTATACCAAACGTACCAAAGCAATACACGGGTTATTTTTACAACTTTCCTCATAATATTTCATCAAAACAGGGAGTGGGTATTATGATTAAAAACAACATTCCGCATAAACAGATTCATATCTACTCTAATTTCTTAGCTGTAGCTATTGACCTTCAACTTCCTCCTAAAATTACATAATATGTCTCTATATCCTCCCTGACCAACCATTTACAGTAACCGACTTATCAAATATTTTTCACCAAACCTCTACTCCCATCATCCTCCTTGGGGAACTTAATGCTTGTTCCTTGACTTGGGGTTCAGCAAACACCAACCCCAGGGGTGCTATCATTGAGAATTTCATATGTAAACACAATCTTACAGTACTTAATGATGGCTCTCCCACTCACTTTTCCACACATGGCACCTTGACACGTGTTGATGTTACCTGCTGTTCTCCAGAATTATCTGCAAAAACCTCTTGGCAAATATTAGATGATCTCTATAATAGCGACCATTTCCCTATTATAGTTAAGATCACCAACTGCCCTATACAACACACGTAAGCCCAAAATTTAAAACTGATTTTGCTAATTGGGCTTCTTTCCAGAAGCACATTGAAGATTATTTATCAGTTAACATTGCATCAACCAACAAAAATAAAGAGGCTGCAACAATTCTGCAGCAATTCGTACAGCTGCGAACAAATCAATTCCACAGAGCTCTCCCAAAGTCACCAAACGCAATGTTCCATGGTGGTGGCTCGAATTAAATCACCTTAGAGATGAAAAAGTATCAAACTGGAAATATTTCAAAAGCCATCCATCTCAAGACAACTTAATATCGTTCAAGAAGAAGAATGCTAAATTCCGTAGGGAGCTCAAAATCAGCAAGGCTAAATGCTTTGATAGCTTTACTTCGTCGATAAACCCTAAATCATCTTTCGGAGAAATTTGGCATACAATTTTGTTTTTAATTTTCTACACTAATAGTTTCCCGTTAAACTCATATTTCGCTATCTCAACTTGCTTGATTCTGAATTTCACTTACCCGTTTTCCTCTCCGATAGGATGTACTTGTATCATCAGAATTATTATAATGACCTGCCAATTTATTATATATAATAATGGTTTTAGATATTAGATATACACACGTTTTTAGCTTTAACTTCCTAAAATATGGGTCATCCTTATGCCTGACTAGTTTTTAATATACCCTTCGTTTCTATTTTCAACGTAATTTTCTCTGTCTCTATATTTGAGGGTTTCGATAGCTTGCCTTGGCGTCATTTGAATTGTTGTGTGATACCTATCGTTGTAATGTCCTACTGCTTTGTGTGTCCTTAGTTCTACTGAAATATCGTCTTCAATCGCCTGAACTTTTTCTATAAAAGTGGAATGTAGCCTTTCGGTATCGGAATTTCCAATATGGCTATTGGGTTTTTTTTTCCTGTAAATATTGTACAGCTTGTTTTGATTTAAACTCATTATCTATAATAATATGTTTGATGTATCAAAAGAAGCTAAATAGCTGCCTAATAAAGCAAACTTTTTTTCCAGTTTCTATCATTAATTAAATTGGTTGGTGGCCCGTGGCGTGGGTATGTGCGTCGACCCCAACCTCGACGTCGTAGGTTCGATTCCTGCTCTGTGCGACGGAAACAACTTTCACGACCCAACCTCTTTCGGATTCGGCATTAAACTGTAGGTCCCTTCCACTCGTAAAAGAACAATACCACGCACAACACGAGTGGTTGCTGAGAAGCTAGGCCCTGGCTCCCTACGGGCTGTAGCGCCACCCATATATTATTATATATATATATCGTTAGTTAAATATGCGATTGCGAATTTTAACAACTTGTCGATAATTGTGACGAAAGCCTATATTTCATTATGGATAAATATCCATATGTATAGTTTGATTTTTCTTATTTGGGGTTTCTGTTACAAGAATGAATGAATACTTTATTACCTGACATATTCCACAGTTATTTATAATGAGTTGTATATGTTCATGCAACTTTTATTTTTTAGTAACGGAAAGGTTTCATTGGTTCCGCTATGTAATCATAACTCTTGTATGATACAGAGATATCTGTATGTGGAGTTCTTCTTCGATTTCTACTTCCTGAGCTCTTTTTGTTGCCTGTATTCTGTATTGTATTCTTGGTTTGTCCGAGAAAAGCTCTATAATGTATTGCTGTATTTTGTTATATTCCCGATAATCTACTTCTGAATATGTACCTATATGTCACAATTTAATATTCCTCTTTAATATATCGTTAATGGTTAATTCCTCACTTGTGGAAGCTCTTGAGTTGGTTTTCTGTTTTGTGTGACTCAATTTGCATTTTAATGTTATCGAGATTTGGTTTTATTCCTCCATCAGAAAGATTGTGCCCTAGAAAATTTGTTTCTCTTTTCCTCACCACACCATTTTTCAAAGATTCTTGAAAGGTTTTAGAAGTTAGCTCAAGGTCATTAACATCACACTTCCCTGTGAGGCAAACACCTTATCGATGTTTTTTCGATTACTGATTTTGCTAGAAATTGACCATGAAGGTGAACAGCCTGTAGTCCGAAAAGTGATCAATGATCAATTATGAGATTGTCGGATATATAGCTTAGCGTAAGGTCAAGGACCTCCTGTCTAATACTGATAACAAAAGTGGGCTCGCTACCAATGTTTTCTATGCAGAAATTGTTCATACATTTTTGTTTAAGAACGAATACGCGTTCACACACATATACCCAGATAAAGCGACGTTTGGGCAAATCGTGCTGCGATTTCGTTTGCAACGTTATGACTAAAACAAATAAGCGATTTACGAAGATGACAGAGAGGAGTTCCAGACAATTTCAACCATTGTGTGGCTCAACAACAACATTTTACCCAGGACAGAATATTAGGGGTTTCAGTGGAACGGAAAAAGAGTATTTTGTTATTTTTTCTACCTGTGCGTTTTTACATTTGTCTTGCTCTCCGAATTTGTAGTCAAATTCAACATTTCGAGAAATAAAGTAGTTTATGTTTCAATCTAGACCATAAGTAATAAATATACCAATTCAGTTTCATTATCAAAATCCGTTCATTCATTCAAGAGATAGTAGAAGAAAATGAAGTGGAATGTCTTTATCGTTACTGTTCTATGGTTAGAGTCACAGCCTAGGACGAGATCCCCCTTCCCCTTCTTAGCCTCTTCCACAAGGTTCCTGATAAGTCGGTTTGTGTAGTCGGTTACAGCACCATGAGGTATATATGTTGATGGCAATACTAGCGGGATTTATTTTCTTTCGCTCTAGCATTACCGCTGTTTGATCTTCATCGTTGAAAGTATGTAGAAGAAACAGGTTAAGCTCTTTTCTAGCTACAATATAGGTCCTTTATCCTACTTACTTCGTCATTTCGGTTAGTTTCGGTGATCAAGTTTCTGTCTTTGAGCCCTAGTAGTCTTCATCGGTTAATCCAAAGTTCCTATACTAGGGCGATATCCTTCTCCCCGGTCTCCCCGAAGGAAGACCAGGTTAGCGCAGGCCGCCGTACCCTGATGTAGGTTGATTTATACAATCTTCATAGCGACTTCATAGCGACAAGCGGATTTTGTTTGTTTCTTGTCGGTCTTTGCTGGCAGGGTTCTGAGTTTGCTGAGGCAAATACCCACATGAACTTTCAATTCCTTCTCGAGCAGCAAAATTGTTGTATAATGTGTGTATGGATGTGTAACGGAGTGTTCAGCCATAGCGATGACCTTCCAATCCTGGCCTATAAGTTCAGGAATTTCCCCTTGTCTTATAACGAGTAGATCAGCGTTTTCCCAGAGACTCTTGGCTATGAAGCTTTTTACCCAATCAAGGATCTCCTTATTCAAGCATTCTATAAGCGGATTCTGAGGTTGATGAGCTGCCATTGGTTCAACATAAGCTTCTGCTCTGGATTCCCAAAGTCTAGTACCGAGGCCTGTATTATATTTTTAACAACAAACTGCTACGGCTAGGTTTCCCTCCTACTACTGGTCGTGGGTTTTACAGTAGCGGCCACTGATGACATGGATTGGAGAGGTAGGATATCCTCCGTCCCATCGTTAAGGAAATTTCCGCAATGCCATTCGTTCCTAGTCACGGTAGTTCACACCTAATTCTATCGAGTTATTCCCCTCTAGATCCGCTGGATTCGCTAGAAGCAGGGGCACCTAGTGCAGCTCAAGAGTCACTTATAGCGGTTTTGAAAAATAGCTATCATACCGGCTTAGACACCTTGTATTAACCATGTGTTTTAAAATTTGTTATATTGAATTTATTCACGAAAACTGAAAATGGGAGTTGATAAAACGGTATTAGTTACTGGTTTTAGTAATTTCTCTTTATGTATTTCAAAGGTGGTTCGTGGTTTTACTGATAAGCAGATAGCTTTTACACCAAATAAATTCATCAGCCGTGTCGAAGTCGAAGCGCCGACAACAAAACTCTATCGCTTTCATGGAGCTTTGATTCATCCATCAGGAGAAAGAGTTCCTATTGCCACAGAAAGCCTTTTATTGCGCGAAAGCAGATTAAAAGTAAGTGTATATGAATGCCAACATTGCGTTATTAATACAATCTCCTTTATTGTAGAACACAGATTTCATCGAAGGCTTTGTGGTTTATGCAGGACACGAAACAAAATCAATGCTTAATAATAGCGGACCAAGATATAAAAGATCTCAAATAGAACAGCAAATGAATATTGACGTCATCTGGTAAGGAATGAAAATGAGAAAAAACATGCATAATACAATTTTAATTAATTTCTTATTTTACAGGTGTGTTATAATTTTATTAATATTATGCGTTATTGGTGCTGTGGGATGTAAATTATGGCTGAGTTCTTTTGATACGTTTCCTGTACCTTATTTGCCATTTGATGTTGACCCAGATTATGAGGGTCTGTTGACATTTTGGACATACATAATAATATTACAAGTTATGATTCCATTGTCACTATATGTTACAATTGAACTTTGTAAAATACTGCAAGTCTATCATATACATAACAACATAGAGCTATTTGATAACGACACGAACAAGCAAACCGAATGTAGAGCAATGAATATTACTGAAGAACTGGGACAGATCCAACATATCTTCTCAGATAAAACAGGAACGTTAACGGAAAATAAAATGTTATTTCGACGATGTACTGTCAACGGCAATGACTATAATCACCCTGCATCAGATTTAGAATCTTTTAATTCCAAGCCTGGTTCTCCAGCTCCTATTTTAGTACCTAACTCTACGTTGATTGATGACATGGCACAATTAATGTCTGGCCAGTACTTTTCCCAAAATGCACAACGTGTCCATGAATTCTTATTAGTATTAGCTATTTGTAATACAGTAATAGTTAGTGCTGGACCCCACCGAGATATGATGAATGCTAGTGGAGTTATCGAAGTTCAACAAAACTCAGAAAGTGCTTCTTCGAGCTCAAACGTTTTCGTAGAATATCAACGAGCTGAATCAAAGGATATTTTAAAATTACCTAATGGTGGGCCATCAGCAATTTCTGCAGATCGTTATACACGACTAACGGAATCTCGATCCATAACACCATCACCTCCTCCGCATCTTACATTTTCTTTGCCAACTCAAAATCATATTCCCTCGTTATCACCTATAAGTAGTTCTGCAGAATCTACTCCAACTTCCGAAAGCCCACCAGTGAAAATAAGATCTGTTGCAAATTGTGTATCCCCAAGACGCGCAAAGGCTGTCGTAAATTTCAAACTGAACAGCATTACATCCTTTTTGAATGTCAAGACTCCAGTTAAACGTTTTAGCAACAAATTAAAGTAGTACCAAGTAGAATGAATTTGATTTATATTATAAGTTCGTCTTATTTTCAGACAACCAAAATCTAAAATGGTGCCACATTTAAGTGATGGTCGTCCAATTTATGAGGCCGAAAGTCCTGACGAATTGGCTTTAGTCAATGCGGCTTACAGTTATGACTGCCGTTTAATAAATCGAAGCCCTAATCATATCTTAGTTAGTACGCCCGCAGCTGGAATTGTGGAGTATGAAGTTCTTAAGATCCTTCCTTTTGATTCGAGCAGAAAATGTATGTCAATTGTTGTTCGCCGTACTGGTGCACAGGACATTATTTTATATTCAAAGGGAGCTGATAGCACAATTTTACCAGCACTAGCACCTTGCTCTCCTCAATCAACTGAAGGCAAGTGAATATTTATTTTAGGTATTTTAATGTATAATAAATTATTTATAGGTGCACTCAGGGAAAAAACACAGCAACAATTAGATGCATATGCTAGGCAAGGTCTCAGGATCCTTGTTATGGCAAAAAGAAATTTAAACTCATCAGAGTACACTGATTGGTGGGCCAGACATCAGGAAATTGAAATGTCTTTAGAAAATCGTGAACGTAGACTACGCGAATCATTTGCAAAGCTCGAGAGTAATTTGAGTTTATTGGGCGCCACTGGAATTGAGGATCGACTGCAAGATGGTGTTCCAGAAACAATAGCTTCATTATTATCAGCAGGTTAGAATTAAATATTTAAATAAATACGTACAACTATTTTTATTGTACAATGTTCTTTATATATTCTTCCTAATTTGTTATTAAGGGATAGCAATATGGGTTTTAACAGGTGATAAGCCAGAAACTGCTATAAACGTAGCTTATTCAGCAAAACTTTTTAGCTCTCAAATGGAAATCATTAGGTATATTTTGTATATTTTAATATGAAACCTTTTTAACTATGAATTTCAAGGCTAACGGCTCGGTCAAGAGACACAGCTGAATCAGCAATAATGTTTTACCTCTCTGAAATTGAAACAGCAAAGGAGCATAGTTATGAGATGAACATACGTATGAAGTCTCGAGCCTTGGTAGTCGATGGAAAAACGTTAACATTTATTTTAGATCGAAGGTAAGGTAATAGTTATGCTAAGTATTTCATGAGCATTTTTATATATATACCAGTGGATGGCCTGTCATTCAAATAACCCGATTTCTACCGAGTTGCCTTTTAATATTCTACTTTTCAACTATATATGAATCTTAATGTGCACATAAACAAAATATTTGTGTTTCCTACCCCTGCACCGGCAACTGTCAAATTCTATGAACACTATCGTTCTTTGTGTTTGAAGCTTTTCTGTTGTACCCCGTTTCATCGTCTGATTTGGTGAATTTTGATTATACTTTTCTCTTAGATTATTGCTATTTGAAAAATTCAGTTATGAAGCAAATTGTGGATATGCAACTTTAACACTAGAAAGACAATCATCTTACTTAGAAAGGCGGCAAGGCATTTGACTGATAAAGGATAAAGCCATTTGACTTTATACAATAAAAAAAGTAGATTTTGCTAAAGTAAATCATTTAAAAGAACTGGAAATGTAACAGTGAAGTCATTCACATGTACCCTGCATTGGTATTGCGGTTTTGAAGAACTAGCTGATTCTTCCGACTTGTTGTTGAGCTCGAGCGCCAACAGTAGTATATGGGTCAAGTGAGACCCATGACCCTCGCCATCTTTGTAGATAAATGATTTGTTCACTACAACTATTTTTAATAAAACTTACAAAAAGACATGCCAAGCATATTGAATAAATAGCTCAACTTCGAAATAGTTCAATTGACTCCCTTCTTTCTAGTGTTAAGTAACTTGAAGTGTAATATTGTTGTGCAATAGAAAATTGTAGTTTCGGACAAACTCATAGGTGGACATTGAGTGAGGTTCAATTGAAGGTTTTTTCGAATTAACTTTTAATATACTCTAGTATTATTGTAAATTACTTATATGTATGTGATTTGCAATGCACAACGTAATTTCAGACATCGATTGCAGGTTCTTCCGGTGTTTCCGACTTACCATTAATAATGTTCGACACCACGCCATTGATAAGTAACAATAAAAAATTTGGTACAGAAACCTTTATCACTCAATTCTGAACAAAGTTGTCAAAGAGACCAATGCGCTGTGTCTTACCGTTTAAGACATTGATTTTTATTTATTGAAATAAATACAGTAAAAAAAGCTTAATGAATTTAAGTATACGATTTTCTATAGTTTTTAACAATTAATGGTAAATCATGAATCTCATAATATTTATTTCGCAGATCCAACCTAACAAGACCTTTTCTAAAACTTGCAAAGAACTGCACATCAGTTTTGTGTTGTAGATCTACACCACTGCAAAAGGCCTTTCTGGTTAAAGTCGTGAAAGAAGAGCTGCATATTTGTACATTAGCAATTGGGGATGGCGCGAATGATGTGTCTATGATTCAAGTAAGATGCATTTTATACACATTTATTTCAGACAAAACTAAAGCACTCCAATAATGAAAAACAGTTTTTCTTAGTATTTTCCGTGAATCAAGTGATAAGAGACATTTGACGACACTGAAATTTGTTACTCTTATATTGTAAACTTCATTAAACAAAATACACAAGCAAACATAACACAGTTTTTCACGAAGAAAATTTATTGTGTTAATAACATATTGTGAACATATTTCAAAGTAGAAACAAACGCGCATAATGTAATATGCGTACTCAAATAAACCATACAACTGCAGCAAACCATATAACCATACTTTTGTCAGTAGAAGACTTTTCATTAGAATATTTACCTCTACGACATTTCTTTATTTTAAAGAGCCTTTTACGTTTTTGATGACGTCGGAGATGCCATATGCATACAGTTACAGCAAAACATGTAAATTAAAAAACAGAATTGTTTTGGGCTAAAATGGGCAGGGTGAGATAGTTCCTTAGATTAGTAGATTTGTGTTGTTTTATACTGTTCAGTACTGATTGATTTGAGTACGGGAACAGACCTAGTGTTAATTAAATTTTCAAGATGGTTGAGTAAGTTTGTCAAGTTTAGCAAAGTCAATAGCATTGTGACGTGGACACAAATCAATCTAAATCGCCATCTGCGGGAAACATTCGAAAACCATTCGGAGTAGCAGCTATAATCAATCGCTATAATAACACTACACACAAACCACCACCACCAACAGTCTATGGAGTAAATGGGTTCCTGTGTATAGGGCCGGGTTCCGCGCCGGTGCCACCGAACAGTTGTACATAATCAACCCGCAATGTAATTCCACAGAGAGATGGCGACAGATTTTTCTAGAAATAATGCTGGCTAATATAAATATCGGAACGGCGGCCGAAGCGGACAGTTTTAGTTTTAGATTTGGTAAATTAAAACAGTTTTTGTCTAAAATGTAACAGTATTATTACATGCGTAAAAGAAGTTTATTTTTGTAAGTAGAATTTTAAAATTTAAACAAAGTTGTACTGCGAATAATGCGACAAATTAAAATTGCTCACTCTTCAATCCCCTAACACAAAGTTAATACGGGTCCCAGGCCATGTCCAAATCGCAGGAAATGAACTCGCCGACAAACTCGCCAAAGAGGTACTCAAAACCCCGTCAATCTGCTTCCCCAACTTCAACACCATTGACATTAAGAACTTTATAAAAAGAAAATCTGTTCCTTCTTATCTCCTCTAAGAGAAAACGTCGGATTGGTACAAAACATCCAACAAAACCAAACTATCCATCAACGACTATGCCAAAAATTAAAAACTTCTAAATTTTACCGCCAAGATATTACAAAAATCACTAGACTCAGACTCGGTCACAACAGGCTTTCCCATGAACACAACATTAATAAAAACAAGTCATCCATCTGTACATACTGCAATCAGTCACCCATTACCATCCGCCATATACTTTGTGAATGTTCACCATTCCAAAACCAAAAACCTCCCTCTCTCAACTCCTTTCCAATCCTAATCATAATAACATTAACTCTATGATAGATTTTTTGAAAACGACAGAACTTTACAATTTTATATAATCACTATGTTGATATATATTTATATAGTCTAAGGCCATTTGTTGCTCTGACTACTAAGCTACGTTATAATTTTAATTATATTGTAGTTTTTTCAATAAATAAATAAAATTGCTTGTGCTCAATATATGTATACTATTTTAGTCAAGAATTAAAATGCTTCAATTAATAACTTCATACAACTTGTTATTGAGCGTTATTTTAAACTATTAGTTTCAACCACCAAAAGGAGGAGGAACTTAAATAACTGATTGTGTTCAGAAGGTATCTTCATACGACTGGAAGCATATTGGAATTGCATTGACCATGACCATGACCATGACACGTTACATTTGAATTCAAATATTTTGCTGGCGAAATATTCGACAGTGGTTGAAACAAATCGCGTGTTGTATGTATGATGACTGAATTCAAAGATGAATTCAATTTGGAAATAATTATTCACAGTTATATCGATTTGTCATTTTAACATTACATATTTATAGATTACTCAAACACTTTTTATTTTCCTACTTAGTTGAGTGTATGGTGTCCCAACAGAAGTTTTTAGTTCTTTATTCATATAACATGTAAAAGTCTGGTTTTAATTCACTTGTATTTTATTTACTAATTATGTAAGGACAGAGTAAAAATGAAAAAAAGATAAGAAAGAAAACAGTAATGCTCGTCTTATCGTCTTCGATGCTGGCCTCCGACTGCCTATTCTGACAGGAAAAAAAAGGTTTTTTTTTTGTGTTGACGTTTAGGTTGACGTTTCTGGTTGTTAGGGACCTTCCACATAACATATATTGCACAGACAATTTTTTAATCTGTCCCACATTTCCATTATAGGCAGTTTGTACACACAAGTTTGAAAAACGCACGTCTGTTAGTTGCTTATTGTACAGGTATTCTGGCTGCTGTGTCTGAATAATCGTGGATTTAAGAACATTCTAGAAAGAACAGCTAAAAATTTGTTTAGCATAGGACGAATTATTTGTATATCTTCCAAGGTTACATACGTAGCGTGCAATATCATTATAGACCATAGTTAGTAAATAGTATTATTATTATTATTATTATTATTATTATTATTATTATTATAATTTATTAGGATACAATTTAAATTATAAACTAACATAGAAAAGAGCACTAGCTGCCGATGCTTTCGACTCTTAAGAAAAATTTAAATATCTATATTTAGTTTTCTTATATAATTTAAAATGGTAGTAATGTTTTCTTGGGTTGGGGATCTAAGCAGCAAATGGACTGGTGGGTTATTGCAATTCTTGTGGGCGGACCCCAGCAGAGATAATGGAATGAAAGAGATGTTCATCTTTCCATTCGAAAACCCCTAGTCCACCACAAATCCACCTCAGATTTTAAGCATTTCCGCTCTCAAGTCACTAATACACGTCGGATTCTAAGCGTTTCCGCTCTCAAGTCACTCATATTATTTTATATACAGAGCACCGCCATTTTGCTTTTAATATCTGCCCTCAATAATGTAAAAAAATAGCGAGATTCCCCATGATAATGTCAGAAATGGCCCCGATTGGAAAGTATTCCAGGACACTGTTCGCTAAGCTCATACTTTTTAAAAGGAATTATTGTAGCTGTTTATTAATTATTCATTATAAAAAGTCGTCAATAAATGCCAATCATTCTAACAAACTAATTGTTATAAATATATTGACGACCATTACGGTCAGGAAAAATGTGAAAAAATTTACAAAAATACTACAATTTATTTTCATGAACTGATGGAACTATTCTCATAATGTTAATGTATGTAGTAGTAGCAGTACGTATTGTGGATTAAGGTAAGACTAAAAGTTATGTATGTACGAAATTTGATTAATTTATATTAAAAGAGCGCTGTCAGGAGAGAGTAAAAAATGTCCCTACCCTGTTCATTTTAACCCAGGAACTGTCTGGGTAGTTTTGGTAATTTTGTTGGTTTTGAGTTTAGTTGAGTTATTTGAACAAGTAGTTCAGAAGAATAGAAGCCGAATTAAATTCCAAAAAAAAACCCTGTTTTTTTAATGTACATGTTTTGCTGTAACTTTTGAAATATATCGTCTCTCACATCATACAGAAACCAACAAGCATAAGTTACACATTTTCGTTCATTACAGTCTTCAAAATTTGGTGCAGAAACTACGGGAACAGACCTATTTTGTTTATCCTGAATTTGTTAGTTTTCAAATTTAACGTCTTTTTTAATGGAATATTCCAGCCTCATAATAAGAACATAATTCAATGCATTTTGCGAACATACACTTGTCTCTAAGTTTCCGTTTTATTTTAGGTGAATATTTGGCGTTCAAATTAGTGGCAAAGCCGGAAATTCCGGCTAATTCACTTCATCAACTGCTCCCATAAACTAATACGCATTTACATAAATACATTACACTCACATTCAGCTGGTCTCGAGCTTTACACGTATTCACGGACTCTATCTGTGAAACGGATGTAAAGCAGGAAACAGAAAACAGCTGTGAAATGTTATAAAAAACGCTGTCAGATGAATCTGAGGGGCAAGAAACGTAGAAGTGGCATATCTCCTCCTTCCATTATCTCTGGACCCCAGTATGTGGTTGACATCATACCATCTGTGGTAGGCAGAAATAAGAGAGCAAGGAGGATCTTCGGCCATTTTTACCCCTAGTCCACTAAAGAGAGGAATGTGAGAGTAGTGGAAATCCCTTATAAATCACAAATACATTCACAAAAACTATGAATCCACCGCAATATGGCGGCCGATTCGTGGATTTTGTGGGATAAGAGAGAGAGATTCATGGATTTTGTGGGAAAATCGTGTGAAGTTGGCCACAACCATATACTATTGTGCGAAGAGTGTTCAGTTGGTTCATGACTTTAATGGGTGGATTGGGTGAATAAAAGTGTAATGCCACCAGAAATAGGTGGCATCAATTTAATACATTAATGTAATATAAAGCCTATTTCTATGTCATACGTGAGAAATTACATCACTTTCATAGCATTCATTCATACATTCGAAAAAAGTTAATTAACATTTCTTATTTGTTAAGAGAAATTCACAGATATTGAAACTAAAACTATAGTGAAAAATAGTTACCAAAATTTCGAAGTAACTTCCATCATATGTTTATCTGTCGAAAAGGAAAAGCAGCAAAGAAACAGGTTTTTTATTGATTACTGCCAATGTTTCAAAGTTATATATATAGCTGTTCATAAGTCTCGGGCAATGCATTTTAAACATATAACTCATATTTGAGCAAAGAAACATACATATATCTGTTTTTGCATTAATATCACCCTAATGCTGCCGATAGAAACTCCTATAAACAGGAGCTTAATTATTTTACAAAGTGAACATACGCTTTGTTTGTTTGCTTACCCCTCCGCACTGTGTTGAATACTTAACACTGAAAATTTGAAAAATGTCGGGTAAACGAGCGAATTTTCAAATTAGACCTTCAATCCACCCCAATACTAAGGTTGGGGAAGAGGATCAGCTGTTCTCAAGAGCTCACACGTATTCACAGACACGGCGGGGAAAGCTTATAAAAAACGCTGTCAGATGGAATCAAGGGGCAAGAGAGGTAAAAGATGGATATCTCTTTGCTCTCTTATTTCTGGTGGTAGGTCTTGCATGTAGGTGGAGGGGTGCATTTAAATAAATGTTGGTGTGTGTGCACTGTGTGACCTAGGCGTAGTCTCGCGAAGGTGCTTAATTTTCTTGAGGTGGTGGTAGGCTACGATGGACTGTTACGATCAGGGTTAAAGAAGGTGTAGTGATGGTGGTAGTTTTGCCAGTTGGACAAAAGATCAGATTTTAATCGGCACTTCAGTAACCTTAAGGTATATGATCGTCGCATCAAATTGTTACATAGGAGTGGGGTGTGCCAGCCCAGCTTCAAAGTCTGCAAGTTCATTCCTTTTTATCCCTACGTGGCTAGGGACCCACATTATTTTTATTTTATTAGGGGACTTTGCGGTGTAGTTACGAATATCGGAGATGATTGCATTGTGTGGGATTTCTTATCGCATTGATCGTGGACAAAGCAGTTTGGGCTGTGGCTTTGTAGATGACTAGTGCTTCTGCTGTGATTAAAGAAGCATATGTAGGAAGTAGACCTTCCATAATTAAAGAGCCATTTTCCTTGGTTACGGCAAAAGAGGTACTGTTGTTGTTCTTGAAGCCGTCTGTGCAAATAAGTGATGAATGAAGAAATGCGAAGAAACGATGCAAGATAAACCTCTTTCGGTGTGTTGTGTTTGTCATGTAGGTTTAGGTCCAGAATTAATGAGCCTGGCTTAAAAGCCCATGGAGGTACCGTTGGCGAGCGTTGAACGAAAAAATTCCTCGGAAAGTTCAGATTTTCGGCTTCAACAAGCACATTCTTAATAGGGCTGGTTCGAAAGACGTTGGTGCTACGGCGGACGGCTTGATGGTAAGGTTAATTTCCGTATATACACAAACCATAGTCGATCTTGTTGAGCACTAATGACTTTGAGATTTTGCATAAGATGTTAATATGAGTGTTATATTTTTTGCTAGCTAAATAGTTAATAATATTTGCTCTGGCAGCTAGGCTTTTCTTAAGACTAATACAGCGAGATTTCCAATTATACTTATTGTTAAAAACTAGTCCAAGAATACTCAAATTATTTACACTAGTGATATTTACATTATTAACTCTATGTGACAATAACTCGCTGTTGCAATTCTTTTTCCGACAAACGTGCAAAGTTATGCATTTGTCGGGATGTCTTCAACTAATGCTGAAAATGCACTTTTTGTCTTACCAAGGTCATTGATTTCAATCGGCACTTCAGTTGATTAAGAAGTTGACTCAGCACGATTACATCGTCTGCGTAAATGCAATGATCAAGGTGTACATTTTCTGTCTATTCTGTCAAAAGCCTTCTCAAAATCGAGAGAGAGAATGGTTACATGGTTCCAGGCAGAAAGTACCTTGGTTATGTAAAAATCCAAATGAATGTGTGCATTGGCACAGCCCTTGTTAGCTCTGAATGCTACCTGATTATGGCTAAGAAGGTATAGCATTGCGCTATCATTTTTTCTAAAACCTTAGAAATGCAAGGCACGAGGGTGATGGGACGGTACCCTATATTCTTGTTTTGTTTAGGTAGTGGAGCTACTGTGGCTGTCTTCCAAAATTGGGAAATTGTATATGTTTTCAAAATGTTGTTATATAATGCAATCAGCCTGGATTTTGCTTCAAGTGGAAGATTTTTGAGCATGGGGTACGATACACGGTCCCTGCTAGGCGTTTTACCTTTGAGTTTGGCAGTACAATATTTGTTATATCTAGTTCAATGCATCTAGTAGAGTCTGCTATTGTGTGGGTGTTGAGCAAAGTTGAATAAGGTAAGGCAAATTGCTTTTTGGCTCTGAAGTTGAGGGGAAATATTCGTCTTTAGAGTAATTCGACCATTTGATGGCGAAAAAGTTACTTATTTCCACTGGTGAGGTTTTACTGCCCTCAGGTGTTGTTATTGAACTAATTGAGTGCGCAACAGCGTTACCACTAAGGGTACGAATTCTATGCCAGATTTTTTTTTGGTGTCGAATTGGGGTTAATGTCAGATGTGAAGTCATGCAGGCACTTTGCTTTGCGCTCCTTAACTTCTCGACGGAATTTTGCATTTACCTTATTGAAGCTTATAAGATTTGTCGTGCTAGGGTGTATTTTAAAAAGTTTCCATGCTGTTTGCTTTTCGTGTCGTAGAGTAGCTAAGAGAGAGCTCCACCAGGGCACTGTTCGTTTTTGGTGGTGCGGAGAGCTTTGCGGGATGGACATGTTTGCAGGTGCTCTTATAGCTTTGAGGAGCGTAGCGGCCTCTTATTGATATTGGTCGAAATATAATTGCGTGACAGAAAATCTAAGATGAGCTTGTTGTAACAAGTCCAGTTAGCCCGGTTAGTCTTGAATTTCGGGTTGAAAGATACTTTGCAATAAACCGGACCAAAAACAATAGAAGAAGTTATAGGAAAATGGTCGCTATTGTAGAGATCATCCAATATTTCCCAA
Source organism: Eristalis arbustorum (assembly GCA_916610145.1). NCBI lineage: Eukaryota > Metazoa > Arthropoda > Insecta > Diptera > Syrphidae > Eristalis > Eristalis arbustorum. The sequence continues at coordinate 53,170,448 of OU744319.1, read as the reverse complement.
GAGACGGCTGTGTAGAGTTCAGAAGAACAACAAGTAATGTCTACATTCGTAAGTGAGCTATGCGTTGAGAGATGCATCGGAGAGCCATCGTTTAGAATTATAAGATTGATGTTACTGATAAAAGTTTTAACCTCTCTGCCTCTGGTGTTCGTGATATTTGAGCTCCACAAAACACTCCAGGCGTTAACATCACCCACAAGAATAATTGGGGATTGGATCTGAAGCGCAATACTTTCCAAATCATCTTTTGAGAAGATTTGGTCTGGCATGATGTATATTGATAACAAAGTGAATTTAAGGGGTATTTCGAATTCGAAAGCGAGAGTCAATAAATTTGAATTAATAGGGATTTTGTTAGGGGGTATGTTGTTTTTAATTAAAACAGCTATTCCTTGTTTTGACGAGGTGTTGTGTGCATAATTATGGAAGTACCCTGTAAAGCCACGAGGTATATGCGGTGAAGAGGAATAAGGGCAGTGAGTCTCTTGAAGAGACACTACAAATGGTCTTTGTTCCTTTGTTAAGAAGTTCAGTTCGTCGTAGTTGTTTTCGATGCCTTTTATATTCCATTAAGGATCTTGAAAGTGTTGTTGGTTTGTGATCGCTGATTTAAGGTTTGACGAAAAAACCGTATCCCGACCGGTATGGGCTGCGACCCAAGAAGTGGAGTATTGTGAGTAGGGTTATTGTTTATAATTTGTATCAGGAGGGGAGGGGCTGATAAAGTAGGAGTTACTGTTAATTAAATTGTTTGTGATAAAAATGAGAGGTGAGTCGAAAGAAGAAAGATTAGTGGTTTAAAAAATTAGTGGAGATGAAAGTGCTGAGGATGCTGATGGAAGAGTGGGTTGAGAGTTTGGTGGACTTGCTGTTGTTATTGTGGGGTTGGAGCCGGTGACTATTGCACTGTTGTTAACTATTGGGTTATTGATGGCGGAAAGATAAGGCGCGCTTGAAGAGGCGGGTTTAGATGGACAGTTTATGCCTACCACTACTTTATTAGTTTGCTTCGTTTGCCCAGCGTATGTTTGGTTGGAGAGAGAGGGGTGTGCTTGGTTTTATAGTAAGTTCGTCTGGCTTCGGCCATACTACATTTGTTCCTTGTCTTGATTTTCAAGATTTCTTTATTTTGAAGATATATTGGACAAGATGTAGATGAAGATGGGTGTGCTTCCGCACAATTAGCGCACATCGTACGAGAACACTCTTCCGGCTCATGCGGGGACAGACTACAGTTTGCGCAGACCTTGGTTTTAGAGCATCTTTTTGTCGTGTGACCGAGTAGCGGCACCTCATTGGGCTTGGAATATATTCCTGCACTTTGGCTTTGTACCAACCAATATTGACTGTATTGGGAGGCTGATACAGATCGAATGTTAAGAGAACTAGACCTGTGGGGCGTTGTTTGCCATCAATAATTTTTGTGAATTTATGTAAATCGACCACGCCTTCAGATTTCATTTCCGTAATTATTTCACTATCTTCGATCTTCATTAGGCAAGGCGCGTATACAATTCCCTTGGAAGAGTTTAAATTAGCGTGCAGCTTAGTGCTCACATTGCATTGGTTAGCGATATTAGTGATACGCAAGAATTTGTCCGCTACTCTTTGTGATTTGGCGAGATTGAGGAGGTTGTCATCTCTCAGTTGGGAAATACTGTTACATTCCGCGCTTATAGCATCTGAAGACAGTGGTTATTTTTCGTCTTTAGCCGATATAAGAACGAATCGGGGGTTTTTCACCTTTGTTAATGACGGGAGGGTAGGGAAATCTTCCACAGTCGTGGTTTTATTTTTCTTAGAACGGGGTTCAAACGAAAGCGTGTCGACATCTGCCAACTCGCAAAATCTGCTCCCGGGTTTTGTTTTATTAGGCCACAAGGCCATTTTGGGGTTGGACGAAATTGCCGTACGCGTGGGAAGTGCGAACACCCGGTTTGCAGAAGAAAACAAACTGCACGTGAGTGAGAGAGAAAGAAATACTACTCGATATGAGCGCACTAAAAAAAAGATCAACTGTCAAATAGTCACGATGTTTACTCTACGAGAGCTAGACGGAGACTGAGTAAGTAAATGATTCGCAACAGTTTAATAAGATTAGCAGAAGAAATGTTTTTGCTAGGATATTTTTTTTGTAAGAGTAAATGAACGCGGGACCCAGAGAAGACGAAGCAAACTTGACATTTCCAGTTTTTGCTGTAATATATCCCATGCAAATGGTACCCAGTCTTCGGGCAGGTATGAATAGCTGCACATCTTTAGCATACATAAAAACCTTGCAGTGTTCCCACGCGTACGGCAATTAGAGCTCGTTTACATATATTGAAAAAAAAGATAAGTATAAGAAAAGTATAAACCCTTGCGGTAAAACAGTGATCATCAGTGATATCTGAGAAACCAGAACTCTGCATCTCCAGCGACTGCAGATTTCTGTCTACTAGTAAGTTATGAATGTATCCATATCATCGATTCGGTAAAAACATTTAAATTGCTTATAAGGTTAGGGCACAGAAGTGTATGGTTAATAGTGTACATTTTTTCTTGTCCAGATCATAACGGATCTAGTCGGCAATAAGTTAGAGAGTGGCTTTGCAGCTCCGCTTACGTCGGCAACCCGATTGGCACGAGCTTAGAGAAAATTCCCCAAGGTGTAGGAGTATCAGTGTCAATAGAGCCTTTCCAAAAAGGCGGGATTGCTATTGGTCGGTATTCAGATAAATTGCTATTACTTTTTCTTGCTATGGGTACGTTTTTAGCTTTCTTCCACAGTCACCGACTAGCTCTCGAACCGATAACATCGCTCTCCCGCAAGTTAAAGTGACATTAGTCCGCCTAGTGTGTAAACCGGTATATCTTATATCACTATATCTTATATCACTATATCTTTCTCTACACTCTCTTCCTACTTAGTAAAAGAAAAAAACAAGCGAACAATATGGCCAGTAGGCCTAAAAATACCCATGGCCGGTTCGATATTCTAGATTTCGACCATATTCTCGATCTCTAACCAAAAAAAAAAAAAAACACTCCAATCTTCCAAAAAACACTTTCCCAGAACTGCCAACACACTCCAACGCGAAAAATGCTCGTTTCGTCTTAATGTCTCCGGCTAAAACCGAAAAACCAATCACCGCCCTTAGCCCATTCCTACTCAAAAAATTCATTGATGGCTTTAGCAAAGAATACGGGAACATAACCCCACTTCGCGATGGCAGCCTCCTTATATTTGTTAAATTCCAGAGGATTGCGAAATTATTCCTCCGTGCAAAAGACCTTGTTGGTATTTGCCAATCACAGTAAAACTGCACGACCAACTCAATCAATCCAAAGGTATTTGTTACGCTCCCTGCCTAATAAATGCTTCAGAAACGGAAATCATCACCGAAATAAAATCTCATGGTGTAACAAACATATATAAATTTCAAAAGACAGGCAAAGATGGTAAACAAAAACCTTTGAGATTAATGCTCTTCACTTTTGACCTCTACCAAAAAACAGTAGATATTGGATTTTACTCTGCCAAAATAACAGGGTACATTTCCAATCCCATGAGAAGTCGCAATTGTCAACTGTTGGGACATACAGTAAAGCGCTGCAACGGCAATGCAAAATCCGACATCCACATACCGGACCCATGCACCCACACAATGTGTGCAAACTGCTCTCTTCCCCACCTTTCATCTTCTAAATCATGCCCAGCTTACAAACAAGCAAAAGAAATTCTCACCATAAAAACTGTAAGAAAATGCACTAGGGAGAAGCCAAACGGCTATACGGACATTGTGCCACCCAAATCCCCCTACAAGAATCATTTGCAGAAACAACCAAAAAAACAACAACAAGTATAAACAGCAATCTGACAGATCCCTTTAATACTGCTACTATCAATCAATCTCATACCTCCACACTCTCACAATCCCCAATCTCCACCATTAGTCGTAATCTGTTGAATAGCAATGATTACTACATAAGTAATAAAATCTCCCACCAACACATTTCTAGAATCCCTAACAATTTACATAGAAAATACTTAGAACACACATAACAAACCACTTCTTTGACATTTAGCTGCATACGATCCAATAGCGACGCCATCATTGACCTCCCAAAAATCCCCAACTTCATAGCGCAAAAATGGTCAAAGGCCTCAGAAAATAGCAGCTTCTCAGATATTTTTATCGAAGAAAAGTTCAATAGTCTTAATAGATCCATAACCCAACACGTCAACCTTACAGCCCGACACATCGAACAACCTATTACCTTAACCGAATTTGAAACCGCACTCAACAAGGTGAGAGGCAAAACTCCTAGCAGAGACAACAATTCGTACCCAATGCTGAAAAATCTCCCCAACAAACGAAGCATCGAATCATCGCCCTCTATAACAACATCCTCAACAATTCTATTATCCCTCATTCCTGGAAATCGGTTAGGATTATCCAAATCCCCAAACCAAATAAAAACGAACATGACATCGAAGGGTATCGCCCAATCTCACCTATCCCATGCATATCCAATATAATGGAAAAGATAATCGCTAAGCGTTTTCTCTTGTATGTCGAAACTTATAAAATCACCAAATTGTATTTAAATGCATTTAAAGCGAATAGAGGGTGCGTCGAAACTCTTCTCCACATTGACTTCCTTTCCTCGAGAGCTCTCTCAGCCAGAAACCACATGTCTATCCTCTCCCTAGACTTCGAAAAAGCATTCGACAGAATCGGCATCCATGTCATATTAAACAACCTTATAAAATGGGGTATTGGAAGAAAGATATACTGCTATATCAAGTCATTCCTTTTAAACAGAAAATTCTGCATCAAAGCAAACAGAGTTTACTCTTCCAGCTATCCATTGTATAATGGTATATCCCAGGGATCACCCCTATCTGTGGTTCTCTTCATAATTGCATTCGAAGATTTTAACCGAATTGTACATCCGCTTTTAGACCACTGCATATGCAGACGACATATACATATTATGTAAAATAAATGATGTCAATAAATGTAATGTATTGTTTCAGAATGTACTTGAAGAAATCTTAGCATGGTCCAACAGATCAGGCGCTAAATTGTCTATTAATAAATGTAAAATGCTTCATATATGTCGTAAAAAAAACTGTCCCAAACTTACATTTGCTTTTTTTTATTAGTATTATTTTTTTTTTATTACTAGTTACGTTAAAATCGCAAATAATAATAATTTAAGTATACTAGGACTTATATTCATTAATAAGTATTCTTGGAAACAACACTGTTTAGATCTTAAGAAATCCCTAGCTGCGAGAACAAACATTGTAAAATACCTAGCAACAAAAAAAGCAGTGCTCATATAAATACTCTAACAAAAATGACAAAGATGTTAATATTAAGCAAAATTGACTACGGACTATACATATACGGGCAGAGCCCCAAATCAATACTAAAAACAATCAAACCACTGTACCACGACGAGGCTAGAAGAAGCATTAACGCCTTTCCAACCAGCCCAATAACAAAACATACTAGCAGTAGCAGGACTACCAACAATCGAGGAACGGAGAGACACCATCACTCTCAACCTGTTAGCTAAACTAACCTTTTCAAAGCTCTCAGTCATCGATCACGATATAAGGAAGAGCCAAGCCCGAAAACATCCCGAAAAGATAAATCCTGCCATCACCACCATTCTCCATTAAGCCGATAAGGTAGATCTACCAACTAAAAGAATACGCTGCAATACACCACGTCATCCTCCTTGGTTTATCAACCAAGAATCACTAATATTAAACCTAGCCGACTACAAAGAGAACTCCATTCCAGCACCATTGAAAATCTAAAATCAGAGGGTTGGTCTCCCATTTTCACCGACGACATGAATATGGATCCATCGCCAAGATTAGTAATCTCCCAGATTTCGTCTCGGTATTCACAGCAGAAGCATTTGCTATTCTGCAAGCCATACAAATAGCAAACAACCCTCATAATAAATGCATTGTATGCACTGATGGCATATCAGTTATCAATGCAATAAAAAACCCCAACAGCAGCGATCTCATATCTGAAATCAGATACCAACTCATCAAATCACCAAACACGACGAAGATAATGTGGATCCCTGGGCATGCGGGAATCCAAGGCAACGAACACGCCAACAAAACAGTCAACTCAGCCAAAACCAGCCCTGTACTCAATTTCAACATCTTCACCAAAACAGATCTGATCAAAAAACATCAAACACCATCATAAACCAAAACTGGAGCTTTCAATATTATTGGTGATGGTTGGCGGTGTTGTTGGTGAACTTCTAGTTCCGGAATCCGAAATATTACCGCGTCCGCGGCTTTATGTTCCAAGGTATCTATCATTTGCTATGACCAAAACTCTTATTTTACGACAGATGTATTGTCGATTTTGCCTGTTCTTTAATTTTCTCGATGTGACGAAGCATGTCAGTCACAGTAGTTGCCAGTCAAAAGTCACAGTCACCATAGTTGCTTTCAAATTTCATAGACCAGCTAATCCCTATTTCGTTGATTTTGAGTAAAGACCGTTATGTACTTTGGCCATTTCTTGTGTTATGTGTTCTTGTAGAGTTTCGGTCAGCTTGCAAAAGCGATCATCAAGTTTGATTTCTGCAGAAAAAAAATCAAGAAGTATCAATAAAAGTTTCGCGCAGTTAATTTAGAAAAAAAATGGTTTGCGTTTAAGCATCTAATTTATTCCAATTAATCAAATACATTAAACCATCGTGTCACCCTACATGCTCCCACATACACACACAATTACTTGTAATGCAAGTCTACACTCAACTTCCTATAGTTCTCTCATTTATGTACAATTGAACTCTCAATTATGTATGCTCTCATTCACATATGTTCTGATTGACACATGATGTTTTGTTATACGTATTCTGTTATACGTATGTTATAAAAAGCCTGATCGATGTTACTAACGCTCTCTGTTAAATAAAAGCTGTTGAAGAGATATGTTCCCGAGTGAGTTGTCGTTTGTTTAATTTGACTTACAACTATCAGAAGTGGGATGACTGTACCCAGTCGACTGTACATTTATGAAAAGTGACTGAACATTTAATTTTTTTATGACCTTGTACAGCGAAATTGTTCCTGCGATCTTCAAAATGTCGCTCATGGGTTGAGTTAGAACTTTTCTCTCGAAGAGACCAAATGCGTCTTCATCCGTTCTTGAGATAGTCCAAGCTTCCGCGCCATACTGCAGGACAGGGATAATCAAGGTCCTTTATAACGTGAGCTTGGTCTTTCGAGAGAGGGCTCTACTACTCAATTGCCTCTTGAGCCCAAAGAAACAGTGGTTGGCAAGAGTTATTCTGCGTTTAATCTCGGTGCTGATGTTGTTCGCACTATTTACTTGGGAGCCAAGGTAGACGAAGGCCTTTACTACCTCGAAGTTGTAGCTGCCTATGGTGACGTTCTGGCCGAGTCGTCGATGTTGTGTGTCCTTTCTTGATGACAGCATATACTATGTTTTGCCCTCATTCACCGCTAAACCCATTTTTGCCGCCTCCGTCTCAATACAAGCAAACGCTTCATTGACGGCTCGCTGAGTTCGGCCACTCACGTCAATATCGTCGGCGTATGCTAGCAGAACGGAGTTCTGGAAGATCGTGCCTCTAGTGTTGGCGTGTGAGTTTCGCATGATCTTCTCCAGGACGATGTTTCACATGACAGCGCGTCGCCTTGCCTAAAATCTTTGAATGTAATGTGAAAATTTGATCGATAGTGGACTTCCCAGGCCTGAAACCGCACTGATAGGGACCTATCAGGTTGTTGACGAATGGTTTCAGGCGCTCACACAGAACGGCAGAGAAGATTTTGTAGGCGATGTTAAGGAGACTTATTCCCCGATAGTTGGCGCAGTCAAAGGGGTCGTGGTTTTCACCACGTTAAAATGTCACCTGAGTCTATAAAGTACACATCCTTCGTGACCCCATTAGGTCAATTTGAATATTTGCGCATGCCGTTCGGGCTTAAAAACGCACCCGCCGTATTTCAGCTTTACATTTGCACCATATTCAAGGACCATATTAATTCCGGAAAACTACTTGTGTGTATCTGTGTATCTATACTTGCGGTCGTGGAGATGGAGAGGTGTTACGACAGGAAGGAGGTCCGAAAGTTTTACCAAAAGGTAAAACAAGTATCAGGAAGATATAGACCTCGGACCGAAGCCTGCAGGGACGAAAATGGACAACTAGTAGTAGAATCGCAGTCGATGCTGAGAATTTGGAAAAATCATTTCTGTAGACTGTTAAACGGCGATGACGACACAAATTCCGCTGTCAGGCAGAATGTTTCACTCAATTTGGACGATGATGAACACGAATTCCGTCCCCCCGACTTAGACGAAGTCAAGAAAGCGATTTCTAGACTGAAGTCGAACAAAGCTGCTGGAGCGGACGGATTGTCCGCGGAACTGTTTAAGGCAGCTGGAGATGACCTGGTTGGGCGCATGCACCAGCTCATCTGTAAGATATGGTCGAAGGAAAGCATGCCCGATGAGTGGAATCTCAGCGTCGTTTGTCCGATCCACAAGAAAGGAGACCCCTTTGACTGCGCCAACTATAGAGGGATCAGCCTCCTTAACATCGCTTATAAGATACTCTCTGCCGTTCTGTGTGAACGCCTGAAACCCTTTGTCAACAACCTGATAGGTCCTTATCAGTGCGGTTTCAGGCCAGGAAAGTCCACTATCGATCAAATTTTCACATTACGGCAGATCCTGGAAAAGACTCAAGAGATGCAGATCGACACCCACCACCTATTTGTCGATTTCAAGGCCGCATATGACAGCGTGCATAGAGACGAGCTATACAGCGCCATGTCTAGTTTTGACATTCCTGCCAAACTCGTCAGGTTGTGCAGGATGACGATGGAGAACTCTCGCTGCTCCATCAAGGTCGGTAACGAACTCACCGAGACCTTCAATGTCAAAAAAGGTTTTAGGCAAGGCGACACGCTGTCATGTGACTTCTTTAACATCATACTGGAGAAGATCGTGCGAAACTCAAACGTAAACACCCGAGGCACGATCTTCCAAAAGTCCGTTCAACTGCTTGCTTACGCGGACGACATTGACGTGATTGGACGAACACAGCGAGCCGTCAATGAGGCGTTTGCTAGTATTGAAGCGGAAGCGGCTAAAATGGGTCTAGCGGTAAACCAGGGCAGAACAAAGTACATGCTGTCATCACGGAAGGACGCACAACATCGACGTCTCGGACAGAGCGTCATATTGGGCAGCAGAATCTTTGAGGTAGTCAAGGACTTCGTCTACCTAGGCTCCGGAGTAAATAGGGACAACAACACCAGTACCGAGATCAAGCGCAGAATTACTCTTGCCAATCGCTGTTTCTTTGGGCTCAAGAGGCAATTGAGTAACAGAGCCATCTCTCGAAACACCAAATTGAGCTTGTATAAAACCCTGATCATCCCAGTCCTGCTCTATGGCGCAGAGACATGGACGCTATTGAAAGCGGATGAAGAAGCTCTTGGTTGTTTTGAGAGAAAAGTTCTGCGTACGATCTTTGGTCCTGTTTGCGTTGATGGCGTTTGGAGGAGAAGGTTCAACCACGAACTATACGGGCTGTACAGCGGCATGCACCTAGTTAAGCGTCTTCGGATCCAACGCTTAAGATGGCTAGGTCATGTAGAGCGGATGGACACCACAGCTCCGGCCCGAAGAGTCTTCGACACCGAGCCATTGGGACAGCGCAACAGAGGACGTCCTCGCACTAGATGGCGCACGCAAGTTGAAAAGGACCTCAACCAACTTGGTGTGCGCAACTGGAGGCAGCTGGCGAAAGATCGTGCTGGCTGGAGAAGCATGTTAGTTGAGGCCCAGGTCCACCCCGGACTGTAGCGCCAATCAAGAAGAAGACTTGTGTGTATCGACGATTTACTGGTAGCGTCGGAGACCATTGTTGAACATTTTGACATATTAAAAGAAGTCCCATCAAACATTAAGAACTTGCATTCATTTCTAGGTCTGTGTTCTTATTTCCGTCGCTTCATTAAGGATTTTTCAATTCATTCAAAACCATTATATGATCTCATGAAGAAGGACGCACAATTTACATTCGGAGAAAAGGAATTATTAGTATTTGAAGAATTAAAAGCAAAATTATTGCATGCACCTTTATTAAGCATATATAATCTACATGCGGATACTGAATTGCATTGTGATGCAAGCAGCCTAGGTTTCGGTGCCGTTTTACTCCAATGTCAAGATGATAAACTCTTTCATCCAATATTATTTTTCTCGAAACGCGCTTCTCTCCCAGAGAGCAAATATCATTCTTACGAACTAGAAACATTGGCCATTATTTATGCGCTAAGGAGATTCCGAATTTATTTTACAGGTATCAAATTCAAAATCGTAACAGATTGTAAGTCACTCACTCTTACCCTCAACAAAAAGTTGCTTAATCCAAGAATCTCACGCTGGGCTTTAGAGCTGCAAGATTTTGATTACTCTATGGAGCATAGAGATGTTAAAAAATGATTCACGTTGATGCTCTCAGCAGATGCCATAACATCTTAGTAATAGAATCCGAATCTTTTGAACATGCACTCACAGCAAAAGGAGAATCACATAGAGAATTATGTAAAATGTATTTGTTTTTCACCACCTGTAGGGAAAAAGGAAGGAGTTTTACATAACATTCCAAAAGGCAACAAGCCATTTGACACCATCCACATAGACCACTACGGTCCTTTGCCATTTTCAGTGCGAAATCATAAAAAGCACATATTTTTGATTGTTGATGGATTCTCCAAGTTCTCCAAATTGTATGCAGTAAAATGTACTAGCACCAAAGAAGTACTTAGATGTTTAGAAGCATATTTGCAGCACATAGTAAGCCTTCTCGTATTATATCAGACAAAGGAAGTTGTTTCACCTCTGAGGAGTTCACGAATTTCTGTTTAGACGCTTATATACAGCACATTAAGGTGGCTACATGCTCGCCACAATCAAACGGCCAGGTGGAACGAATTAACAGAAGCTTAACGCCAATGTTAGCAAAAGAAAGCGAAATAGATCCGAGTGAATGGACGAAACACTTGAAAAAAGTAGAATTTGCTTTAAATAACATAGAAAATAAGAGTACAGGATTTTGTCCGAGTATGTTAGTCTTTGGTGTAATGCAGAAGGGAGAGGTAAGCGATAACATACGCGAATGCAAACAGGAGAATGTTATAAAAGAAGAGGAGAGGGATTTTGAGACTTTTAGGGAAAAGGCAAATGAAAACATTGTTCGTAGTCAAAATATCAACAAACAGTATTTCGATAAACGTCACAAGAGACCTTATTCGTATCAAGTCGGTGACCACGTCATGATAAAAAATGTTGTCAATACTCCTGATCGGATTAAGAAGCTTATTCCGAAGTACAAAGGACCATACGAAATTATAAGAATCCTTCCAAATGATAGGTATCTAATCAAAGGTTTAGAAAACATGCAAATTTCAAGGGTTGCATATGAAGGAGCTGCATCTCCAGAAAACATGAGACCATACTCGACTTTTTAAATTTCTCGTACACATAGTTATTAATTTTTTTATTTACTTATTATATTTTATGAATTGATGTTAAAAGTTAATCTTGAATTGTTAAAGTATTATGTACTTATCGTATTGATTCGTATATTCATCGTAAATTCGAGAACATTTTGTAAATCGCATATCATTATTATCAAATTGTAAGTTTATATGTATATGATGTTAAAATTTAATCTTGAATTGTTAAAGTATTATGTACTTATCGTATTGATTCGTATATTCATCGTAAATTCGAGAACATTTTGTAAATCGCATATCATTATTATCAAATTGTAAGTTTATATGTATACGGAAGTAAATCGGGGTCGATTTAAAGGTCAGGATGACCGAGCTGTAAGCATCTAATTTATTGCAACTTATTAAAATACATTAAACCATTGTGTCACCCTACATGCTCCCACATGAACACGCACAATTACTCGTAATGCAAGTCTACACTCAACTTCCTATAATTCTCTCATTTATGTACAATTGAACTCTCAATTATGTATGCTCTCATTCACATATGTTTTCATTGACACATGATCTTTTGTAATACTTATTCTGTTATACGTATGTTATAAAAAGCCTGATCGATGTTACTAACCTCTGTTAAATAAAAGCTGTTGAAGAGATATGTTCTCGAGTGAGTTGTCGTTTGTTTAATTTGACTTACATGAGAAACACACGGACGATATTAATTGAGGGGAAATGTTTCGCTAAAAAATAAAGAATAAAAGAAATACAAACATTTTGCTACAGCACTAGTTCTCAACCAAGTATTTATTAATATGTATGCCTTCGTTAACATTTTGGAAGAGATTTTGTGTTAATATCTGGGGGTGCTTTAGTTTTGTCGCGGTGCTTAATGAATTTTTGTATTTTTTGTAACAAACTATACTATGTTTGCTTGTATGTCTTGTTTAATTAATATACAATATACAATACAATAATTGCAGTAATTTGTCTCTATCAGTTGATGTAAGCAAAATACTCCAAAGTTTTGTTCGATACTGTTTGTATCAACCATTTGCTTGGTTATGGTACATTTTCGAAAGTCTCATACATGGGATCGCGTCCTAACCTCCTGTAATATATATGTTCCGGTATATTTTTATTTATTTCCTGCAAAATCAAAGCTATATAAACGTTTCCCAAGCTTAGCGGAAATAGTGACCGGCCCGCAACTTCCGCGGATTTATACATAAGTAAACAATAATTTAATGTGGGGCACCTATGATATTAGCTTCCTTTTTTTAAATGTTAATTTTGTTACCATTAAAAAAAAAACATTCAAAATATTTGTGTGAAGATGCAATAAATGGATTGCTTTAATAAATACAGACGCGAATTTATAAAATTCTCATAAAAGTGGTATATTTCTTTCTCTAGGTGGAGAGTACACTTCTTTACTTCCTACATTTTAAGATATCGAAAAACAACAACTTTTTTTGGATGTCACCTTTCTTGTAATAACATAATATTTAACATTTCATAGATGGCAGATGTAGGAATTGGAATATCGGGACAAGAAGGTATGCAAGCTGTTATGGCGTCTGATTTCACATTAGCTCGATTCAAGTATTTGGAGAACTTGTTATTAACACATGGCTTCTGGTGTTACGATCGTTTAGCCCGAATGATATTATATTTCTTCTATAAAAATGCGGTGAGTTGCAGCCTTTACAAATTTCATTTGATTCGATATACTCAATGACTGTAATGGATTTCAGGCTTTTGTTTTTCTCATATTTTGGTACCAGTTGTTTTGTGGCTTTTCAGGATCAGTAATGATGGATCAGATGTATTTGATGTTATACAATCTTATATTCACTTCACTTCCACCATTAGCCATTGGAGTTTACGATAAACGGGTACCTCAGGATCTGCTCCTTACCCACCCGGGACTTTATAAACATGTTAATACCAGTCTTAAAAATAGGGAATAAATCTTTGAAGAATACGTTTTTTTTTCTTATAGGGACGATTGGGAAAATCGTACAAGCCCCATGATTTTTGGCTTATTCTTTTGGACGCTCTATACCAAAGTCTCGCGATTTTTTTCATAGCTCAATGCGCATATTGGGATAGTGACGTGGGTATTTGGGAGTTCGGTGCAACAATAACAGCGTCTTGCCTATATACGAATTTGATACATGGGGCTATTGAAATTCGATCTTGGGTAAATATACATTTGAATAACATATAACGTGGTTACTTAACTTAGGTTTGTGTTAGACCATTCTCCACATTCTTTCCATAGCTGTTAGTCTGGGATCATTTTATACTTTCTCAATTATGTACAATTCGCTGTGTGTTAATTGTTTTGGATTACCATCGAGTTATTGGGTCATATTTCGCTGTATGCGGTCATCTATTCATTGGTTAGTAATTATATTAACAGCCGTGGTGAGCATACTACCAAGGTAAGTTAATAACAATTTCTAAAAAAGGTGCATTATATGACAATATATTATACTTTATATTAGGTTATTAATCACTACAATGAAGAGTTCTTTCTTTCCTGATAATGGTACGAAAATAATACTGCAGAGAAAAAATGCTCGTTGTAGAGGTGAGGAACTATTAGTTACTTGGTCAAGATCGACTTCTGCTTCATCAATATTTAGGTAAAGACACGCAGCTGGTTGAGAAATACATAGGTGCACAATGTAAAAATTCACTAATATTTAATTTTTTTTCGAAAGTATTAAATTATTGAAAATCGAGACAATGCCTTAAATTTATTAGCAACCACTTTGGTGCTAATTGTTAGAACACAGATTTCATGTAGTTTGAAGATTTTGATGTAATTTTTTGTGTATAATTATTTTTATCTAGAATTGACGGAATGTGAAGTGACTATATATTAGTGTTGATTGTTCAATCGCACCACCGAATTAACTACTAAGTAGTTTGTATATTCGTTTTATTTTTTTTTACTCTAAAAATCTGTCTTATTATTTATAAGAATGTATAGATAAGGCCATTTGTAGTCCAGATAAGAGAAATCGAAGCTCATTGTATGAGAGGAAGGCCGAAAATTAACCTTTTTTTGTTGTTAAAAAAATGTTAAACTTCGTTGTTAAAACAATAACTTTCAAAAGTCAATTAAGACAAACATTCGAAGTAGACAAAAACGGAGAATATTTTGATTAGATGAGAGCAACTACAATGATGTAAGTTTTATACTGACTCGTCCATGTCTTTTTGTGCATTCTAAAATATTGTGCGTACGCGCGTGATTTATTATTTTTGTTATTTTATTTTTTTTACTTACTTTGTTTACTTTGCATAAATTGTATAACTTTGATGTGTGCTTTATTTAATTTAATATCTTGATATTTTTAAATAATTCACGATTATTGATATCTTACCATATAATTTTTTCTCTCAGAACCTCCAATATTGGGCCTAAGAATCAGATAGTAACATCAATTACATGAGCAGACGCCTCACCGCTTTAGATTGACAAAAATTAAACATTTAAATATATCTTGTCGAATTCAATCACGAATAATTATGGACCAAACTTGAATTTGACGGAATAACCACAATCAGAAATTTTAATAATGTATGTTGATACATTTTTAAATATTCCTTTCAATTGACATTTATTTAACTACTTTCAAGGAAAAATGTGTATTCACACGTAAGCACATGCATATGTAGGTACATATATGATTAGAATTCTATAATTTAATTTTTCCTTGCTGTATTGCAATATTTATAATGTGTAAAAATGTAATGACCGATTTTACAAAATGTTGATATTTAAAATAGACAATATTAGCAGTAAACATATTCACAAACAATTAAAAAACATGTTTGTATTGTGCCTATATTTTAGTAATATTTTATATGTCCAAAAGTGAGAATGTGCAACGGAGCAAGTTATTGACAATGCATACCTATATGTAGATAGTATTAAAATATAAAAAAAACAGAAGAAAGAAAAACGAGATGCAGCATCAACAAATATTGTTTTTATGGATATTAGGGCAGACAAATTGTATGCATTTTTAGAGTTGCATATACACTAGGAAGCTGATCTTAATGTTGATTTTTTCGCATAACGAAATTGGGCATACGAATATATAAAACTAATTATTTTTCACAGAAATAGAATTGAAAATATGATTCTGTTAACCCAAAATTACAATTGAGGCCTTATTATAGATATCAGAAAATTTTCTTATTTATTGTAAATGCACCAATTAATAGAAAATTTGCAAACCATATGTTTATTGCCTGTATTAGTGCCATTTAGGAGTACTCGACTTAAATGGAACCACAACATTAACCACTAAGCGTTTTAAAAGCAAATAACGAACGAAATCGAAATATAAGTAGGTATATACAGTATATGTACATTTTTCAAAAGTACTTTAACTTCGCACAGTATGTGATATATTTTCATTGAAACACAAAATATTCTAAATTGTAATCGAATCATTTAAGTTATAGATGAAATTTAGCTGCGGCGAATGAAAAAATATGTCCACAAGAAAATAAATAATTGTATCTATACAATAGGCTGAATCGGTTTGGATTCAATATACGCCTAAGTGTGTTTGCAGGAAAGTACATATGTATTCAAATCAAATTCGTAAAAGTTTCGAAAGTACAATGGAGAGTAAATCGACTAACCGGTATATTTGGAACTGAGCTCGCGAATTATCGAAAAACCCGGATAAACGAATTTCTCGAAATTATTGCCACACGGAACAGAAATAAATAAAATTGAAAAGAAAAACTTAAATAAAATAAATAAAATTCATCAGCAAATATATACAAAACTATCGGAAATATCGGTAAAGTGTAAAAACGGTAATAATGTTATTGCAAACAATATACACGAATGAACATGCAATACGAATGTGTTTTGTTTTATCTTAATTTAGGGTGCATTCTGGAAAATAGTATATTCCTGTTCAACCATTTTTATAGTACGTCGGTTTATTCGGTGTACCGATAAATTATTCGGCTCTAAACTCTATATTGTATATAAATATGGATTGGATTGGATTTTTCGGCAACCAAGATGACATTCAAAAACATTTCAATTAGAATTGCTCTGTTGGATTTATACATACAAAATTATTTGCAATTTGTTCTATTTGATATTGAATGAGTGTATTCCTTCGAGATTATATTTTATATATAATGAAGTAATTTCAATTAGAAAATGAAAAATATAAATAAATATTTATAGATAGGTAACATCGATCGCTTCTACAAATTAATTATATATGTGTACATATTTGCAGATGCAAACATACAATATAGCTGCACCCGGAGCTTAGACGAATATGAATAGTTGTTTGAGACATCAGATAGTAATATTTTCTACAGAGTACTGTAATATTTTCTATTATGTAACCACATTTATATGGCCTTTCGAAAAATATGACAGTACCACTGCAAATAATTGCAAGTAGATATGTATGTATGTATTATATTGGTATTTATAGCCAAGTGTAACTAAGGAGAAAATTATATAAGAATCAAGCACTCGTGTATGTCACATTTTCGTCATAACTCTAAGCTATTTATGTATGTATATCATAGATTAAAACAATTAAAAAATAAATAAAAATAATGGCTGTGATCGTTGACAAAAAGTTACTAAAACATTTTTGATTACATTTTTAGAATAATAAATTGTACAAAACAGTTAACACTCGTTTTGTCATAAAGCGAAGTTTTCAATAAAAAAAAACTTACGAATACATGCGCTGCTATTTTCTTGCTACTAACAATTAATATATGTTACTGTATTAAATGTTATAATGTCAAATGAATAAAAAATGTTAGCATTATATGTATATATATTTGCTATTTGACTCTTTTATTAAGAGACCAGCAGAGCCTTGCATCGCTCGCCATTTCATCTGCTTTGTATTGTTTTTTGTGCGAGTGGGGGTGAAACTCTTCTTTTTGTTTTATTTAGACATTTTTCTTATGTTTTAAACTGTTGAGCAAAATTTCGTTACAATTAGCACAAAACGGATTTGAATAAGAAGCAAACATGCACACAAACATTCGTCTGCACAAATAACTTATTATTTGCGCATATTAAACGGATATATATATATGTATATATTATATCCATCAAACTAAATTCAAAAGTCATGATCCATATACACAACGATCATTTAAATGTAATATTTAGCCTATTATGTGAACTATTACAAATGTTCATACCTGAGAGTAAGAATTAGTAAGATATATACATTGTGTATTTAGATAATACGTACCTACATAGATGGTATTTTGCAGCTAAAGCACTTCTTTGTATGCAACAATTACGATTGTACTCAAATCAATGCCAGTAAATTTAACAGTTTGACCTTAAGCTTTATTAATAGTCAAAACATAATTTAACTGGGAACTTCAGTTTTTACAAAGAAATACGTAGTCTAGTTTTTTTTTTTTTTTTATTTATTTTTTTTTTCTGGAATGACTTATACTAGACAAAAATGACTAAAATCTATCTTAATATCTAACAATTCATGTTCTTAATTCTATCTTACTGACCCTTCGCGGGTACTCTAAAATAATCTAATCTATGTAACTTATATATTTGCCTTTCGGCGTCTAAACTATCAACTTTGTTTTTTTTTTTAGTCCTTAGAACAAACTTTATTATTTTTAGACTTACGGCCAAGAAAACTATGGAAAAACTTGGCGCTCTAGACGTACTTATTGGTACTTAACCTAAACCTAAACCTTAGTAACCTATTAAAAATTAATTAACCTAACAGAATATTAGCCTAACTTACTCTATATCCGTAACATTACGGACGTGTACACAAGAGCGTGTGTGCTATGTATATGCGCAACATATATAATACACACGCCCTTGTGCACCTTTTTTTTTTGTATTTTTTTTTTGTCTTAAATCTACCTTAAATCTAAGTAAGTGGGCCGTTAATCCACTACCACAAACTATAATTTTTCAGGCAGGGGCGGGCGACGGCGGCGACTGATTCTGGTGTAACCACCAAAAGAAGTGCCGCTCCTTATCACTCTCTCTCCTGTCTCGAGCGGGGATCGCTCTACTGAATCGGAGGAGATCTTCGTGTTCGCGGACGACATCCGATTCGTACAGGAGTCGCCTGTCAACTGTTCAGCGTACCGCGTGGTAGATTACAGGACATCCTTCCTGGATCAGGCCGATCGAATCCAAATAGAGGAATGCTTCAGGTGGAACAAAACCGTTGTGGCGCACCTTTTCATGGTACATATAATTGGGGTAATAAGCCCCGAAGATCAGGCTGTTGGTAGAATTCATACTTCTTGCAATGTGACTTCTTATTAATTTAATAATAAAATTGTCTATCCTTTTCACGTTTGCCCTGTTGTACAAGACCTCGTTAGGATAGTACTTCGTGTATTCAGACTCGGGTGTTCGATACAACCGGAGACAAGTCCTAAGACACCGTCTCTCGAAGACCCTCATCTTTTCCATCTGGGAAGGACTCACGTTGAACCACAGGGGACAACCTTACACCATGACAGGCCTTATCAGGGCCATGTAGCAGATTACCTTCACCCTGGTATCAAGTTGGCTGCTGTAAAACAGCTTACTTGCCACAGCAAAGGCTTTTCTAGCATTGGTCAGACATATAGAGATGTTTGTCATAATACTGAAAAAGATCCAACCATATGCCAAGATATCTAACTACAGTTTTCACGGCTAGCGGCTGACCCTATGGGTCAACTATGGCGAACTTCTCCCAGTTTACGCGCGTATCCCTTGAGGCCCTGGCCAGCGGGGTACGGAAAAGGATAGTTTCACATTTCTGAAAGTTGATAAGCAGCTTCCAGTCATTGCAATATTTCAAAATGTTGTCGAAGTCACGTTGCAACAAGGTTAATGACTTCTACCTTAGGACCTGATCTGTACGCCACTAGGTCATCGGCGTACGCGATTACGTGCGGTATTGACCTCAGGAGATCTGCAGTGAATATAGCAAACAATATCGGGGAACCGACAGCCCCCTGTTGTAGACCATTATTGATATTAAAAACTGTGGTAGAAGTTACACCGCTACTTTTAACGACGAACTTTCTACCTGTTATCATGTTGTATATCATGTATAGCAAAGGTTTATGTAAAGCAAGTCTAACGAGCTTAAGGAAAAGGCCCTTTAACCATACGGTATCGAACGCCTTCTCTAATTCGATCAGACAGGCACCCGTACATTCTTTCTTATTTTTGTTCCATTGAATGTCGGATACCAGTTTTGACGCGGCATGTGTGGTGTAATGCCCCGCCCTGAAACCAAACTGGTTGTCCGGTATAATATTGTTGTCCTCGACCCACGTTTTCAGGGCTCGAATGACAATCTTTTCGAAGACCTTGCTGATGCAAGGAAGAAGACTTATCGATCGGAGGTTTGACGGGATGCTTTTGTCTTTGTCCCGTTTAGGGATTGGTTGCACCACAGCTGTCTTCTAATGTTCTGGGTAATAAGCATTACTGAGCGCGTTGTTGAACAGTGTAGTGTAAATGTCAATTGCCGCCGGAGGGAGATGATTAAGCACAATGTTCGGGATACCATCTATCCCAGCTGATTTCTTGTTCTTCATAGATCTAAGGATCCCCTGGAGATCTTCTTGGGAAATCACTAAATGGTTTCCATGATTGGCAACGGCATTGTTTGCCATATTTTCGTCATTGAATCTAGTAAAACCGTGATTCTCCAAACGCCATTGACTGATCTCATTACTGAGATAGAAATGATTTAGCGAGGCTCTGTTCTCCAGGTCGTTGTTCGGCATACGAACCTCGTTGACCGTATACACTATTTGGAAAACAGCACCAATTGTTTTAATCTTCTCCTGGGGATCTTCGATCACGAAAAAGTCATCATCTAGCACAGCCTCATCTGGATCAATATCGATTGAGGTCAGTAGTTGTTCGTTGTCCGTTGTTCTGGGAAGTCGAACGATCTGAATGTCATTTTGATCTTTCCTCCTGAATAGTTTATTTACTTGCGGGAACATACCCGGGTTGTTGGATTGTACAGCCCGGATTTTATTGCCCCAGTGCAAGTTTATAGCTAAATTGTAATTGATTTTTATTAATTGTTGGAGGTTTTTGATCTCAGACTTCAGAGATCCGACTTCTGGACTTCTGGCTTCATTAACCTTGTTGCAACGTGACTTCGACAACATATGGAAAAACTTGGCGCTCTAGACGTACTTATTGGTACTTAACCTAAACCTTAACCTAAACCTTAGTAACCTATTAAAAATTAATTAACCTAACAGAATATTAGCCTAACTTACTCTATATCCGTAACATTACGGACGTGTACACAAGAGCGTGTGTGCTATGTATATGCGCAACATATATAATACACACGCCCTTGTGCACCTTTTTTTTTTTGTATTTTTTTTTGTCTTAAATCTACCTTAAATCTAAGTAAGTGGGCCGTTAATCCACTACCACAAACTATAATTTTTCAGGCAGGGGCGGGCGACGGCGGAGACTGATTCTGGTGTAACCACCAAAAGAAGTGCCGCTCCTTATCACTCTCTCTCCTGACTCGAGCGGGGATCGCTCTACTGAATCGGAGGAGATCTTCGTGTTCGCGGACGACATCCGATTCGTACAGGAGTCGCCTGTCAACTGTTCAGCGTACCGCGTGGTAGATTACAGGACATCCTTCCTGGATCAGGCCGATCGAATCCAAATAGAGGAATGCTTCAGGTGGAACATAACCGTTGTGGCGCACCTTTTCATGGTACATATAATTGGGGTAATAAGCCCCGAAGATCAGGCTGTTGGTAGAATTCATACTTCTTGCAATGTGACTTCTTATTAATTTAATAATAAAATTGTCTATCCTTTTCACGCCCTGTTGTACAAGACCTCGTTAGGATAGTACTTCTTGTATTCAGACTCGGGTGTTCGATACAACCGGAGACAAGTCCTAAGACACCGTCTCTCGAAGACCCTCATCTTTTCCATCTGGGAAGGACTCACGTTGAACCACAGGGGACAACCTTACACCATGACAGGCCTTATCAGGGCCATGTAGCAGATTACCTTCTCCCTGGTATCAAGTTGGCTGCTGTAAAACAGCTTACTTGCCACAGCAAAGGCTTTTCTAGCATTGGTCAGACATATAGAGATGTTTGTCATAATACAGAAAAAGATCCAACCATATGCCAAGATATCTAACTACAGTTTTCACGGCTAGCGGCTGACCCTATGGGTCAACTATGGCGAACTTCTTCCAGTTTACGCGCGTATCCCTTGAGGCCCTGTCCAGCGGGGTACGGAAAAGGATAGTTTCACATTTCTGAAAGTTGATAAGCAGCTTCCAGTCATTGCAATACTTCAAAATGTTGTCGAAGTCACGTTGCAACAAGGTTAATGACTTCTACCTTAGGACCTGATCTGTACGCCACTAGGTCATCGGCGTACGCGATTACGTGCGGTATTGACCTCAGGAGATCTGCAGTGAATATAGCAAACAATATCGGGGAACCGACAGCCCCCTGTTGTAGACCATTATTGATATTAAAAACTGTGGTAGAAGTTACACCGCTACTTTTAACGACGAACTTTCTACCTGTTATCATGTTGTATATCATGTATAGCAAAGGTTTATGTAAAGCAAGTCTAACGAGCTTAAGGAAAAGGCCCTTTAACCATACGGTATCGAACGCCTTCTCTAATTCGATCAGACAGGCACCCGTACATTCTTTCTTATTTTTGTTCCATTGAATGTCGGATACCAGTTTTGACGCGGTATGTGTGGTGTAATGCCCCGCCCTGAAACCAAACTGGTTGTTCGGTATAATATTGTTGTCCTCGACCCACGTTTTCAGGGCTCGAATGACAATCTTTTCGAAGACCTTGCTGATGCAAGGAAGAAGACTTATCGATCGGAGGTTTGACGGGATGCTTTTGTCTTTGTCCCGTTTAGGGATTGGTTGCACCACAGCTGTCTTCCAATGTTCTGGGTAATAAGCATTACTGAGCGCGTTGTTGAACAGTGTAGTGTAAATGTCAATTGCCGCCGGAGGGAGATGATTAAGCACAATGTTCGGGATACCATCTATCCCAGCTGATTTCTTGTTCTTCATAGATCTAAGGATCCCCTGGAGATCTTCTTGGGAAATCACTAAATGGTTTCCATGATTGGCAACGGCATTGTTTGCCATATTTTCGTCATTGAATCTAGTAAAACCGTGATTCTCCAAACGCCATTGACTGATCTCATTACTGAGATAGAAATGATTTAGCGAGGCTCTGTTCTCCAGGTCGTTGTTCGGCATACGAACCTCGTTGACCGTATACACTATTTGGAAAACAGCACCAATTGTTTTAATCTTCTCCTGGGGATCTTCGATCACGAAAAAGTCATCATCTAGCACAGCCTCATCTGGATCAATATCGATTGAGGTCAGTAGTTGTTCGTTGTCCGTTGTTCTGGGAAGTCGAACGATCTGAATGTCATTTTGATCTTTCCTCCTGAATAGTTTATTTACTTGCGGGAACATACCCGGGTTGTTGGATTGTACAGCCCGGATTTTATTGCCCCAGTGCAAGTTTATAGCTAAATTGTAATTGATTTTTATTAATTGTTGGAGGTTTTTGATCTCAGACTTCAGAGATCCGACTTCTGGACTTCTCGTGTCTGTAAACCGTCTGTGCAAGAGTTTAAGTCTTGACAGCAATCTACTTTTATGCACGTGAAGTGCGTCTATGGTGGTGTTCCGATAAACATCAATATCATCGGAGTGCACTACCTTCGGAATTGTCTTGTCCATTGTACGTATTATGGCGTTGTCCATTCGTTTGAGGTACCTATCAACCTCTTCGTTCGTAAGTTTTCTGTTCTTTGGTGGATTGATTGCACTCGACCGGAGTTCATTGGATAAAGCCCTGGTGAAGCGAGGCCAGCGAGCCTTATTGTAATTATAAGGGTTCTTCTGGACATATTCCCCCAGTTCAACCACCTCGTTCGGGATCTGGATAACCGCTGAGAAAGCACGATGATCACTATCGAGAGATCACTCTATCGTGTTTAAGCAGTTCCGTGTGCTTCTATCTATGTCATGTATAGTCAGTCGTCTGTCAATCAATAGTAGATCTAGACAATTTCCGCTTCTGGGAAATGATGGTATCTCGGTTGCAAGCAGGTCTGCCCGCAACTCATCATGCTCATTCAACCAGTTGTTAAAGGCGTTCCCCTCTGTTGCAATTTCTATTGCATCCCCATTCTCTATGTCTAGAGTTAAAGTCCCCTGCTATGATAAAATAGTTATCTTCCGCGCCCAGGCGTAGTCTTGCAAAAAGAGCGTCGAGCTCTGAAATGAAAATGTGATCGAGATTTGAGTTATCGGGTGCATAGAGAGCGATCACATACAGTCGCTTACCTCCCGAGAGCGATATGCGTGCGATGCACGTCTCTAGCAACTGAAATCTACGCGCTTCATTACTATACACGATGTTATGGGCAATGTTTTTCTTAATTAGAAGAGCGACACCGCCACCATGGTGGGTGCGATCTCTCCGAACTATTATATAATTATTATACCTGAGCTTGTGCATTTGATTAAGCTTCGTTTCGCTAACCATTGTCACATCAGGATTGTAGTCTCTTAACAGATGGCCGAAGGTGAGTTTTCTATTAGTCCCTCTTAGAGAATTAACATTCACCACGAGAATCTTAAGGTTTATAGCTGCACGCGCAGCCATTATATTGACTGTTGCGTTTGTTCGCCAAACAACTCCGAGCAGAGTTGCTCGAGTTGCTTGTTGAAGGAACCGTTGTTCAAGTCGAGCTGTACGCTCAGCTTGTTCAACGAGGCTCTTTTGGATCTGGGCCATCTGTGCTTGTATGGCCAGCAAGATGGAGCTAATATCCGTGTTCGCCTCTGGCCGCCTGGCCACTAGGACCGGGGCCGCCGTTGGCACTGTCTGTTGTGCCGGTCGTCTGCCTGATATCGCTTGGGCATAGGAGACTCCTGGCGTAACAGTGGTAGTTGCAGCGCGAGGCATAGACCTTGCTCCTACCGTTTTTATGTTCCTTTTTTCCTCGAACTTTTTCTTTAAGAGCTGGACCTTCGGACAGCCCCGATAATTGGCAGGGTGCCCTTTAGACCCGCAAATGACGCACTTGAGGATGCTCCTGTCCCTAAAGGACAGGACACTGTTGTGGGTACCCGCGTATTTCACGCAGCGCGACAGCATTTGGCAGTTCGCTGCGGCATGCCCAAACCTCTGACATCGAGCACACTGCATTGTGTGCTTCGATTTCCTTAATTTCTCCCATTGAATAGCAATGGTCTCCAAGAGTTTAATTCTCTTAAGGCTTTCCAAATTGCTTTCAGGAGTCGCCTGAACCTGCGTGCCACCGCAGTGACAAATGGCTTAACGCCCACGATCTGGACATCATCGCT
Organism: Eristalis arbustorum; assembly: GCA_916610145.1. NCBI lineage: Eukaryota > Metazoa > Arthropoda > Insecta > Diptera > Syrphidae > Eristalis > Eristalis arbustorum. The sequence goes on along the minus strand of OU744319.1, from coordinate 53,145,460 downwards.
CTGCGCCTGGCGCAGTACACCGAGGATCTCCTCCGGATCCGTATTGGGATCCATGCTCTTAAGGAGCAGAGTTTCTCCTCTTGGTGTGTAGGAGTAGAACTCCATCCCCGCCTCAACCAGCCCCTGCCTGACTGCCTTGTGCACTGCCATATAATTGCAGTAAACAGTGTGCCTTAGGGGCATTCTATATCTAATTGTGAATGGGGTTTCTAAACCCTTCATTCCCTTAACGGCACACTTACCTAAATTTTCGAAGTCTTTCGTCTCGGCCCCGAAGACATTGATTGGGGGGCATCTCTCCCTCTTCTGCTTCTGGTTCTGGTGTTGTTGGTTTTGCTGCGATATTTTTTGCTGATGTTGCTTCTTGTGCTGTTCCTTTTGGTGCTGCTTCTGCTGTTGTTGTTGTTGTTGTTGAAGTTGCTTCTGCTGTTGTTGTTTTTGCGACTGCACTCCTTGTTGTTGCAGTGCAGCCACTTGAGTTGCTTTTCTAGCCGCTAACTTGTCGCGCATGATTTTGGCGATCGCGGCTAGCTCCCTTGATTGCTCTTCCAGCAATCTCTGCCTTTCCTCTACGTCGGAGAGCTCCCTAATATCCTCCTCCTCATCATCTGCCTCGGATGAGACGAGAGGTCTCTGTACCTATCGCCAGCGCCGAGGTACCGCCCTTCTCCTCCAGCCGATTCATACATTATTGTATCGTATGATTCGACTGGTCCACAAGAAAGGAGACCCCTTCAACTGCGCCAACTATCGAGGGATCAGTCTTCTTAACATCGCATATAAGATCTTCTCTGCCGTTTTGTGTACCCGCCTGAAGCCATTCATTAATAATCTGATAGGTCCATATCAGTGTGGCTTCAGGCCAGGAAAGTCCACAACAGACCAAATTTTCACACTACGGCAGATCCTGGAAAAGACCCAAGAAATGCAAATCGACACTCACCATCTGTTCGTCGATTTCAAGGCCGCATATGACAGCGTGCATAGAGACGAGCTATACAACGCCATGTCTAGTTTTGACATTCCTGCCAAACTCGTCAGGCTGTGCAGGATGACGATGGAGAACTCTCGCTGCTCCATCAAGGTCGGTAACGAACTCACCGAGACCTTCAATGTCAAAAAAGGTTTTAGACAAGGCGACGCGCTGTCATGTGATTTCTTTAACATCGTCCTGGAGAAGATCGTGCGAAACTCACACGCCAACACTAGAGGCACGATCTTCCAGAAGTCCGTGCAATTGTTAGCATACGCCGATGACATTGACGTGATTGGCAGAACGAGCCAGCGGGCCGTTAATCCACTACCACAAACTATAATTTTTCAGGCAGGGGCGGGCGACGGCGGCGACTGATTCTGGTGTAACCACCAAAAGAAGTGCCGCTCCTTATCACTCTCTCTCCTGTCTCGAGCGGGGATCGCTCTACTGAATCGGAGGAGATCTTCGTGTTCGCGGACGACATCCGATTCGTACAGGAGTCGCCTGTCAACTGTTCAGCGTACCGCGTGGTAGATTACAGGACATCCTTCCTGGATCAGGCCGATCGAATCCAAATAGAGGAATGCTTCAGGTGGAACAAAACCGTTGTGGCGCACCTTTTCATGGTACATATAATTGGGGTAATAAGCCCCGAAGATCAGGCTGTTGGTAGAATTCATACTTCTTGCAATGTGACTTCTTATTAATTTAATAATAAAATTGTCTATCCTTTTCACGTTTGCCCTGTTGTACAAGACCTCGTTAGGATAGTACTTCGTGTATTCAGACTCGGGTGTTCGATACAACCGGAGACAAGTCCTAAGACACCGTCTCTCGAAGACCCTCATCTTTTCCATCTGGGAAGGACTCACGTTGAACCACAGGGGACAACCTTACACCATGACAGGCCTTATCAGGGCCATGTAGCAGATTACCTTCACCCTGGTATCAAGTTGGCTGCTGTAAAACAGCTTACTTGCCACAGCAAAGGCTTTTCTAGCATTGGTCAGACATATAGAGATGTTTGTCATAATACTGAAAAAGATCCAACCATATGCCAAGATATCTAACTACAGTTTTCACGGCTAGCGGCTGACCCTATGGGTCAACTATGGCGAACTTCTCCCAGTTTACGCGCGTATCCCTTGAGGCCCTGGCCAGCGGGGTACGGAAAAGGATAGTTTCACATTTCTGAAAGTTGATAAGCAGCTTCCAGTCATTGCAATATTTCAAAATGTTGTCGAAGTCACGTTGCAACAAGGTTAATGACTTCTACCTTAGGACCTGATCTGTACGCCACTAGGTCATCGGCGTACGCGATTACGTGCGGTATTGACCTCAGGAGATCTGCAGTGAATATAGCAAACAATATCGGGGAACCGACAGCCCCCTGTTGTAGACCATTATTGATATTAAAAACTGTGGTAGAAGTTACACCGCTACTTTTAACGACGAACTTTCTACCTGTTATCATGTTGTATATCATGTATAGCAAAGGTTTATGTAAAGCAAGTCTAACGAGCTTAAGGAAAAGGCCCTTTAACCATACGGTATCGAACGCCTTCTCTAATTCGATCAGACAGGCACCCGTACATTCTTTCTTATTTTTGTTCCATTGAATGTCGGATACCAGTTTTGACGCGGCATGTGTGGTGTAATGCCCCGCCCTGAAACCAAACTGGTTGTCCGGTATAATATTGTTGTCCTCGACCCACGTTTTCAGGGCTCGAATGACAATCTTTTCGAAGACCTTGCTGATGCAAGGAAGAAGACTTATCGATCGGAGGTTTGACGGGATGCTTTTGTCTTTGTCCCGTTTAGGGATTGGTTGCACCACAGCTGTCTTCTAATGTTCTGGGTAATAAGCATTACTGAGCGCGTTGTTGAACAGTGTAGTGTAAATGTCAATTGCCGCCGGAGGGAGATGATTAAGCACAATGTTCGGGATACCATCTATCCCAGCTGATTTCTTGTTCTTCATAGATCTAAGGATCCCCTGGAGATCTTCTTGGGAAATCACTAAATGGTTTCCATGATTGGCAACGGCATTGTTTGCCATATTTTCGTCATTGAATCTAGTAAAACCGTGATTCTCCAAACGCCATTGACTGATCTCATTACTGAGATAGAAATGATTTAGCGAGGCTCTGTTCTCCAGGTCGTTGTTCGGCATACGAACCTCGTTGACCGTATACACTATTTGGAAAACAGCACCAATTGTTTTAATCTTCTCCTGGGGATCTTCGATCACGAAAAAGTCATCATCTAGCACAGCCTCATCTGGATCAATATCGATTGAGGTCAGTAGTTGTTCGTTGTCCGTTGTTCTGGGAAGTCGAACGATCTGAATGTCATTTTGATCTTTCCTCCTGAATAGTTTATTTACTTGCGGGAACATACCCGGGTTGTTGGATTGTACAGCCCGGATTTTATTGCCCCAGTGCAAGTTTATAGCTAAATTGTAATTGATTTTTATTAATTGTTGGAGGTTTTTGATCTCAGACTTCAGAGATCCGACTTCTGGACTTCTGGCTTCATTAACCTTGTTGCAACGTGACTTCGACAACATACGGAAAAACTTGGCGCTCTAGACGTACTTATTGGTACTTAACCTAAACCTTAACCTAAACCTTAGTAACCTATTAAAAATTAATTAACCTAACAGAATATTAGCCTAACTTACTCTATATCCGTAACATTACGGACGTGTACACAAGAGCGTGTGTGCTATGTATATGCGCAACATATATAATACACACGCCCTTGTGCACCTTTTTTTTTTTGTATTTTTTTTTGTCTTAAATCTACCTTAAATCTAAGTAAGTGGGCCGTTAATCCACTACCACAAACTATAATTTTTCAGGCAGGGGCGGGCGACGGCGGAGACTGATTCTGGTGTAACCACCAAAAGAAGTGCCGCTCCTTATCACTCTCTCTCCTGTCTCGAGCGGGGATCGCTCTACTGAATCGGAGGAGATCTTCGTGTTCGCGGACGACATCCGATTCGTACAGGAGTCGCCTGTCAACTGTTCAGCGTACCGCGTGGTAGATTACAGGACATCCTTCCTGGATCAGGCCGATCGAATCCAAATAGAGGAATGCTTCAGGTGGAACATAACCGTTGTGGCGCACCTTTTCATGGTACATATAATTGGGGTAATAAGCCCCGAAGATCAGGCTGTTGGTAGAATTCATACTTCTTGCAATGTGACTTCTTATTAATTTAATAATAAAATTGTCTATCCTTTTCACGCCCTGTTGTACAAGACCTCGTTAGGATAGTACTTCTTGTATTCAGACTCGGGTGTTCGATACAACCGGAGACAAGTCCTAAGACACCGTCTCTCGAAGACCCTCATCTTTTCCATCTGGGAAGGACTCACGTTGAACCACAGGGGACAACCTTACACCATGACAGGCCTTATCAGGGCCATGTAGCAGATTACCTTCACCCTGGTATCAAGTTGGCTGCTGTAAAACAGCTTACTTGCCACAGCAAAGGCTTTTCTAGCATTGGTCAGACATATAGAGATGTTTGTCATAATACAGAAAAAGATCCAACCATATGCCAAGATATCTAACTACAGTTTTCACGGCTAGCGGCTGACCCTATGGGTCAACTATGGCGAACTTCTTCCAGTTTACGCGCGTATCCCTTGAGGCCCTGTCCAGCGGGGTACGGAAAAGGATAGTTTCACATTTCTGAAAGTTGATAAGCAGCTTCCAGTCATTGCAATACTTCAAAATGTTGTCGAAGTCACGTTGCAACAAGGTTAATGACTTCTACCTTAGGACCTGATCTGTACGCCACTAGGTCATCGGCGTACGCGATTACGTGCGGTATTGACCTCAGGAGATCTGCAGTGAATATAGCAAACAATATCGGGGAACCGACAGCCCCCTGTTGTAGACCATTATTGATATTAAAAACTGTGGTAGAAGTTACACCGCTACTTTTAACGACGAACTTTCTACCTGTTATCATGTTGTATATCATGTATAGCAAAGGTTTATGTAAAGCAAGTCTAACGAGCTTAAGGAAAAGGCCCTTTAACCATACGGTATCGAACGCCTTCTCTAATTCGATCAGACAGGCACCCGTACATTCTTTCTTATTTTTGTTCCATTGAATGTCGGATACCAGTTTTGACGCGGTATGTGTGGTGTAATGCCCCGCCCTGAAACCAAACTGGTTGTTCGGTATAATATTGTTGTCCTCGACCCACGTTTTCAGGGCTCGAATGACAATCTTTTCGAAGACCTTGCTGATGCAAGGAAGAAGACTTATCGATCGGAGGTTTGACGGGATGCTTTTGTCTTTGTCCCGTTTAGGGATTGGTTGCACCACAGCTGTCTTCCAATGTTCTGGGTAATAAGCATTACTGAGCGCGTTGTTGAACAGTGTAGTGTAAATGTCAATTGCCGCCGGAGGGAGATGATTAAGCACAATGTTCGGGATACCATCTATCCCAGCTGATTTCTTGTTCTTCATAGATCTAAGGATCCCCTGGAGATCTTCTTGGGAAATCACTAAATGGTTTCCATGATTGGCAACGGCATTGTTTGCCATATTTTCGTCATTGAATCTAGTAAAACCGTGATTCTCCAAACGCCATTGACTGATCTCATTACTGAGATAGAAATGATTTAGCGAGGCTCTGTTCTCCAGGTCGTTGTTCGGCATACGAACCTCGTTGACCGTATACACTATTTGGAAAACAGCACCAATTGTTTTAATCTTCTCCTGGGGATCTTCGATCACGAAAAAGTCATCATCTAGCACAGCCTCATCTGGATCAATATCGATTGAGGTCAGTAGTTGTTCGTTGTCCGTTGTTCTGGGAAGTCGAACGATCTGAATGTCATTTTGATCTTTCCTCCTGAATAGTTTATTTACTTGCGGGAACATACCCGGGTTGTTGGATTGTACAGCCCGGATTTTATTGCCCCAGTGCAAGTTTATAGCTAAATTGTAATTGATTTTTATTAATTGTTGGAGGTTTTTGATCTCAGACTTCAGAGATCCGACTTCTGGACTTCTCGTGTCTGTAAACCGTCTGTGCAAGAGTTTAAGTCTTGACAGCAATCTACTTTTATGCACGTGAAGTGCGTCTATGGTGGTGTTCCGATAAACATCAATATCATCGGAGTGCACTACCTTCGGAATTGTCTTGTCCATTGTACGTATTATGGCGTTGTCCATTCGTTTGAGGTACCTATCAACCTCTTCGTTCGTAAGTTTTCTGTTCTTTGGTGGATTGATTGCACTCGACCGGAGTTCATTGGATAAAGCCCTGGTGAAGCGAGGCCAGCGAGCCTTATTGTAATTATAAGGGTTCTTCTGGACATATTCCCCCAGTTCAACCACCTCGTTCGGGATCTGGATAACCGCTGAGAAAGCACGATGATCACTATCGAGAGATCACTCTATCGTGTTTAAGCAGTTCCGTGTGCTTCTATCTATGTCATGTATAGTCAGTCGTCTGTCAATCAATAGTAGATCTAGACAATTTCCGCTTCTGGGAAATGATGGTATCTCGGTTGCAAGCAGGTCTGCCCGCAACTCATCATGCTCATTCAACCAGTTGTTAAAGGCGTTCCCCTCTGTTGCAATTTCTATTGCATCCCCATTCTCTATGTCTAGAGTTAAAGTCCCCTGCTATGATAAAATAGTTATCTTCCGCGCCCAGGCGTAGTCTTGCAAAAAGAGCGTCGAGCTCTGAAATGAAAATGTGATCGAGATTTGAGTTATCGGGTGCATAGAGAGCGATCACATACAGTCGCTTACCTCCCGAGAGCGATATGCGTGCGATGCACGTCTCTAGCAACTGAAATCTACGCGCTTCATTACTATACACGATGTTATGGGCAATGTTTTTCTTAATTAGAAGAGCGACACCGCCACCATGGTGGGTGCGATCTCTCCGAACTATTATATAATTATTATACCTGAGCTTGTGCATTTGATTAAGCTTCGTTTCGCTAACCATTGTCACATCAGGATTGTAGTCTCTTAACAGATGGCCGAAGGTGAGTTTTCTATTAGTCCCTCTTAGAGAATTAACATTCACCACGAGAATCTTAAGGTTTATAGCTGCACGCGCAGCCATTATATTGACTGTTGCGTTTGTTCGCCAAACAACTCCGAGCAGAGTTGCTCGAGTTGCTTGTTGAAGGAACCGTTGTTCAAGTCGAGCTGTACGCTCAGCTTGTTCAACGAGGCTCTTTTGGATCTGGGCCATCTGTGCTTGTATGGCCAGCAAGATGGAGCTAATATCCGTGTTCGCCTCTGGCCGCCTGGCCACTAGGACCGGGGCCGCCGTTGGCACTGTCTGTTGTGCCGGTCGTCTGCCTGATATCGCTTGGGCATAGGAGACTCCTGGCGTAACAGTGGTAGTTGCAGCGCGAGGCATAGACCTTGCTCCTACCGTTTTTATGTTCCTTTTTTCCTCGAACTTTTTCTTTAAGAGCTGGACCTTCGGACAGCCCCGATAATTGGCAGGGTGCCCTTTAGACCCGCAAATGACGCACTTGAGGATGCTCCTGTCCTCGACCTTGTCCGTCCCTAAAGGACAGGACACTGTTGTGGGTTCCCGCGCATTTCACGCAGCGCGACAGCATTTGGCAGTTCGCTGCGGCATGCCCAAACCTCTGACATCGAGCACACTGCATTGTGTGCTTCGATTTCCTTAATTTCTCCCATTGAATAGCAATGGTCTCCAAGAGTTTAATTCTCTTAAGGCTTTCCAAATTGCTTTCAGGAGTCGCCTGAACCTGCGTGCCACCGCAGTGACAAATGGCTTAACGCCCACGATCTGGACATCATCGCTCTGCGCCTGGCGCAGTACACCGAGGATCTCCTCCGGATCCGTATTGGGATCCATGCTCTTAAGGAGCAGAGTTTCTCCTCTTGGTGTGTAGAAGTAGAACTCCATCCCCGCCTCAACCAGCCCCTGCCTGACTGCCTTGTGCACTGCCATATAATTGCAGTAAACAGTGTGCCTTAGGGGCATTCTATATCTAATTGTGAATGGGGTTTCTAAACCCTTCATTCCCTTAACGGCACACTTACCTAAATTTTCGAAGTCTTTCGTCTCGGCCCCGAAGACATTGATTGGGGGGCATCTCTCCCTCTTCTGCTTCTGGTTCTGGTGTTGTTGGTTTTGCTGCGATATTTTTTGCTGATGTTGCTTCTTGTGCTGTTCCTTTTGGTGCTGCTTCTGCTGTTGTTGTTGTTGTTGTTGAAGTTGCTTCTGCTGTTGTTGTTTTTGCGACTGCACTCCTTGTTGTTGCAGTGCAGCCACTTGAGTTGCTTTTCTAGCCGCTAACTTGTCGCGCATGATTTTGGCGATCGCGGCTAGCTCCCTTGATTGCTCTTCCAGCAATCTCTGCCTTTCCTCTACGTCGGAGAGCTCCCTAATATCCTCCTCCTCATCATCTGCCTCGGATGAGACGAGAGGTCTCTGTACCTATCGCCAGCGCCGAGGTACCGCCCTTCTCCTCCAGCCGATTCATACATTATTGTATCGTATGATTCGACTGGTCCACAAGAAAGGAGACCCCTTCAACTGCGCCAACTATCGAGGGATCAGTCTTCTTAACATCGCATATAAGATCTTCTCTGCCGTTTTGTGTACCCGCCTGAAGCCATTCATTAATAATCTGATAGGTCCATATCAGTGTGGCTTCAGGCCAGGAAAGTCCACAACAGACCAAATTTTCACACTACGGCAGATCCTGGAAAAGACCCAAGAAATGCAAATCGACACTCACCATCTGTTCGTCGATTTCAAGGCCGCATATGACAGCGTGCATAGAGACGAGCTATACAACGCCATGTCTAGTTTTGACATTCCTGCCAAACTCGTCAGGCTGTGCAGGATGACGATGGAGAACTCTCGCTGCTCCATCAAGGTCGGTAACGAACTCACCGAGACCTTCAATGTCAAAAAAGGTTTTAGACAAGGCGACGCGCTGTCATGTGATTTCTTTAACATCGTCCTGGAGAAGATCGTGCGAAACTCACACGCCAACCCTAGAGGCACGATCTTCCAGAAGTCCGTGCAATTGTTAGCATACGCCGATGACATTGACGTGATTGGCAGAACGAGCCAGCGAGCCGTCAGTAAGGCTTTTGCTAACATTGAGACGGAAGCGGCTAAAATGGGTCTGGCGGTGAATGAGGGCAAAACGAAGTATATGCTGTCCTCAAAAAAGGACATACAACATCGACGTCTTGGACAGAGCGTCACAATGGGCAGCTATAACTTCGAGGTAGTCAAGGACTTCACTTACCTCGGCTCCGGAGTAAACTGTACTAATAACATCAGTACCGAGATCAAGCGTAGGATAACTCTTGACAACCGCTGTTTCTTCGGGCTCAAGAGGCAATTGAGTAATAGAGCCATCTCTCGAAGAACCAAGTTGACTCTATATAAGACTCTGATCATCCCAGTCCTGCTATACGGCGCGGAGGCATGGACAATCTCGAAAGCGGATGAAGAAGTCCTTGGTCTCTTTGAGAGAAAAGTTCTACGCACGATCTTTGGTCCTGTTTGTGTTGACGGGTTCTGGAGGAGAAGATTCAATCACGAACTGTACGGGCTGTACAGCGACATGAGCCTAGTTAGGCGTCTACGGATCCAACGCCTACGGTGGCTAGGTCATGTAGAGCGTATGGACACCACAGCTTCGGCCCGAAGAACCTTCGAATCCGGACCTGTCGGGCAACGCAACAGAGGACGCCCGCGTTTAAGGTGGCGCACCCAAGTGGAGAAGGACCTCAACCAACTTGGTGTGCGAAACTGGAGACAGCTAGCCAGGGATCACGCTAGTTGGAGAGGCATGTTGGTTGAGGCCCAGGTCCACCCCGGACTGTAGCGCCACACAAAGAAGAAGAAGATGATTCGACTGGAGCTGTATTTGCTGTTGTTGCGCTGGTAGTAGCTGCAGACGTGCAGGCTACCATTTCTGCTGCTGATGCTGTTGTTGTTATTGTTGTAGTCGCGAAGTTATTAACCGCTGCTCTCGTTGCTGTTGTTGTAGCTGCTGATGGTTCTACTGTTGACAATGTCGTTGTTGTTGTTGGAACTGGGGTATGCTGGGCCGCTGCCGTAGTCGTAGCTGTTGTTTCTGCTGATGACGTCGCATCGGGTGGCGGCGGTGTGACTTTCACCGCTGCCCGTTTAACTAAATTCGGCTGCGGTTGTAGCCTCCTCCTTCGTTTCCCTGCTTCCATTGACCATCTCAGCGGGTGGGCTGATGTGCCAGCGTGGTGGGCTGATTTGCCGGCCGCCGGTACTTTGCTTTTCCCCTCGGTTTTCTCTCCTCGCTCCGTCACACTTTCACAATTCTGTTTATATTTATATCAAATTTTATTTTTATTATAAAAGAAGTGTCCTATCACGTATTTCACCCTCGGGATCGAACCCGGGATGTTCCGTCTCACAGTCGCATACACTAAGCACTAGGCTACCGCTGTCGTTTGATAACACTGCTATCGGAACTATTCTGTTCTCGCGCACTCCTTTCACACAGAGAAAAATAAAAGACGTCGTTTTGCTTTGAAAGTCGAAGATGGACTGACTTCACCGTTGATCTTGCTTAAGATGTGTTCATTGATGTTAGCTGCAGAACCATTTCATTGTGCCAGACTTTCTTATGTCATGCTGTGACGAAGGATTACATTCAACTACCATTTTTTTTACCGCAACGGGCTTTACAGTTTTCTTTTGTTTTTTCCGCTTCCAGTGTTAGAACAGACGCTTATCGGAAAATAAACATTGAGAAATATGACCCACGTCCCTTACTTTCTTTCCAACGGAAATAGTAGCTTTACCATTTTCTTCTTGTACTGTTCCATTTCCAATTTGCAGAAGCATATTAGAAAATGTGCATCGATATTGTTGTAAATGAACTTGCGGTATCGCGGTTTCCATCCACTCTACATGACGTAGCCATTATAATCGTTGGATCCTCACTTTTCTGTCGATGTCGCTGAACAGCCCGTATAGTTCGTCATTATATCTCCTCCCCCAATCATGATATATGCAGACGGGACCGAAAATCACACGAAGAATTTTCCTCGAAGCAACCAAGAGCTGCTTCATCCGATTTTGATAGAGTCCATGCCTCCGCGCCATATAGCAGGACTGGGACGATTAAGGTCTTGTAAAGCGTTACCTTGGTTATTCGAGAGAAGGGTTTGTTTACCAATTGCTTTCTTAGCGCAAAGAAGCACCGATTAGTTATTCTTCGTTTGGTTTCAGCGCTGGGGTCATTGTCTGAATTGATAGCGGTGCCTAGGTAGACAAAGTTTTTGACTACCTCAAAGTTGTTGGGTGTCGTTTCTCGTTGACAGCATATACTGGGTCTTACCCTCGTTTACGGCTAAACCCATCTTGGCGGCATTCGTTGCAATACCCACAAAAGTGCCATTGACATAATGCTGTGTTCTTCCGATAATGTCAATATCGTCGGCATATGCGAGCAGTTGGACGGACTTCTGAAAGATTGTTCCTCTGGTGTTGGCGTTAAAGTTTTGAATAATTCTTTCAAGGACGATGTTGAAAAAGTTGCATGGCAGCCCGTCGCCTTGTCAAAATCCATTTTTGACATCAAATGTCTCGGTTCGGACTTTATAACCTTGACTGGTTAACTTTATCCTTAGGTAAAACTTCCTTACCTCATGCTTGAAGTAATATCCCTCTATTCTGCCGATCGCGCCGTTCTTATGCTTGCGATTGTAACACGTACTACCAAAGATGTTCTCTCTTCCTAGCTTTGCGTTAAAATCGGCAGGAACAATTTTAATGTCGTATACGCTCATACGTTTTGTCAAGGGGCTTATAGAACCTGTCTTTGGTCTCGACATCTTTCTCCTCTGTGGGGGCATGTGCGCATATAAAGCTTCTATTGGCAAATTTGGCCTGGATGCGAATTGTCGTGAGGCGCTCGTTCACGGACCTAAACGATAAGAATTCCTGCGAAACTCTGCCTCTAAAGACAAATTCACATCCAAACAGGCGCTGTTTTTGTTGTTTGTAGTAATCACCCTAATATATATCCTAGTTTTCCATCCTTCTTTTGTCCGATCCATCCCATCGCACTTCATAGATGGCGGTTATATCTGCTTTGCAGCAGTCTAGGGCTTCCGCTAATTGTTCGACTGCACGCAATTACATTCCACGTGCAGATCCGAACATCGTTGTCCGTATATCGATTGCAGAGTTCGTCATCAGTTCAGCTTGTTCCTTTGTAACTAAACGGTTTTTTGTGTGGCCGGGCAGTTACCCCGATGGCACAAACCCCTTTTGCATTTTTGTAACCCCTAGGACAAGAGGTCGCACTTATAAGTTTGGCAAGTTGAGCTCGGGTGAACTATAACCAGTTCCCGATGGCTACCACTTGGGGGTTTAACCTAACCTAACCCCGGTTGTAGTGGCTGACTGCTGCAGAGCAGTCACACTTAGGCCAGAGTAGGCCCATTGTGATACCACGCGGATTAACTTCTCCTAACGCTGGAACCAGTTGGTGCTGCTAATGAACCGATTTAGTTGGCCAATGCTGGCTTACGGCTGCTGAAGTAGTAGGCTCCTAGATGCAGGAACCTACGACTGGCAAGAGCACTGTAGGAGCAGAGAAGGTGATGAGTGTTCTCTTCCTCCTCTTCATCCATGCAGCTTCTGCAAAAATCATTATATGGAGCACCCATCTTGCGAGCATGAGTGCCAATCACACAGTGCCCGGTTATGACTCCTATAAGGGTCCTTACTGAGGGCTTGCTGAGTCCAAGTAGACTGAGTGACCGTTTTAGGTTAAGTGATGGCCAGATTTCTTTTGTTTAAAGGCAGGTGGTGCCTTCTAGCTATTTTTCATTAGTGGTTTTAATTGTGTGGATCTTAAGAAGATGGTAAGCTGTAGCGATCGGTATGGAAGGTTGTACCCCTGCTATTGATAGGGATGAGATTGTACCACAACTAGCGAGTTAATCGGCTTTGCATTTTCCTGGTATGTCACCGTGTCCCGGCACCCATCTGAGGTGAATGTTGAAATGCTCGGCCATCTCGTTAAGAGACAGCCTTCAATTAAGGAATGTTTGTCCAGGGATTGTATGGCGGCCTGACTATCGGAACAGATGGTGATATCCCTTTTTGATATCACGTTGTTTTTGAGCCAAGACAGCTGTGATCGCGCGCATTTGATAGTAAAGTCGTTTATTCAATCCTTCTTGTCGCTTCCGTCAATGAGCACAGCGAATGCTCAGACTCAGAAAATTCGCTGACGGTGCGGATGAGGTTGTGCGTGGATTAAATGCTATGGACAAAACCAGTCGCGACCCGTGGCTTATATACCTACTGTTAAATAAGCTCGATCAAGATACCAATCAATCTTGGGCGGAACACGTAGGGTCTCGCGACGATTCCACGATAACCGATCTACTAAACCATCTCCAAAAACGCTGAGATGCTCTTAATTCGTGTCAATCGGTAAATCGTTCTGTAGCACCTCGTGTAAATTCATCAGCTACAATAAGAGCGCATGTTGCTGAAGAATCTAGTTCTGTGTGTCCAAAGTGTAAAATGAATCATCTATTAGCCCAGTGTCCCAAGTTTTTGGCTTTAGAAACAGATTTGCGTCGAAACTTTGTAAAAACCAATTCAGTGTGTTTTAATTGTCTTCAGGTTGGACATTCGTCGAACAATTGTCGATCATGTTTCCGTTGTCGAGTTTGTAAGTCGCGTCATCACTCGCTGATCCACCCTGACGATTCAAACAGAGTATCATCACCATCTACGCTAGCGGAACCGGGAATCCCTTTGTCGTCGTCTTCGAACCAATCTTCTTGTTCTCCCCTAAATTTAAATCTACCCCTAATGAATAACCTTTCTCTCAAGCCCAATCGTCGTACTCAAACTCTTCTTCCAACTGTGTTAGCAGGTTAAGGATATTTGGGGTACCGTTATCGATTGTCGAGTCTTACTGGATTCGGGTTCACAATCCTCTTTTGTTTTCGAATTTTTCGTTCAAAGACTCGGTTATTCTCGGAAGCATGCTCGTATTCCAATACTCGGGTTATCATCAACAGACGCAGGATACACTAGAGTTTATGTTTCCTTTCAACTGGGTTCGCGTTATGACTCAAATTCAGTATCAGTAGACGAATTCATTTTTAGTAAATTGACGCGTAACTTGCCACCGCAATCGCTAAACGTTGATTTCTGGCCTCATATCAAAGATCTGGAGTTAGCTGAGCCTTATTTTAACACGGCAGGGCCAGTTGATGTCCTACTAGGAGCAGATAAAATAAGGAATATTTTACAAGGAGAACAGATTCGTGGTCCTGAGGTGTATCCTATTGCCCAAAGACATCGTTCGGTTGGGTAATCACTGGAGAATTGTTTGAATAGCAGCAGTTGGACAGTATGCCGTTGAGTCCTCTGCATTCCACAGTTGATGTAGATGTCCTTCTGCAACGTTTTTCGGAGTTGGAGGAGGTCAAACCTGCCAAGGATACGGATTTCACCGATGACCCAGCGGACCAACATTTTCGCAGAACATTTAGTCGAGCATCGGACGGTAAATATGTTGTTTCACTTCCTTTTAAAAATACTCTGCCCTCGTTTGGAAACACATTAAAAGCAGCAGTTTAGCGGTTAAACTTAATGGAACAACGTTTTCGTTGGGATCCAGAGTTACACCGATTGTATTCCGAATTTATGAAGGAATACGTCAATCTTGGTCACATGGAACGGATCCCCACAGAAGAAATCGAAACAGCTCGTGGTCAGCTTTTTTATCTTCCTCATCACGCGTTTTTTTTTTTTAACCTGACAGTGTCTCAACCAAATTGTGCGTGGTATTCGATGGTTCCAGTAAGGATTCTGCTGGCCTGTCTTTAAACAGTGAGCTACTAGTTGGACCTCCAATTCAACGCGACTTAGTCGGTGTTTGTCTGCGATTTCGAGAACATCGGTACGTCTTCTGTGCTGACGTTGTAAAAATGTTTCGTCAAATTTGGATTTAGGACAACCAAACAATTTCTCGACATTCGTGGCGTCATATCTCGTTAGAATATAACCCAGCAGACTGTGCTTCACGTGGTGTACTTCCTTCGGAGCTGGCACGTCATAATCTTTGGTGGGAAGGCACATCATGGTTTAAACTCACGGAACAACTTTGGCCCACGTCAAGACCTTCCAAGGAAACTCATCTTCAAGAAAGACAATCGTTACGCCGGAGACTGATGCATTACAAACACTTATCGGGAAAATTTCATCGTGGTTTCGGTTGCAATGAATCGTCGCGTATTGCCTTCGATTTGGTTTTAACTCGCACAACAAAGTTGAATCGACGTTTCTCTAACCTTACTCTAGCAGCGTTGCAATCCGCAAGACGATTAATAATCAAATCAGTGCAATTAAATTCATTCAGTGACGACATTCAGTATCTCATTCAAAACCACCATCTGCCGGCGAAATCAAGATTGCTGAAATATTCCCCTTTTATTGACAATCAAGGATTGCTTCGCGTCGGAGGAAGAATTAAAAATGCGATAGCATCCTTCGACGTAAAACACCCTTTAATACTTCCTAAAAACAATAATATTTCTCCTCTTATTGTAACAGATATTCATGTTAATAATTTGCATCCAGGAGTATCCGATAAGTTTTGCGTCACTCGGCAAAGATAATGGATACTAGGAAGGTGACAAGTCAGCAGCTGATGGGGGACTTACCAGCTCATCGAATACAACCAGGTCGTCCATTTTTGAATATTGGGTGCGACTTCGTTGGCCCAATCAGCATCAAACTGTCTAAATTGCGAGATTCGAAACATTCGAAGGCTAACATTCCGCTATTCGTGTGTATAGCTACCAAAGCAATACACCTGGAAGTCGTTAGCGACCTTACAACAGAAGCCTTTTTAATCGCTTTTCGTCGATTTGTGTCTCGTCGTGGTATATGTTCTCGCATCTATAGTGATAATGGGACACATTTTCAAGGCGCACGTCGCTGCTTAACAGAGATGCACAAGCTGCTTATGGCAAAGGGCCACATTGACGTCATCACCTCTTCCTTGGCAAAAGAAAACATCTCATGGGACTTCTTTCCACCATCAGCACCACACTTTGGAGGATTGTGGGAGGGCGGAATCAAATCGATGAAGCTACATCTGCGGCGGGTAGTGGGATTAACTTTCGAAGAGTTATGCACAGTGACCTGTCAAATAGAATATGTTTTGAACTCTCATCCTCTATGTCGTGTGTCCGATGATGACTTAAATCCACTTACTCCAGCGCATTTTCCTACAGGTGAGCCTTATACAGCAGTTCCCGAACCAAATTTGTTGGATACCCGTGTCAGCCGATTGAAGCGTTGGAACCACCTCCAAAACATGGTCCAGGGTTTCTGGTTTCGATGGCAGAACGAGTATATCAGCACTCTACAAGAAAGACCGAAGTGGTAGCAAATCAAGTCCAACATCATCCGGGCGATGTGGTAATATTTAAGGAACCAAACCTTCCTCCAACTAAGTGGATGCTTGTCAGAATCGAGTCGGTATCTGCAGGTGCAGACAAGCGCGTTCGTGCGGCAACAGTCAAGACCAAAAGCGGCACGTTTGTACGACCCATCACAAAACTTGCAGTATAACCGTGCTGCTGAACTTCGTCGCAAGGGGGCCGGGATGTTAAAGATTACATTATGTTACTTTTCACCCACTGTAGTTTTGTAAAATTTTGCTGTTAATCACTGTACATAAAAATCGTATGTTATTATTTTTACCAACAATTGCACATGAAATAAATCGGATGAGGCATCTGCCGTGAAATCGTACGATCGGTGCAATAACAATGTACATGTAGCTGAAAGTGCGTTTTTTGGTTGCAATATACAAATTCGACAAGTACTCGGTCACTTGGATTTTGGTCGTAGCAGAAGCTGGATGGTAACAATTTAAATATACATTATTATAACGATTAAGTGTGACTTTTCTTGATTAGTGATAAGCATTTTTTGCAGCATTATTCCCCATCCCTTTTTTAAACACCTGTAATGAACGAACGCACAAATTGGCAGCCGCCAAAGAGCAGTTCAAACCATTGGTAGAAATGCAGTTACATGTTACAATTGTAACCAAACTGGTCATTATGCGAGACAATGTAAGCAAACTAGAAAACACAATAGACCAACAATTCTAACCGAAAGAACAACATACGCGATCCAAATAAACAGGACAAACTGCAGGAAAGAAAATACCGCGTCAATATAATACATGATGGGACACCAATAGATTGTTATCATAAAATTGTAATTATTAATAAAATCAAATATGTTGAACTTTTAGACTCAGGAAGTGAACGTACCATTGTGACTGAGGCAGTTTCCAATAATATAGACAGTGAGGTGATAGTCTGCAAAACATTTCTCCATGGCTTTGGTGGGGGAAAATATAAAGCAATTGGAGAAATAACATTTTCAATACAAATAGATTCATCAATGTTTACAGTGTGTGCCTTGGTTGTAGGAAATGACTGCCTCGCTGATGTTTTAAATAATCCCGCATGCGAGATCCAAAAACAAGGTAGCAACCTAATGTTGCAAAAAACTATTGAAGAAGAGAAAACTATATTGGAGTCGGAAGTTGTAACGAAAACACTCAATTACCGATGTGCATGCAAGTGAACATTGTGAAGTAAATATCATACCCACAAAAACAGAACCGATTGTCCATTAGCCGTATAAGGTTCCGTACGCCAAAAGACAAACATTGACTGCAATGGTAAAAAGCTTAATCGAAAATGGCATAGTAAAGGAGTTGAAATCAGACTACGCATATCCAGTCGTTTTAATTAAGAAAAAGAACAGAGAAGACAGAATGTGTGTTGACTATCGGAGTCTAAATGCTATCACTCAAAAAGTCAAGTTTCCAATTCCGTCAATGGAGGAGCAAATTAACAATTTGGTGGGGTTCAAGTATTTCACAATTCTCGATTTGGCGTCCGGTTATTATAAAATTCCTATAAAAAAGAACATACTCATTTTACATCATTTATCACTCCCGATGGACCTTTTGAATTCGTAACAATGCCGTTTGGATTAGTTAACGCTCCAGCCGTATTCCAAAGTATGATGAATAGTATTACACAGAAAATAAAACCAGACACTATCGTATGTTACATGGACGACATAGTGTTATCCAATAAAACTGTTAAAGAGGGTTTGCAATAATTGGAAAAGTTTTTATTAATCTTAAAGGATGCGAATTTAACATTGAATTTGAAAAAGTGTAGGTTCTTTCAAAAGGAAATAGAGTTCTTGGGACACATCGTCCGAAACGGTACACTATAACCAGGGAGCGCTAAAACAGATGCGGTTACTAAATTTGAAAGACCGACTAGCGTACACGAAATACGACAATTTATTGGACTGACGATTTTCTTCCGCAAATTCATTAAGGCCTATTCCTTGACAGCATCGCCTATGACAAATTTTACAAGAAAAGATACACCATGTGCTTGGGGTGAGAAGGAAGAAAAAGCATTTCAAGATCTGAAAAATTCCTTGACAAGTCAACCTGTCTTAAAACTATACGACCCAGAAACAGAACACGAATTACACACTGATGTTAGCTCCAAAGGTGTAGCTGGAGTTTTGCTTCAGAAAGAAGATAAAACCAGTCACCCAGTGGCTTATTTCAGTCGAATGACTTCCAAAGATGAATCTTTGTATTATAGCTATGAGCTGGAGACACTGGCGGTAGTAGAATCAACAAACAGGTTCAGGCAATATCTCCTGGGTAAACACTTCGTTCTACAGAACAGATTGTGAGGCATTAAAAACAACCACCAAGAAAAAAGAACTGATTTCAAGAATCGCGCGATGGTGGTTACGAATGCAAGAGTTCGACTATAAAGTCATACATCGGCCAGGAAAGAAGATGGCTCATGTCGATTCTCTTTCGCGACACCCGTATGAAGAACATAAAGAACCTGCAGTTGTCGATATGGCTATTCTCAAAGTCACAGTGAATGAGAATGATTGGCTCTACTCGTTGCAATTACAGGATGAAGAAATTAAAAATATTGCTATTATTCTTCAAAAACGTCCAAACACTGAACAAGAAAAGCAAATACATAACGACTATGTACTTCAGCACGGTCATGTCTACCGCTTAGTCGAGGATGAACTAAGGCTCTCCCTAGCGAAGGGCATGCGAAACAGAGTTTTGAGAAATAGCCATGATCTCGTTGGGCATTTTTCAGAAAACAAAACATTAAACCATCTTAAGGCGAGATATTGGTTCCCGCGAATGACCCAATTTGTAAAAAAAAAAATAAAAATATATCTGAGAGCATGCGTGGAGTGCGCGTATAATAAACGAGAAGTCCAACCAAGGGGAGAACTATATATGATCGAAAAGATAAGTATTCCATTTGACACTGTACACATCGACCATTTGGGTCCTTTTGTGTAATCAACTAGAGGTAATACTCACTTGCTAGTACTAGTGGACGCCTTTACAAAATTTGCGGTACTTAAAGCAGTACAAAACACTCAAGCTAAACCGACAATCAATTTCCTAACAGAAGTATTTTTCACATTTGGTGCACCGAGACGTCTTATATCTGACAGAGGAACTGCATCCACCGCCAAGATTTCATCAAGAGCCACGTTATAACACGTCCTGAACGCAAAAACTCCTCGTGCTAATGGTCAGGTTGATCGTTACAATCGAACCATTATGCATGACCTTCTAACAACTGTGGAGGAAGAAAATAAGTGGGACCAAAAAGTAAGAATGGTCCAGTGGGGCATCAATAATACCCAAAACGCTATAGCTAAAAACAGCCCACCAGATGTTATTGGGATATTTACCCCGGGATCCCTACAAAGATGTACTTAGTCAAGGGGTACAGTTGAATCAAACACTCAGAACGATTGACGAAATCAGGAAGGAAGGCGCTGATTTAATAACAAAAAAACAAACTACACAGAAGCAAAATCACGATGCTAAACATCGTAAGGCAAAAACGTATGCTGTTGGAGAGTTAGTGATGTCATTGAATGAAGGTGTACCTTCTTCAGGCACATCACGAAAGTTGAAACCACGGTATCGGGGACCTTACATAATAACAGCTGTTCTTCCACACAACCGATATCAAGTTGCAGATAGGCCATTTGCTCCACGGAGTCAAAAACCTTATTCTGGGATCTGGTCGGCGGACCGAATGAAGCGCTGGATAGACCTGGACATCGATTTCGACGAGGGCGGCGAAGAGGTCAGTATGGCGGAACTATAAGAGTAGGAAAATAAAATAGATGTGTAATAATACAAGAGCTGTTAGGAAAGAAAAGGGTTGTACGACGCATGAGAGAAATATGGCACTCGCTTTCAGACCGTGGCCGTGAACGGACCTTATAAAGAAGAAAAATATCAACTTAAGTGTTTTATTCAAAGTTATACTACTTCAGAGTTTATAGTTTTGTAAATATTATTGCGGTTACACATGTATAAAAGTACTTCTGGTCATATCAAATCATCGTCGGAAGTGACCCTACCATTGTTCTGGCCCAGTCAACTTATACCTCTAATTTTAAGAGATGTTTTTATAGCACTGCAGTGAATTCAAATCACAAACCGATTTCTTAAATTGAAAAATACATTAATTCATATTTATATCATATATGTGTACTTAATACAATAAATAATTCAAAACAATAAAATAATTAAATGTGCTTAAAACGATATGGTTTTAGCTGGTCTATCAACCTCAAAAATATAATTGAATAAACAATTGATGCTTATCAACGAAATTGATTTTAATTGATACTCGCAATACCACTTTGGTTCATTCACAATGCACCAATTGACTCGGATCAATCGTTGATCGATAATTGACAATCGCAATACCAACGGGTCAATTTTGTTGATAAGTAACGTTTATCAATCATTTTTTGACACTCGCAATAGGAGTGTGAAATTCCATTTTAGTCTTTACCTCATGCTTAATAGCACTTGTAAAGAATATATCGAACAACAAATAGTTGAATATTGCATAGCAATTTCTAAGACGGCTTATTTCTCTTTCTTATGGAGATGTTACGTTCGTATTTGATTTGAAACATATGGATGGATATGTTGTTTAAATGTGAGAGTAGTGGAAATCCCTTATAAATCACAAGTACTTTCACAAAAACTATGGATCCACCACAATATGGCAGCCGATTCGTTGATTTTGTGGGATGAAAGAGAGATATTCATGGATTTTGTGTGAAAATCGTGTGAAGTTGGCCACAACCATGTACTATTGCTCGAAGAGTGTTCAGTTGGTTAATGACTTTATTGGTAAGATTGAGTGAATAAAAGTGTAATGCCACGTATTATTTACAGATATATTTAGCATGAATTTAATACATTAATGTAATATAAAGCCCATTTCTATGTCATACGAGAGAAATTAAATCACTTTCATAGCATTCATTCATAAATTCGAAAAAAGTTAACTAAAATTGCATCCTATGTGTGTGATCCCAGATATTGAATCTAAAACTATTGAGAAAAAATAGTTGCCAAAATTTGGAAGTAACTTCCATCCTATGTCTGTAGAAAAGGAAGAGCAGCAAAGAAACTGCTTATTTTATTGATTAATGCCAATTTCACATATATAACTCATATTTGAGCAAAAAACACATTTATCTGTTTCTTCATTAATATCAACCTAATGCTGCAGACAGAAACTCCCATAAACATTAGCTTAATTACTTTACAGCGTGAACATACGCTTTGTTGAATACTGAACTCAGAAAATTTAAAAAATGTCGGGTAAGCGAGCGAATTTTCAAATAAGACCTTCAATCCACCCCAATACTATGGTTGTGGAAGAGGATCAGCTGTTCTCAAGAGCTCACACAGACACGGCGGGGAAAGCTTATAAAAAACGCTGTCAGATGGTATCAGAGGCATAATATGGATATCTCTTTGCTCTCTTATTTCTGTTCTAAGCGTTTCCACACTCAAGTCACTCATACTACTTTATATACAGAGCACCGCCATCTTGCTTTTAATATCTGCCTTCAATAGTGTCAAAAATTAGCGAGATTGATCATGATAATTTCAGAAATGGCCCCGATTGGAGAGTATTCCAGGACACTGTTCGCTAAGCTCATACTGTTTACCGCTTAAAGCCTACTTGTGGCTTCACCCTAAAATTTTCCTTGCTATTGTCAAATAATGTTGACATTAAAAATGATTCATTCTGTCTCTTTCTGTTTCCGTCTCAATAAAAAAAAGTTGTTCTAATCCTTTAATGAAGACACGCGCCTTATATTTTTATATCAGAGATAAGGTATGATAGAGATACCCGACTTCCTCGTGTCTTTCCCCTTGATTTCGTTTGACAGCGTTTTTTATAACATTTCACAGCTGTTTCTTATCTGTTTCACAGATAGAGTCGGTGAATACGTGTGAGGATTGTAAATAACTGATAACGTGCAAGTTAATATGTGTAAGTGTATACGAACAGCTGATTAGGTGAATTATCTGACACTTCAAATTATTTATTTTTTTCGAATTTGTTTACATTACAAAACTAAACCTTTTTTGCCTTGTTTCAGCATATTACACCGAAGACAACAAATGAAAAGCAATTCAATTTAGTATAATCCATCTGGTGTGTGTGGGCTTTACGTTAAGTGGAGTCAATGATCAGGGCTATACGCCGTGAGTCGAAAAAAACGAAGGAATGGCAGAGGTGCCCATTATCATCCATGAGAACAGATTCTATTCATCCCATAGAATCTTTTAAGCAGTTAATGTGAGCTTAATGCGCTTTCCTTTTATCACATTCACATGTTTTTCATTCTTCATCGGATTGACGCCGTATCGGAAGATGTTGTCGAGCTAAGTTATTATGTATACATTTCTGTTTTGCTGATGTTATATAATGCACAATGTTTTCTTTTAGTGCGACGATTGTTCGTTATGTCAGTGGCAACTGAAGAACTGCTATCCTTATTGTTATCTATGCCAACATGCAGCTGAAAAGACGAAATAAACCCCCAGAATTAAGAAAAAACTATTTAATATTGTTATGTGTATTTTATTGAAAATTTATGAAAGCATTTCCACACCACCCTTGGGGTATGCTTATGGTGCGTTAACCGATTTTTTTTTACCGGGTGTTCGGTTTCCCCGATATGCCTATTTCCACGAGATGCCACCCGACCTAGAACGAACTAATATATTAATATAATTTGTAAATAAATGGAAAAGTAAATAGAATAGAAGAAATAGAAATAAAATTTAAATGGAAGACAAAATGTATGATAAGTATTTCTTTCATAAATGCGAAACGCTGAGGATTTTATTCCTGAAGCTGAAATCACTTAAGTCCCTATTCCAAAACTTCAACAAAAAAATGCGAACCCTAATAAAATAATTTAAAATGAAGTCCTGTTGCAAGTTCTTGCAACAAACAGATTTCGTTTGCGTAATTAAGACTTCGGCAATTTGCTTTGCTACACCCTTGATGATAACATTCGTAGAATACTTTCAAGAACATGTCTTCCAGTTCTCGAATGTGTTCTACCAAATCTGGGGGTGGGGCAACCTGATTGCATCCATCGAATTGCTTAAACATTGTAAATGTAAAGCTTGTGGATGGGTTTCCCGTAGATATTGTAGGCAGAGCCAAGCTACATAAATTACTTTCGCGCACTTTCCGATACAGACAACCGCAAACATAAACAAAACTATTTTCTTTTAGAAACTCATTAACATTTATGTCCACAGTCATTTTGACAGAAAATGTTGGTTTTTTTTTGGCTACTTTGCAACCAATCTGGCTGCTTTCACGACTTTAATATTTTATTCTGAACCGAAATGTTCATACTATAATAATTTGAATCTTATTTCACATGCACATGTATATGGTATAAGTACATCTTAACATATCACCAAATCACCACCCAAAAATATGTTCAATAAGTGTGCCCCGATTAATAAAAGTTACACCATACTGGAAAAACGTATTGGAAACTAGTATAATTGTCCGTTGGGTTTAAAAATTTTAACATATTTTGCGTTGTGGACGATTGAAAGTAATATAAAATAAAACTAAGCAAACTCAGACTAATGAAAACGTTGGTTTTATATCTAATAATGGAAGAACAATAAATACGTAATTTAATATCATCATGAATCAAAAAAGTAAAGTATTTTTTTTGCATATACTAAAACAATTAGTATTATAATTAAAAGCAATGTGCAGTTCATTAATTGAAACTAAAATTACTGAAGAAGAACACTAGCACACAATATGTAGCGCATAATGTAGCGCTTTTAACATATACGTGTACATATTTGTGCAAATGAGTATATGCATCACCAAAAATATCATCTGTTAATGCATTAACAAGTGAATTTGTATATTCAAGTATTTTGTTCAACAGACATGAATCAAAATATCATATACCAACGAACAAACAATTTTTTCATCAATTATGTGTAGTCACTTTTAATTTAAATCAGTCCGTCTACTTATGGTGTCGACTGTATATTGAGTATTCTATTTACTTCATAAATAAAGAATCCGTTTGCTATAATAACTGCTATTGGCCTAAATGATCGAATGATCCATCCGCAATTCCTACTGTGCACTCGCACCGTTTTCCTGACCAGTATGTTATAGAAATGCGAAATGTATAAGCAGTCAATAAATAACCTTCGATACAGCCTGGTGTTTTATTTGCCATCCCTCCCGAATTTCCCTACACATGTCCAATCGACCTAGTTTATATTTGTAGGGTTAAGTTAATAAACGCTTTAAAATTGTTGAAGTACATTCCCTTAATTACAGAAATTATTTGACGGACTGCCATCAGAAAAATATGTATTTCTTTTCTTAAAAGTCACCTATGCATATAAATTGTAAAGAAAAACCATTCGAGTAAGATTTATAGATTTATTGTTTAAAATGAATTTTAGTAATACATTGCTTTAATTCCTAATATTATAATGTCATGAATTTGTTTTCAACCATGTTCACTTCGCAAACATATCCCTGGAAAACTCCAATCGGTTACACATTTGACACTATTGGGGGCAAATTTGTAAAAAAAAAATGGCGCGCACCCAAACGTTGGCACAATGTGCGTGAAAATAAAGAAATATGCGTGAGTTCAGGTCCATAACGGCAGTTTTTGTGGTGGGATAGGGGTTTTCCAATTAGAAATGCCTGGAAAGACGAATATCTCTATGTTCTCTTATCTCTGTTTTATATATTCCGCATTTTTCTCTGGCATCCCTTTAGTTTTCACACTGAAACGGTAAGCGCGCAAAACATTGGTCCTATCGAGCACGGATATTAATTTATTAGTGAATTAATAATCGCCGTCGCTTGTTAATTCGTTTAATTCCATCCAATACACCATACACATGTACATATGCTACCGCGTTGCATATCGTGTTGGCTTGGAATCTCTGCTTATCGGTTAACAAAGCGAAACGCTATTTATTATAGCATCGAAATTGCCATCAGTGTGAAAAAAGGCAAAATTGACAAAAAAAATAAGTGATAAGCCAAGAGTGAGCAGCCACGTATCAATCGTGCCGTTATATATCGTCTCCCAGTGGTCATAGACAACACACAAAAACGCATTTCTCAAAGCGAAAAATTATTAACTATCGTCAGTGATCGTGTCGCGGTCGGTAGAAGTGAATTATGGAAGCGTTAAAACGGCAACGAGCGGCGCTAAAAGGCCAAGTAACGCGAATCGTTACATTCTGCGAAACACCAGGTGCTCCTCTGGCCCAGAGCAAAGTGCGGCAAACGCGATTGGAACAGTACATGCTAGACTTCGAGCGTGTTCAAAATGAAATTGAGTCGTTATCTAAAGAAATCGATGAAATAGCGGCGATACTCAATATCGTGTTGAATTTGAAAATACGTTTTACGCGACGCATGCAAAATTATCGGAAATGATTGCGGAATGCAGCAAAGCGCGCGACGACGTCGAAAGTGATATCAATAAGTCATTAAAAACATTAGCGGATAATCACTCTTCGTTAAATGATCTCGTAAAAGCGATGATAGATCAACCGCGTAGTAGTATAACTATTTCAAAACAAGAGTCCTTTTCAAGACTGCCGGAGTTAAGACTACCCGAGTTCTCCGGTAAATTCGATGAGTGGGTGCGGTTTCGTGATCTTTTTAACGCAATGGTTACATCGAAAGGAAATTTGACCGGTGTCGAAAAGCTGGAGTATCTCCAAACGCGACTTAGAGGAGATGCTGCTGCCATAGTGAAACACGTACCACTCAGCAACGAAAATTTCACAATTGCGTGGGATTTGTTAAAGTCCCATTACGATAAACCGCAGTTTACAATGATCGCGCTTCTGGACAACATCTTCGATCAACCAGTGATAAAACAAGGTTCTCTTACGGAGCTTAAGCGCCTATTCAGTACAACGACCGAAAATATAAACGCGCTGGAGGCTCTAAATTTACCCGTCGATTCGTGGAGTACCTTGTTAATCTACGTGTTATTAAAGAAATAAGACAGTGACAACAAAGTGTTGTGGGTGCGTAAATGTAAGGGCATCGACAGTCCAACACTCTCGAACTACAGCGAATTTCTGAAAGACCGCCTGATTGAGCTCGAAAGCTTAGAAGTGTCGCGAAACGTGAGCGTTACTTCGAATAATCGGTTCGCGTCTAAAGAATCTGAAAGGCGAGTGTTTAGCGCGTCCGTACAGTCGTGTTTTAAATGTAAACAAAGGCATCTGCTATACCAATGCTCACAATTTCGGGAGTTGGCAGTGCCTAATCGATGTGACTTCGTGAAAAATAACAATATCTGTCCAAATTGTCTCCGTTCAAAACATAATCTCGATGAGTGTAAGTTCTCCAGTTGTAAAGCCTGTGGTTTGAAACACAATACTTTGCTTCACTCGGATATTCGTAGCTTTTCAAACACAAGCCATCCCTTAACCTCGAATGGTTCGTGCGGATTAAATGTGAACTCGGCGCAATTATATCGAGAACGTTTTACATTGCTACCGACGGCAACTGTGCACATAAAAAACGGAAACAATGAATTTCAGTCGTGCAGAGCATTACTTGATTCGGGAGCTCAGGCGACGCTAATATCGGAAGCATGCCTCCAGCGTTTGTGTTTAAAAAGAAGTCCCGCCAAAATACCAATAGTCGGTTTAGGGCACAGTGGAAGCAGTCAGGGTACACGCGGTCAAGTGAAGCTCGAAATTAAATCTGCCCTCAATAAAGCTGTCAGCATTCCGGTTCGAGCATACATTCTTTTAACTCTAACCAATGATTTGCCGACGAATCCGATTATATGAAAGCATATTTCGTATTTTAATCCCTTGCCGCTCGCAGATCCAGAGTGTTATCGCCCTAATAAAATCGATATGCTTCTCGGTGCGGATATATTCTTCGATATACTCTCTGAGGGTAGAGTAGTCCACCCTTCGGGCTCACCGGTAGCCAAAAACACAATTTTCGGTTGGATTATAGCCGGGAATATCCCACTCAAGTCGGAAGATTATTTGAGTTGATTCCATTCAACCATGGATCTCGACATGCTCTTAAAGCAATTCTTTGAGCACGAAAACCCTCAATGTGGAACTTCTACTGCGAATGAGGTGAGTAACACTATTGAGGACCATTTTCGCTCTACACATCGCGTCAACTCGGATGGAAGATTCGTAGTTCGCTTGCCATTTAACAAAACGCCCGTCGAGTTCGGTGACTCACGAGGCGCGGCGTTAAATCTTCTTTACGCTATGGAACGACGATTCGCCAGAAACTCGGGACTTAAAGAAGAGTACGTGGATTTCATGCGCGAATATGAGCGTTTAGGCCACATGGCGCCGGTGTCGCCACGCGATCTTCATCGGCCGTCATTTTATTTACCCCATCATGCGGTAATAAAACCCAGCAGTGCGACCACTAAGCTGAGGATGGTTTTTAATGCATCATGCAAATCCACGAACGGTTTTTCATTGAACGATTATTTAATTGTTGGTCCCACGATACAAAACGACTTGTTCACGTGTACGATCAAATTTCGCAAGCATAGAATCGCAGTCAAGGCCGATATTGCGAAGATGTATCGGCAGGTTCTAGTTGACACGGACGACTCCCACTTCCAAAAGATTGTATTGCGGGAGGATGTCACAGAGAATCCGCGCGACTATGTACTACAAACCGTAACGTACGGAACGGCTTCTGCATCATTTCTTGCGACGAGGGTGCTCAAGCAAATCGGCATTAATAATGGGTCGACATTCCCAAAGGCTTCGAAGATGTATCGGCAGGTTCTAGTTGACACGGACGACTCCCACTTCCAAAAGATTGTATGGCGGGAGGATGTCACAGAGAATCCGCGCGACTATGTACTACAAACCGTAACGTACGGAACGGCTTCTGCATCATTTCTTGCGACGAGGGTGCTCAAGCAAATCGGCATTAATAATGGGTCGACATTCCCAAAGGCTTCGGAAAGCCTCATTAATGACTTCTATATTGATGATCTTACTTCATCATTCGCGAGCGTGGAAGAAGCCGTAGCTATTAAAAATGATCTTAGCCTTATCCTTCATAACGCTGGTATGGACCTCCGTAAATGGTCCTCTAATTCAGCAGACTTCCTCAATACAATCGATGCGGAGCATCGGGAAATGGCA
This sequence comes from Eristalis arbustorum, assembly GCA_916610145.1. Taxonomy (NCBI): domain Eukaryota; kingdom Metazoa; phylum Arthropoda; class Insecta; order Diptera; family Syrphidae; genus Eristalis; species Eristalis arbustorum. The sequence goes on along the minus strand of OU744319.1, from coordinate 53,116,773 downwards.
ACCGAGTTGTGTATTAAGGAAGGCGGAGTGAAGACACTGGGTCTTCTGTGGGATACGGAACATGACATTTTTAAATTTTCCACATCGATACGTACTATGGATTCGCAGGTGACTAAAAGGGAGGTGTTATCGGCTATAGCACGCATTTTCGATCCCTTGGGTTGGTTGTCACCGACCGTAGTAAAAATGAAGATCTTCATCAAGCGGCTGTGGATCAAGGGAATCGGCTGGGATGAATTCATTCCTTCGGAATACCATAAGGAGTGGTCGGACTTTATATCGGACTTAAGCGCCTTACAAACTTTGGGTATACCGCGCTGGTTGCAGTTTAGCAGAGAAGACCTAGTCGAATTACACGGCTTCGCTAATGCGTCGGAGTCAGCATACGCGGCCACAGTCTATGTTAGAGTCGTAGACGGCACCAACGTTCGCATACGCCTCCTCTGTGCAAAAACCCGGATCGCTCCAGTTAGGCCTGCCCAGTCTATCCCGCGTTTAGAATTATGTGGAGCATTGTTGCTCACCCGGTTAATAAGTAAGGTCAAGGACGCTCTCGGTATTCATGATGTTAACTGTGTCGCGTACACCGATTCGACTACTGTGCTTCATTGGATACAAGGATATCCACGTCCGTGAAACGTGTTTGTAGACAACCGCATAACGCAAATTGCGGCTCAGTTTCCGACATCTATATGGCATTACGTCCGGTCGTGCGAAAACCCCGCGGATTGTGCAACTCGCGGTCTGATGCCAAGACAGCTACAGTCGTTAGATCTCTGGTGGAACGGGCCATCCTTCTTGCAAAACGCGTTAATTTCATTCTGTGAACTTCCGGGCCTCAAGCAATCCCCAGACAAATACGAACAACTAATCTGTTTATCTATTGCAGTCAGTGCTAGTGAACCGGACATTTGTTCAAGATTCTCGAACCTTTATAGACTTTATCGCGTTATCGCTCGGCTCGGTGCATCTGCTTAGCTAAAAGGCAGAAAAATCGAAGTGCGACCCTTCGTGTTCATTATTTATCACCCCTTGACATACAATCCGCCAAGATAGCACTCGTAAAGCTTATGCAAAAACATTATCTTCGCGACGAAATCAAGTGCTTATCTTCGGGCAAAGCGGTCTCAAGTAAGAGCAAATATTCACACATGAACCCGTTTATCGACGAAGCGGGCGCGGTTCGCGTAGGAGGCCGCCTTGAAAACGCTAATATCTCGTTCGAGCAGAAACATCCACTAATATTACATAAAGATCATCATTTGACGTGGCTCATTGTTCGTGATTGTCATTTAAATAATATGCACGCTGGTTTGTGTCAAATGACGTATATTCTTTCCCTTAACTACTTTATTCTTGGCGTTCATCATATAATCAAGCGATGTATTTTTCAATGCACGACTTGTGTTCGACAACGCGCAGTACCTTATCAGCAGCAGATGGCTAACCTTCCAAAGCAACGGTTGGAACCTGGAACTACCTTCGGCAACACTGGCGTCGATTACGCCGGGCCATTTCTAGCTCGATCATGGAAGGGACGGGGAGCCAAGCGGTATAAAGTGTATATCGCCCTGTTTCTCTGCATGGCAACTAAGGCCATGCACCTCGAGTTAGTATCGGAGCTCTCTTCATCGGCTTTCATTGCAGCTTTGCGTCGCTTCGTTGCCCGCCGCGGCAAATGCCACACTATCTTCAGCGATAACGGGACTAATTTCGTCGGGGCCAATCAGCAAATCCGTGAATGGGCTAATCTTTTAAATTCGGAACAATTTCAAGACGATGTCTCAAGTGAGCTGGCTGCCCGTGGAATTACCTGGAGCTTTATACCTCCCCACGGTCCGCACTTCGGTGGCCTGTGGGAGGCTGGCGTAAAAACTGTAAAATTTCATCTGCGAAGAGTTCTTGGACAAGCTTGCCTAACCTTCGAGGAGTTTTCGACAATACTTTGCCAGATCGAAGCATGCGCCAACTCAAGACCCCTTTGTTCTCGATTTGAAGGGAGCTTGGACCCGCTAACGCCTGCTCATTTCCTCATAGCTCGACCACTTGCGACTGTGCCGGAGCCGGAGCAACTACCTACTCGAACTTCTTTAGTGGATCGATGGCAATATCATCAACGTCTGCATCAGGAAAAATGTGTCCTAAATGGCTGAAAAAATGTGAACAAATTCAACCAAACGATGTCGTGGTCATTATAGACGAAACTCAACCCCCCTGCCGGTGGCTTACTGGAAGAATTCTACAAATGTATCCAGGAAAGGACGGTCTAACTAGAGTCGCTACGGTTATTACATCCAAAGGGGAGATGAAGCGGCCGATCACCAAGTTGTGCCCCTTGTTAACAGATTGTAGTTGAAAGGATCTTTCAACGGCGGGAGTATGTTTACCGCTTAAAGCCTACTTGTGGCTTCACCCTAAAATTTTCCTTGCTATTGTCAAATAATGTTGACATTAAAAATGATTCATTCGGTCTCTTTCTGTTTCCGTCTCAATAAAAAAAGTTGTTCTAATCCTTTAACGAAGACACGCGCCTTTTATTTTTATATATTCCGCATTTTTCTCTGGCATCCCTTTAGTTTTCACACTGAAACGGTAAGCGCGCAAAACACATACTTTTTAAAAAGAAGTATTGTAGCTGGTTATTAATCATACATTCTAAAACGTCTTCGAAAAATGCCAATCATTCTAACAAAATAATTATTATAAATATATTGACGAACATTACGGTCAGGAAAAATGTGAAAACATATACAAAAATTCTACAATTTATTTTCATATACTGATGGAACTATTATAATAAAGTTAAGTGCCTTTATACTTATGTATTGTGGATTAAGGTGCGAACCAACCTCGAGGTCGTAGATTCGATTCCAGCTCTCAGCGACAAAAATAATTTTCATGACCCCACCTCTTTCGAGTCACTGACAATGCTCAAAGAGTATTTTCTGTCTACAAAAAGCTTCTCAAACTTAGCCATTCGGAGTCGGCATAAAATTGTAGGTCCCTTCCACTCGTGTGAGAACAATAGCACGCACAACATGAGTGGTTGCTGAGAAGCTAGGCCCTGGCCCTCTATGGACTGTAGCGCCACCCATATTATATATTATTATTATATTGTGGATTAAGGTAAGACTAAAAGTTATGTTTGTACGAAAGTTGAATAATTTAAGTTAAAAGAGCGCTGTCACGAGAGAGTAAAAAATGTCCACAACCTGTCCATTTTAACCCAAGAAATTTTTGGGGGAAGTTTTGGTTAATTTGGTGGTCTTCTGTCAAAACAGTTGATGTGTCAATCTCGAATTTAGTATTGGCGTCTATTCAAAAGTTTTAAATTAGTTTAAGTTTATTGGAACAAATAGTTCGAAAGAATAGAAACTTAATTTAATATAAAAAAAAACCCTGTTTTTTTTAATTTACATGTTTTGCTGTAACTTTTGACATATATCGTCTCTCACATCATACAGAAACCAACAAGCTATTAAAAATAGCGTAAGTTACAAATTTTCGTTCATTCTGAGAGGTTCTTACCACTACTCCTTAAAAATGACAGTCTGCCAAATTTAGTGCAGAAACTACGGGAACAGACCTATTTCGTTTATCCTGAACTTGTTCGTTTTCAAATTTAACGGCTTTTTTGTGGAATATTCCAGCCTCATAATAATAACATAATTGAATGCATTTTGCTAACATACACTTGTCTCTCAGTTTCCGTCATTTTTTGGTGGTGAATATTTGGCGATCAAATTAGTGGCAAATCCGAAAATGTCAGATAATTCACTTCATTAACTGTTCGCATAAACTAATTCACATTCACATAAACACTTTCGCATTAACATTCAGCTGGTTTCTAGCTTTACACGTATTCACAGACTATCTGTAAAACGGATTTGAAGCAGGAGGAAACAGCTGTGAAATGTTATAAAAAACGCTGTCAGATGAATCTGAGGGGCTAGAAACGTAGACGTATCATAACTCTTCCTTCCATTATCTCTGATAGAGATATTCGTCTTTCCATGTATTACTGATTGGAAAACTTCTATCCCAACACAATAATTGCCGTTATGGACCTGAACTCACGCATACTACTTTATTTTCACGCATATTGTTACAACGTTTAGGCCCGCGCCATGTTTATCTTTTCAAATTTGCCCCTAATAGTGTCAAAAATCTGTCAGCTGTGTGTAACCGACTGAAAGTTTCCAGGGGTATGTTTGCGAAGTCCACATTGTTAAAAACAAACGCATGATATTATATAAGGAATTAATGTATTATCAATATTCATTCAAAACAATAAGTCAATCAATCTTACTCGAATGTTTTTTGTACAATTTATATGCATGCGTAACTTTTTAGACATGATGCATTCTGGGATGCAAAAACTTCAAGCGTGCATATAGGATGAAGGATGATTCCATGTAAGTTTTCCGTTTCGCTTTTATGAAAAACATACATATACATTTTGTCTTCCAATTTAATTTTATTTCTATTTCTTGTATTCTTCTTACTTTTCCATTTATTTACCATATATAATATATTATTTCGTTTTAATTCGGGTACAATAGGCTTCTTGGGGAAAACGAACATACGGTAAACATCGGTTAAGGCACCATAAGCATACCTCAAGGGTGGTCTGGAAATGCTTTCATAAATTTTCAATAAAATACACTTAAAAATATTAAATAGTATTTTTTTCATTCTGGGGATCTGTTCCGACTTTTTAGCTGCATGTTGGCACAGACGACAATAAGGATAGCAGTTCTGCCACTGACACAACGAGCAGGCGTCGCACTCACACAGCATCTTCTGATCCAGCGTCAATCCGATGAAGAATATTGCTACCTGTGAATGTGATAAAAGGAAAGCGTATTAATCTCACATTAACCGCTTAAAAGATTCTAGGGGATGAATAGACTCCTTTCTCGTGGATGATATTGGGCAGTCTGCTCGCCCTTCGTTTTTATTTAACTCACTGGCTTATTGCTTCACTTTTGATGAAAAGCCCGCACTCACCAGAATGATTATATTGAATTGATTTCGCTTTTACTTTGATGTTTTCGGTGCAATATGCCACAACAAGGCAAAAAGGATTCGTTTTCTGATGTAAACAAATTCGAAATAAATAAATAATATGAAGTGTCAGATAGTTCACCTCACCAACTATCCGCATACATAGATTCACACGTATTTGCCGACTCTATATGTGAAGCAGATGTGAAATGTTAAAAAAACGCTATCAAACGAAATCAAGGGGCAAAACACGAGGAAGTCGGGTATCTCTATATATCTCTCTATATCTCTGTTACAAACTGTGCTTAAAATTGACGCAGAGTGCTTTAACACACGTTAAATAGGGCAGCAGTTTCTATCTGTTTCAATTTTGTGATCCCAAACCACTTTTACACACAGGATCCCAACGAATGCTATTTTTCGTCATTCTCATTTCGTTTGAGGAGTGGTTCTGCGCGGAGAGCATTTTTCTGTAAGGAGAAAATTGAAAGTGACGTTTTAGGTGTTGAAAATGCATGCCGAGGATACATTTATGTACATTTACAGAAAATAGAAAATCCATTGCGAATAAAATTACTGACAATTATCTAACATGTACCTAAAAAAACAATTATCAACAGCCATCCAAAAAAGTAGCCGTTTTTCGCACAATATACATGCGTTAGGTAAAGTAAGGATTCATGAAAATACATTTTATATGCGTGGATATTTACGTCCTGGAAATGCATCCCAAAAAATTTTCTCTTTTTTCTTTTCGTGTACATGCAAATTCGGTCACCTCCCGTTTCACTTCCCTTGCTTACAAGAAGCAAACCGTTAGTGAATTTAGTTCCTGTAAATGGGCCCTATGTTACACTGACCTAACCGGCAATCATCTCTTTAACAATAAAAAGATTTTTTTTTTTTTGGAATACGATTTAAAGTAATATTTTAGGATGTATGTAGAACTCAAAATATATCAATTTGAAAATGAAAAAAACATACTCAGACGGCTGGAAGGGGCAGCACAATATATGTAATTCGTAATTGGGAAGCCAGTTTAGGTTAGTTTATGGTGACTGTGATGATTTAAGGTTTAAAGAAACCCTTTGCTAAGCTTTGTACTATCACCACCAATTAAACAAATCAATTGTACATCCTTTGTGCCTTCGCGTGGTTACACACCTTGACGCGGTGCGAAGGCTTAGTAAAGGTCAATGACTCAAGGGAATTTATTCTCTATGAGGAGACCCGAAGCTAAGATGTAACCATCCCTTCCCTCCCTCCATCCTATCTCTCCCTTCTGGGGGCCCACCTAAAATAATAGCCCAGACGCAAACGGAGTATCTGGATGTACTGGCACACTCCCAGATTAATCCTGCCTTAGCTGTGTAATGCGGATCTCTGCACAGCCGGACCTCCTTTTCTCCGCAACTCGTGGGACTTAACATGAACAAAAATACAAATAAAACAAAAAATAATAATAATAATAAAGAGACCGGTGCTCCCTCGCCGGCTGGAAGTTCTTCCAGACCATCCTTTGCTCCTGAAGTTCCGACGGATAAGGCGGCTCGAACCGCCTTAAAGACTGTCAAAGGCCGCGTGGAGTCTCTTAAACCAAATACCTGCACGGTAACTCCCACTAAGAGTTCCTGCACGGATAAAACAATCTCCGCCTCCTCCTCGAAGGTCCCAGGACCTTCCCTCAAAAGATACAGGGAGAGGCGTTCTGCTGCCCGGATTTTGGAGCGCCTTAAAGGCATTCCATCGGAGAAGCTAAACGACAGTAGCAAGAGGTCGTTAGCTTGGGCTACTAATGTAGTGAAAAGCCAACCACAGGCGGACACTACCAGGGGCATTACGCCCAAACGCGCCAGGTCATTGGAGGCGTCACCCTCGGAGCCTAAAAGGCTGAAACCGAGTGGTGAAACAATAATATTGCCAGTAGGCTCAACAGGCCGTATAGTGAAGTGCTGAAAGGCGAAATCACTTACGCCGTATTAGATAGAGGACACGCTGACTGCGCCATCTCTCCACTGAATTGGAAGAAGGTGGAGTCAGCGATTAATGACATCTATCTGAGCCTGGTGCTGGAAAACGGAGGCCTTGCACCTGTAGGGCGTGACGGAGGATGGCACCAGGGTCATATTAAGCTCGTGACTTTCACGTGCCAGAGATCGGCTGATCTCTTTAAAAAAGCCATCAGCAGACTGGGTGAGGTGTGGAAGGGGGCGCGGCTCGAGGTCGTAACGAGGAATCAAATCCCCAGTAGACCAAGAACCCGCACTTACCTTCCGCGAAGCCCCTCAGACCCTGCAACAATCCTAAAGTTCATCCAACTTTGCAACCCAAACCTTCCTACCCACAATTGGAAGGTTGTCAAGCTGGATGAACTAAAGGGAGAAACGAGGTCCGCAGTGATCGTGATAAACAAAGAATCACTGGACCCACTTGCCAAGTCGGAAGGTGTCATCCACTACGGCCTTGGGACGATCACCCTGAAGGTGTATAAAAGGATGGGGAGACAAGCGCGAAAGCGGAACAGCCTCCCTCCACCTCCGCTGCTTCTACTGTCGGCAATATACTGACGGCGGTAGCAGAGGAGGAGAAAGACCGTCCTGCTTCAAGCGAGCCTCAACCCTCTACTTCAAGCTCCATCGTGAGGGCAACCCCCGTAGCCAATATGGTACCGATGGAGGTGGAGGAGGAGGGCTCTGGCACGCAGGCGCTGACCCATATCCTAGGTAGCCATGGTCAGGAAGCTGATGATATTGGCCTCTCTGACCTGGAACTAGCCAGCACCCCGCCCAATAGTCAAGAAGACTCTCTTCTGGAGTCTGACACCGACGATGAGGCTAACTTAACAGTGGTGGAGATTGTGTCGGGAACTAAGACGGATACGTTACCCGACAGCTATGCTCCGGGTGACACAGATTAATCTCCACCACTCCATCGCGGCCTCGGCCGCTCTTCTCCGCGCTAACACCTGCGGAGACGACATCGTCCTGGCCCAGGAACCCTGGGTAGTCAACGACATAGTTCGTGGACTAAGGACTCAGCAATTCAACCTCTACTATGTAAGGAATGAAGGTAAGCCAAGAGCCTGCATACTTACAAAGTGTTCTTTGAATACTCACATTCTCTCCCACCTTAGCGATCGAGACTCAGTCACTGTTTGCCTGGAGGCAGGCAAAACCAAACTATGGCTAGTCTCCTCCTACGTGGCCCATGACCATGGGGAATGTCCGTCAGAGACGCTGAAAAGGACGATTGCTGAGGCGGAAAGAACAAAAACCGCGCCAATCCTAGACTGTGATGCAAACGCCCATCACACAATATGGGGAAGCACGGACATCAACGAAAGAGGTGAGTACCTTTTCAACTACCTTATAAGTAGTAGATTAGACTTGTGTAACCAAGGTAATACACCTACCTTCGTAACTAGGAATAGACAGGAAGTCCTAGACCTTACACTCGTGTCTGATCATATAGCGGATAGAATCAGCAATTGGAGGGTATCATCCGATCACTCCTTCTCTGATCACCGCTATCTAATGTTCAGTATAGCGAGTGCCCCCCCATCCCCAAGGGTCTTTAGGAATCCTAAGAGAACCAACTGGGACAGATATAGAGAGATTGTTGCGGCAACAATGTCGAGCACCAACATCTCCATCCCTAGCAACCCCACTGATCTCGAACATTCGGTGGACAACCTCACAAAAACTCTCAACAATGCAATGGCAATGTCATGTCCAATCAGCAGGCAAGGAGGCAAGTCTAAACCTCCCTGGTGGAACCATGAAATTGACCTTTTGCGCAAGAGTTGTAGGAAGCTCTTTAACAAGGCGAAGGGCTCTCGTGATGCTAAGGACTGGGATTCCTATAAGAAACACCTCAGTACCTTTAAAACTGAATTGAGAAAGGCCCAACGAACCTCTTGGAGACTTTTTTGTGGTAAAATCGAAGAAGTCTCCGAGGCTTCCAGGCTAAGAAAGATTCTGGCAAATCGCCTAGCTTCCTACAAAAACCTGACGGAACCTGGACCACATCCAGCGAGGAAACCCTCAGTCTCCTTGTTGACACGCACTTTCCGGGCAACTTCCCGATTAGAGCCAATAAGGAAGTGGTATCTCCCCCTAATACTTCATGTAACCTTATAAATGTCAGCCACACCACTTTCATGTGGGCACTGACAAGCTTCAAACCCTTCAAGTCAGCGGGACCTGACGGCATCATCCCGGCGGAGCTCCAAAGAACAGCTGACCTCATCATGCCTTGGATTCTTAGCATATTCAAAGGCTGAGCATATTCAAGCATGAGTCTCAGTCATGTCCCCAGCTCCTGGAAAAGCGTCAAAGTAGTGTTTATTCCCAAAGCGGGTAAATACTCCCATGCCAAACCAAAGGACCTCAGGCCAATAAGTCTCTCCTCGTTTCTCCTGAAAACCTTGGACAAACTTATAGACCAATATATCAGGCATGCTATCCCAGCATGCAGACTCTCATCTGCACAAAATGCCTACAACAAGGGCAAATCTGTAGAAACAGCCCTCCACTCTCTGATAGGCACCATCGAAAAATCTCTCGAGTTCAAAGAATACACACTTGTGACTTTTCTCGACATCGAGGGTGCCTTTAACAATATCAACCCGGAAGCAATTTCACTTGCGCTTAGCAACCTCGGGATCGGAAAGCCCCTAGTGGCCTTCATTCATCAGCTACTCACCACCAGAGTAATACACTCTCAGATGGGAGACGCTAAGATCCATAGAGGAGTTAATAGGGGCACCCCACAAGGAGGTGTTCTCTCACCCCTTCTTTGGAACGTAGCGGTAAATGAACTGCTACTAATACTGGAAGAGGTTGGGTGCAAAGTTATTGCGTATGCGGATGATATTGCCATAGCGGCATCCGGCAAATTCGTCTCTACTCTAAGAGACATAATGCAGAATGCCTTTGACAAGCTAGAGGCATGGACACAAACATGCGGACTAGGCGTCAACCAACAAAAAACGGATATCGTACTCTTCACCAAAATATACAAAATCCCCCAATTCGACCCCCCACTGCTGTGCGGCACCACATTACAGCTAACCACCAGTGCGAAATTTCTGGGTCTCACTCTCGACAGCAAGCTAAACTGGAAGCTCAATATCCAGGAAAGGGTTAAAAAAGCATCTTCTGCACTTTTTTGCTGCAAAAAGCCCATTGGATGCAAATGGGGCCTACAACCTCGCATCGCTCACTGGATTTACACCTCTATTGTCAGACCGATACTTTTGTATGGTGTCTCAGTTTGGTGGACAGCACTAAACAAGGCTATAAACTGCAATGCACTCAACCGAGTACAAAGACTGGCCTGCCTGTGTATTAGCGGGGCACTGAGAAGTACTCCGTCAGACGCACTGAATATTCTTCTCCACCTCCCACCTGTGGAAATATTCGGGAAACAAGCAGCAGCAAGTACAGCCATGAGACTTAAAACACTTCGATTGTGGTCCGAACTCAACACTGGCCACTCAACCATTCTCAAGCAATTCAACTTCCTCCCTAGCGATACCGACCGCCTACTACCCCAGGCCATCTTTGAAAATAAATTCTCAATCAGTATTCCCTCCAGATCGGACTGGATGACTGATACGCAAACACTGAAAGATCCTCTGCGCATCTTCACGGATGGTTCAAAGACAAAAGAAGGGGTGTCTATTCACAAGACCTCAACATTGCTATCTCCGTGAAGCTCCCTGATCACTGTAGCGTTTTTCAGGCAGAAACCATAGCGATTAAAGAGGCGCTGTCCTGGCTTAAAAACAATGTGATATCAAAAAGGGATATCACCATCTGTTCCGATAGTCAGGCCGCCATAAAAACCCTGGACAATGTCATGTTCTACTCTAAAACATCCCTTAATTGCAGGCTGTCTCTTAACGAGATGGCCGAGCATTTTAACATTCACCTCATGTGGGTGCCGGGACACTGTGACATACCAGGAAACTGCAAAGCCGACGAACTCGCTAGGTGTGGTACAACCTCATCCCTATCGATAGAAGGGGTACCACCTTCCATGCCGATCGCTACAGCCTATCATCTTTTAAAGATTCATACAATCAAAACCACCAATGACAAATGGCTAGAAGGCACCACCTGCCTTAAAACAAAAGAAATCTGGCCATCACTTAACCTAAAACGGTCACTCAGTCTACTTGGACTCAGCAAGCCCTCAGTAAGGACCCTTATAGGAGTCATAACCGGGCACTGTGTAATTGGCACTCATGCTCGCAGGATGGGTGCACCATATAATGATTTTTGCAGAAGCTGCATGGATGAAGAGGAGGAAGAGAACACTCATCACCTTCTCTGCTCCTGCAGTGCTCTTGCCAGTCGTAGGTTCCTGCATCTAGGAGCCTACTACTTCAGCGATCGTAACGAGCTAAAAAGTGCCAGCATTGGCCAACTAAATCGGTTCATCAGCAGCACCAACTGGTTCCAGCGTTAGGAGAAGTCAATCCGCGTGGCATCACAATGGGCCTATTCTGGCCTAAGTGTGACTGCTCTGCAGCAGTCAGCCACTACAACCTAACCTAACCTAACATCCTTTGTAGAAAGATTGTGGATTCCATCCTCGTTCTTGTCCAGCATATATGTATTACTTGTAGAAAAAAAAAAACAAAAGTGAACGTTTTACTAAATTTTATTTGTAAATTAATATGTTATACTTATTTTGTGGCATGTACTATGAGCATTTGCTAGCAAGGGATAAAACATTGTTTAATACTTTTGAATTATTCGTTTTTATAATAATTTATATACTTCCATACATACCACAATGTATTTTTAAATTGAGATATTCAACCTTTTCATTTAATACCAAAAGATATAAGCAGAGTGTTATTATTAGAAAGGGCGTTTTAATTTCTCTTTTTTGTAATTATTAATATATTATTAATATTTTTGTTAGTATTAATATAGTTACTATATTTTAAAAACACTATCACAATCATTATGTTTTAAGTTTCTTTGATCAATTTAACATTGATTAATTGATTAATTTCTTACCCAGCCCTGTACAATTAAGAATGTGCATATACGTATATGTACATGTTTATGAATAATTACTTAATTGAAGTTTTAATCAATACAGTTAATTTAGTGCGTAAAACATCTTTTGATATTATTATTTGATCCATCAATAGGCACTGTATCGAATTAAATTGATACACATAGTATGTATTTTAAAAAAAAGTTTGTAAGTATGTTATTTAAAATTATATTAAAATGAGAATTTTAGCTTAATATTATAATATAACTAACATTATAATATATTAGGGATTTCTACCAAAACACAATCGGTTAGATTGCATTAAGAAAGAAACACACATATGCCCATAATAATATTATGCCAAATTATGTTTCCGTGTACTCATGTACACCTGTAATCTTATTATTCTGAAAACAACAGTATATATTAGACTTCTATGATTTGATGTCACTTAAACTCGTTATAGATACGTCAATATCCACCTCCTGTCAATTACAATAGTTATATTCTAGTCGTTTGTTATAAAACTTTAGTCCAGTTGTTGTATTACTATTTTTGCTAGCGATTCCGTTTAGCTTTTCTGCTGACGTTCCTCTCAATTATAATCTAAAATATATTGAAATTGTTTATTTTTAAGAACTGGCGTATTTTGTTCATTTTTTTACACTTTTATTGATTCGTAAGTAAATTGCACTAGCAATATTTAAACATAACTGTTAGGTATGTATAGTGAATATAATAATAATTCAACTTACTTGCAGAATTTGACTAGCCTCAAATGCTGTACCTGGCAACAAAATGACTGGAGCTGAAGCATGTCCCGACTATACGCAAAGCATGTTTGGATATTCGTCATCCCCAAAATCAGCAATGTCACGAGCTTGATCTATCCATGGGTTCCATATCACTATGGAATAAGTTGAAAAATTTACATAATATACATACATTTTTATAAATACAATAACAAGAGATAAATTCAAAAATATGCCAGTTAAAAGTCTCATATCGCGTGTGGATCAATTAATTTAAGATTTTATGTTGATAACGATTGCGACGAATAATACCGAACGGAATTTGATTAACGCATATTTTAAGTGGGAAAAGGCATTAACATTAAGTTAATGATGACGGAATATCAAAGAGTTTTAAACGTCTTCGGGCTAAAAAATAATAATATTTAATAACTAGCGTGGAAGCGGTTTCTCGATTATCTGAAATAAAGTTACCAGAATTTTCGGGTAGTTTCGATGATCATGTGTGCTTGTGAGATCTCTTCGTTGTGCCATGGTCCAATCAAAGGACTCCATAACTGGCGTAGAAAAGAAAGAGTACCTGCAAAGTAATAGCGCGCGCATGTGATTACAATGAGTGCATCAAAATTTCTCGTACGTGCACATATACGTACATGTACGAGAAATTCATAACTCGCCTCACGAAATAGAACCAATAAAATCAATCAACCTGCATCGTCAGAATACCAACAAAGCCAATACTATCACTTCTCCCAGACTCATTTCCCGCCGTAAAAGATATTATCAAACTCAGCCCTTCCACCCATTTTTCTTACGTTAACCGCATACAATATACCATCTTGCAACACAACAATTCCGAATACAGCGTAAGTTATGTCAGTGCTAACAGCCGCATCAATATCAGTCAGCAGTGCACCGGATGTAAAACGACCTGATATAAGATCAGCAAGAATGCTTAGATTAGCGGCTCTGGCGAAAAGCTGGAAGCGGTAATAAATGGTCAGCATTCTTTATGTTGTCACTTAGGTACGTTACATAAAAAAATGAATTGTTGTTTTATTCAGTTTTTATTTTCTGGCGCAGTTGGTGGGATTCTAAATATAAAGATTAGAATTCCAAACTCCAAATAAGAGAAGTGAAAAAAAAATACTGTTCTTAAGAACTACACTACTGCGAAGTGAAAATCAATCTATCGCTCTTCTCTTTTGCAAAGCGTTTGTTGTGAAGAATTTTAGGATAAAAAAGTGAAGTGTGAACCTATTTAACTGAAATCATAATTTAATGCCAAAAGCAGTTAAAATAAAAGAGACATTTAAACCCTATCATGAACTACCGAAAGAAATCGAGATGATAAGTGTCTCACAGACCACCATCGCGATTAGACGTGTTTTAATTAGTGCGTGAAAGTCAATTGTTGACGAAAAGAATAAAAAAAGTGATACTAAGGAACAGTGACAGCCGAGTGGGCTAAAGCGCTGCGACTTATATAACGAAGACTGATACATCCCGGGTTCAAGTCCTGGGAAAAAACAATAGCATTTTTTTTTCTCATCTATAAGAAAAAGAACAAAAAGCATCGAGTGTAAGTGCGATGGAGAAAGCGGGGCCGCTCGAGGCCAGGGGGAAAGATAGAGTACCGTCGCTAAAATTATCACGCGTTTCCGGTACCCTATCAGACAGCGAGTGGGTGACGGCCGAGGGAAAGCGACGATATAAACGAATGAATCCGAAGCCGAGCTCCATCAAAAGAAGGCCAGCAACAACAATCAAGGCTCCAAGCGGAGCGAGAGCAGCTACCAAACCAGCAGCAACAACAACAACAATAGTACAAGTGCCTGCATTAGCAGTAGCAACAACAACAGCAGAGTCTGCAGCACTAGCAGTACAGACAGTGCAACAGCGACATATACAGCACCAGCAGTGCTAGTGCCAACGACCTCTCCAGCTAGAGAAGCAGCAATAACAATTGCAGTAGAGACCGTCGACGTCCGCAGCGGCGCTAGCCGCACTGGCGGCAACAACAGTGGCGGCAAAAAAAAATGCCACGATTGTGGAAAATGTGTACATGTCTTCCGGGCGAGAAGGCATGTACTGTGGAGAAGGTGACGGGCTGTCTATCGACCACAGCTCACGATGTAGCTCGGCACGGAGTTTAAATACATTCTCTGTGCTCCAAGCTACACAGGAAGAGGAGGTTGACCAAGAGCAGTTCGAGGAGCTCAATAGGCGCCTCCAACAACGGGCGGAACTGGACGCTGATATCCTGGCCATCCGGCAAGAACTAGCAGCGAGGAAAGCGGCAAGAAATGGCGCACAGCAACAGAAACTGCAGCAAAAACAGCAGCAACCACAACCTAACCAGCCGCAAGAGCGGCAGCCAAAACAGCAGATGCCGCAACAGAAGCAACAACAAGCACAGCAGCAGCAATCGGAGAAGCAGAAGAAGCAACAACAACCCCAGCGACAACAGAAGTGGTAACAACAACAGCAGCAGACGACATCGAGGAAGGAGAGATGCCCTCCCATACACGTGACGGAAATGCCGACGAACGACATCGTGAAACTGTGTAAGTACGCTGTCAGTTCATTAAACATTGAAGGTAGTTATCTGATACACTATCGCAACAAAAATATTAAAACAATTAAGTGCTACAGCATGGTAGCATACAGAAATATTATTAAAGAGCTGACGGAGTCGGGAGTTGAGTTTTACACGTACAACCCGAAAGAGGACAGGCTCCAAACGATCCTCCTAAAAGACGTGGATCCTTCAACTGATCCGAAGGAACTCCTCGCTATGCTGCGCCAGGCGCAGACCGAGGACGTTAAATTCGAAAGCGTCAAGCCGTTTGTCACTGCGGTGTCACGTAGGGAGAACAGGCAACTGCCGACATTCCTGGTTCAGGTTACGCCCGACACACGCCTAGAGAATGTCAAAAAGATAACACACTTGGGTACTTTCGCGGTAAAATGGGCAAAATTAGAAAAATCTAAGCACATTTTACAATGTGCTCGATGTCAGCGATTAGGACACGCGGCGGCGAACTGCACTCTGCAGTTTCGCTGTGTGAAATGCTCCCTCTCGCACAAAAGAGGGGAATGCCCATTATGCACAGACAAGGTCGACGACCTAAACATTCTTAAATGTGCGTTATGCAACTCAAACGGGCACCCCGCCAACTATCGGGGCTGTCCGAAAGTTAAAGAACTAAAGAAAAGATTCGAACAAAAGAGGAGACCAAAAACGGTAGTAGAAAGACCATTACCTATCGTTAAAACTGCCGCTGTTACGCGAGACGTCACTTATGCACAAATGACATCTGGTAGGCGTCCAGCTCAACAGACAGGCCCAACGGCTCCCCCGGCCCCTGTGACCAGGCAACCTGAGGTGACCTCAGATCTGTCCATCTTGTTCGCTATGCAGGCACAGATGAATCAGATTGTCAAAACCCTCGCTGAACAAGTGGAGCGTACCGCTAAACTTGAACAGCGACTCCTTGAACAAGCAGTACGAGTAGATACCATATACTCTGTACTGCGTGAAAACGAAAGCACTCAAGTAATATAATGGCTGCGCAAGCAACCACGAACCTAAAGATCCTGGCAGCGAATGTTAACTCGCTGGTCAGACCCGAAAGAAAACTTACGCTCGGTTACTTTTTGCACGAATAGCGAAACTAAGCTAAACCAGACCCGCAATCCTAGGTACATTAACTACAACGTAATAAGAAGAGATAGACCTCGCAAGGACGGTGGGGTCGCTCTCATTATTAAAAATAACCTTTGTCATAAGGTCATATATAGCAATGATGTGCAGAAATTTCGACTGCTAGAGACGTGTATCGCTCGCATTCCACTCTCGGGTAGAAAGCAACTCTATGTGATCGCGATCTATGCGTCAGAAAAAAAGGAAACGAAAGTCACGTCAATCACAATTTTATTCCAGAGCTTGACACTCTCTTCACGAGTCTCCGTCTAAGCGCGGAAGAGAACTTTTACATCATAGCTGGAGATCTGAACTCTAGACATAGAGAATGGGGGAATCCATTGAACAGCACCTGGGGAACATCATTGTATAACTGGTGGGCTGAGCACAATATTGAGTTCAAGCTAGACTTGCTTGCAACTGATATGCCATCATATCCCAGAAGCGGGTCATATCTGGACCTATTACTGATAGACAAAAGACTGACCATAATAGACGTTGACAGACAAACATTGAATTGCTGAGAGGCGATCGAGTATGACAGTGATCATCGTGCTCTTTCAGCTTCTATTCAAATCCCGAATGAGGTGGAAGTACTGGAGGAGTATGTCCAGAGAAACCCTTATAATTATTATAAAGCTCGCTGGCCACGTTTCTCCAGGACGTTAACCACAGAACTACGTTCGAATGGAATCAACCCACCGACTAACAGAAATCTGACGAACGAAGAGGTTGACAGGTACCTGATACAGATGGACAACGCGATCAAACGAACAATACCGAAAACAGCGCAAACTGAGGACTGCGATGTCTATCGTAATGCAGCTATAGACGCACTGCACGTGCATAAAAGTAGACTGTTGTCGAGACTTAAACTCCAGCACAGACGGTTTGTAGACCCGCATAGTGTAGAAGTACGGTCTTTGAAGGCCGAACTCAAAAATCTCCAACATTTAATAAAAATTAACTATAGATTAGCCATAAAGTTGCACTGGGACAATAAAATCCGGGCTGTACGATCAAACAACCCGGGTATGTTCCCGCAAGTAAACAAAATATTTAGGAGAAAAAATCAAAACGACATCAAGGCCGTACGACTTCCAAGAAATACCGACAACGCACAACTACTGACTTCTATTGGTATAGATCCGGATAGAGCACTATTAGACGACGAGTTCTTCATGATTGAAGACCCCGAAGAGAAAGTGAATGCGATAGGAGCTGTCTTCCAGAGAGTGTACACAGTCAACGAAGTTCGTAGGCCAAATCACGATCTGGAGAACAGAGCCTTGTTGAATCACTTTTATCTCCGAAATGAGATCAGTCAATGGCGAACAGAGAATCCTGGTTTTACCAGATTCAATGACGGAAACATGGCAAATAATGCCATCACCAATGAAGGAAACCATATCCTGATTTCTCAAGAAGATCTCCAAAGTGTTTCCAAATCATTGAAGAACAAGAAGTCAGCTGGGATAGATGGTATACCGAATATTGTGCTGAGCCATCTCCCCCCGATTGCAATAGAAATATACACTACGCTCTTTAACAATGCGCTAAATAATGCACACTTTCCGGCACATTGGAGGACAGCTATAATGCAACCCATTCTTAAAAAGGACAAAGATAGCAGTATTCCCACAAATCTACGATCGATAAGTCTTCTTCCGTGCATTAGCAAGGCTTTTGAAAAGATAGTCATTCGAGCCCTGAAATTGTGGGTTGAGGACAGAAAAATAATTCCGGACAACCAGTTTGGATTCCGGGCGGGGCATGATACCATACATGCCGCGTCAAAATTGGTGTCCGACATACAATGGAATAAGAATAAGAATCAGTGCACTGGTGCTTGTTTGATAGATTTGGAGAAGGCGTTCGATACCGTGTGGTTAGAGGGCCTCTTCCTCAAGCTGGTCAGACTGGGCATAAGCAAATCACTGTTATGTATGATCTATGACATGGTAGAAAGTTCGTCGTGAAATGTTGCGGCATGACTTCTACAACGGTTTTTGACATAAAAAATGGTTTGCAACAAGGAGCTGTTGGCTCTCCGATCTTATTCGCGATATTCACGGCGGATCTAATAGGTTCCATGCCACACTTAATTGCGTATGCCGATGACCTTGTAGTGTACAGATCAGGACCGAAGGTGGAAGTCATAAACATCTGTCGACAAAATTCAATTTTGCGATGACTGCTTATCAACTTCCAGAAGGTTGTTTAATAGCAGCCAACTTGATACCAGGGTGAAGGTAATCTGCTACATGGCCCTTATACGGGCTATACTAGTTTATGGTTGTCCCCTGTGGTTCAATGTGAGTCCTTCCCAAATGGAAAAGATAAGGGTGTTCGAGAGACAGTGTCTCAGGGCCTGTCTCAAGTTGTACCGCACGCCCGAGTCTGACTACAAGAAGTATTACTCCAACGAGGTCTTGTATAACGAGGCAAACGTGAATAGAGTAGATAATTTAATTATTAAGCTCATAAGAAGGCATGTGGCACGAGCTATGACTTCTACCAACAGTCTGATCTTCGGTGCTTACTACCCCAATGAGATGTATCACGAAAGGGTGCGACGGAATGGCCTCGTCCCGCCTGAGGCATTCCTCTACTTCGATAAAATTAGCCTGATACAGGATGCGGATGGGTGTCTTGTAATCTTCCACGTGGTACGCTGAACAGTAGAACGGCGACTCTTATTCGAACCGACGTGGTTCGGGAACACGAGGAGCTCCTCCGGTTCAGTAGAGCGATCCCCGCTCGAGACAGAGAGAGAAGTCCGCCAAGGAGCAACATTTCTTAAGTAATATAAATATAGCCCTTGAAGAGCCAAGTTTTCAAGTTTTCTTGGCAAAACATCATAATTTAATACGTCTGCGGACAGAACGTCAAAAAACCGATAGAATAGGCCGAAAGGCAATTAGAGTTGTAGACTAGTTTAGCTTAGAGTACCCGCATAGGGTCAGTAAG
Organism: Eristalis arbustorum; assembly: GCA_916610145.1. Lineage (NCBI taxonomy): Eukaryota > Metazoa > Arthropoda > Insecta > Diptera > Syrphidae > Eristalis > Eristalis arbustorum. The sequence goes on along the minus strand of OU744319.1, from coordinate 53,097,321 downwards.
TTAGTTATAAGTTCAAATGAATTATTAAATTTAAGCTAGAATTAAACATTTTGTCTAGGATATAAGAGCGGAATTAAATAAAAATAAAAATAAAAAAAAAAATCGGATGAATCCTCCACTAGTACCACCACAACCATATCCAGCACCACAATACCAAATACCTGCTACAGAGTTCATAAAAGAATCAGCTACAATAAGGGAGTTTATCCGAAATGATGGCTACGAACTTACCTCGTTCTTACGGGATTATGATTTATAATTTGCGCGTGCCCAAGGGGTTATTAATACCCCTGATTGTCCGGTCAAGTAGATACTGCACAATCCATTCGTAAATAAAAACACGTTGGACTAATCCAACGTGAGAGCAAATAAAAACAGAGTTAACCAGAAACTTTAGAGTAAGAAAAACGTACCTCAGCCTTTATCATCAAGCCGTTAGTTGCAAAAATAATAATAATGTGAGTGAATATCTAAGATACATAAGATAAGCCTAATTCCAATTAGCAGCCGTACAATCCTTTAATCAAATTTAAAATCGTGAAAGAAACTCCGATCAGGTGAGACAAAACTATAACAAAAATTTTAATAGAAACTCGGAGCCGTTAAGAAATATTAATAATCAGAATTTTAATGGAAATTCAAGACAGTATAGAAATAACAATTATAGGAATTCAACACAGTTTAGTAATCGAAGTAGAGTAGAGCCAATGGAAGTAGGTCATTTACAAAGTCAAGAAGTAAATTTTCAGTTACCGCCTCCTGGACATACTTACCGATAGTGGAATTAACAATAGGAAACGCTAAACTCAAATGCCTTATAGATACTGCTTCGACGACAACGTTATTAGAAAAAATAAACTAAAACAATACAAAAGATTAAATCTAGATAAAATAATTAATTTTAATACTCTTAACGGTCAAACAATAGTTGATTCAGAAATAATAACAGAGTTGCCTTTAGAATTTAATGAAAAGCAATGGATGAGTTGGAAGCTAACAACTTCTAAGAACAAAGAATTCGATTTGCTACAGATATAAAAGACGAAGATGAAGCCTTAAAACAAATTCATAAGTACCATAGATGCGAAATAATGAGTATAAATGAGGATTATGAAGGTCTTAGGAAATACATATACATAGATAGAAAACTTGAAACTGTAAAGTAAGTAAAAACGAAACAATATATTCATAACTGTGATGTATGCAATCGTTCAAAATATGAAAGCAAACCAATCAAATCTAAATTTTATATCACCGAAAATCTGCAAAATGTAAATCAGATCATACATATAACCAACTACACTAATTGAAAACATAATTTTATTACTTTTATTGATAAACTTTCTAAATATGCAATGGCATTTCATTTGGAAAACAAAAATTACTTAATACTTATTGAAAAATAAGATTATTTATTTCAAGCAGAGGCATTATTGTTATTATTATTATTATTATTATTATTATTATCATTATAATTAACTAGCATATAATTTGAAATTATAAACTAACCTATGAATAAAGAGCGCTAGCCTCCGAGACCTGCGGCTCTGAAGTGATTTTAAATATCTATGTTTAGTTTTTTTTTTAATATAATCGAAAATTAAGTTAATGTTTCGATGATCGTAGTCTCGTAAACATAGTGTTAGTTTTTTTGGAGGTTGTGATAGGATATGTTGGGTTGGTGCGGTCTGGGTTGTAGAGGGTATAATGGTGCTGGTGGTATTGCCAATCCGATATTAATTTGGAGTTGAGTGAGTGCTTTAGGAATCGTAGTGCATCTGATTTGGTGGTCGCCTCAAATTGATACATGGGGTGGCGGTGCGCAAACCCAACTTCAAGTTCAAGTTCCCTTTTATACCGACGTGGCTCTAGACCCACATTATTATTTTTTTTTTTTTTTGGAGCCTTAGCAATGTAGTTGCGGATATCCGATATAATGCTTGTGTTCTGTTTGGAATTTTTTACCGCGTTAATGCTTCCACACTGTTTAGCGGTTATCCATAGAGCTTTATAGATGGCTAGGGCTTCTGCTGTGAACACGGAGGCATATGTTGGTATACGAAGATGAATTTCCACCCTTTCAAATTTAAGGCTGTGGAAATGCGAAGAAATGTAGCTTGTTATGTCTCTTCTGGCGTTCTGTTTTTGATGTGATGAGTCAGGTCCCGGATTAGTGACTCTGTGACTATATGTAGAGGCTGTGGGGAGGAAGCAGAGATTGAAGATACCTCCCACTACCTTTCTCATTAGCCCAGTCTGGAAGATTTGTTTTTCCAGAACTTAAGCGTTTCCGCTCTCAAGTCACTCATACACCTCAGATTCTGCCAAAAATAAGAGAGCAAGGGGATATCCATCTTCGGCCATTTTTTCCCCTAGTCCACAAAAGAGAGAAATGTGAGAGTAGCGGAAATCCCTTATAAATCACAAATACTTTCACAACTTGAAAGAGAGATATTCATGGATTTTGTGAGAAAATCGTGTGAAGTTGGCCACAACCATGTACTATTGCTCGAAGAGTGTTCAGTTGGTTCATGACATTAATGGTAGGATTGGGTGAATAAAAGTGGAATGCCACGTATTATTTACAGATATATTTAGCATGAATTTAATACATTAATGTAATATAAAGCCCATTTCTATGTCATACGAGAGAAATTAAATCACATTCATAGCATTCATTCATAAATTCGAAAAAAGTTAACTAAAATTTCATCCTTTGTGTGTGATCCCAGATATTGAAACTAAAACTGAGAGAGAGAGAAAAAATAGTTGCCAAAATATGGAAGTAACTTCCATCATATGTCTGTAGAAAAGGAAGAGCAGCAAAGAAACTGCTTATTTTATTGATTAATGCCAATTTCACATATATAACTCATATTTGAAAAAAAAAAACGCATTTATCTGTTTCTTCATTATATATAAGTATAAAGTTAAGTGCCTTTATACTTATGTATTGTGGATTAAGGTGGTGGCCCGTGGCGTTGTGGGTATGTGCGTCGACCCCAACCTCGATGTCGTAGGTTCGATTCCAGCTCTCAGCGTCTTAAAATAGGTCTCTCTCAGACCTATTTCGTTTATCCTGAACTTGACCTTGTGGAATATTCCAGCCTCATAATAATAACATAATTGAATGCATTTTGCTAACATACACTTGTCTCTCAGTTTCCGTCATTTTTTGGTGGTGAATATTTGGCGATCAAATTAGTGGCAAATAGGAAAATTTCAGATAATTCACTTCATTAACTGTTCGCATAAACTAATTCACATTCACATAAACACTTTCGCATTAACATTCAGCTGGTTTCTAGCTTTAAACGTATTCACAGACTATCTGTAAAACGGATTTGAAGCAGGAGGAAACAGCTGTGAAATGTTATAAAAAACGCTGTCAGATGAATCTGAGGGGCTAGAAACGTAGAAGTATCATATCTCTTCCTTCCATTATCTCTGATAGAGATATTCGTCTTTCCATGTATTACTGATTGGAAAACTTCTGTCCCAACACAATAATTGCCGTTATGGACCTGAACTCACGCATACTACTTTATTTTCACGCATATTGTTACAACGTTTAGGCCCGCGCCATGTTTATCTTTTCAAATTTGCCACTAATAGTGTCAAAAATCTGTCAGCTGTGTGTAACCGACTGAAAGTTTCCAGGGGTATGTTTGCGAAGTCCACATTGTTAAAAACAAACGCATGATATTATATAAGGAATTAATGCAATGTATTATCAATATGCATTCAAAACAATAAGTCAATCAATCTTACTCGAATGTTTTTTTTACAATTTATATGCATGCGTAACTTTTTAGACATGATGCATTCTGGGATGCAAAAACTTCAAACATGCATATAGGATGAAGGATGATTCCATGTAAGTTTTCCGTTTCGCTTTTATGAAAAACATACATATACATTTTGTCTTCCAATTTAATTTTATTTCTATTTCTTGTATTCTTTTTACTTTTCCATTTATTTACCATATATAATATATTATTTCGTTTTAATTCGGGTACAATAGGCTTCTTGGGGAAAACGAACATACGGTAAACATCGGTTAAGGCACCATAAGCATACCTCAAGGGTGGTCTGGAAATGCTTTCCTTTCCTACCTGTGAATGTGATAAAAGGAAAGCGTATTAAACTCACATTAACCGCTTAAAAGATTCTAGGGGATAAATAGACTCCTTTCTCGTGGATGATATTGGGCAGTCTGCTCGCCCTTCGTTTTTATTTAACTCACTGGTTTATTGCTTCACTTTTGAGGAAAAGCCCGCACTCACCAGAATGATTATATTGAATTGATTTCGCTTTTACTTTGATGTTTTCGGTGCAATATGCCACAACAAGGCAAAAAGGATTCGTTTTCTGATGTAAACAAATTCGAAATAAATAAATAATATGAAGTGTCAGATAGTTCACCTCACCAACTATCCGCATACATAGATTCACACGTATTTGCCGACTCTATATGTGAAACAGCTGTGAAATATTAAAAAAAACGCTATCAAACGAAATCAAGGGGCAAAACACGAGGAAGTCGGGTATCTCTATAATACCTTATCTCTGTTACAAACTGTGCTTAAAATTGACGCAGAGTGCCGCATCAACATCAGTCAGCAGTGCACCGGATATAAAACGACCTGATATAAGATCAGCAAGAATGCTTAGATTAGCGTCTCTGGCGAAAATCAGTATCGACTGGAAGCGGTAATAAATGCTCAGCATTCTTTATGTTGTCACTTAGGTACGTTACATAAAAAAAATGAATTGTTGTTTTATTCAGTTTTTATTTTCTGGCGCAGTTGGTAGGATTCTAAATCCAAAGATTAGAATTCCAAACTCGAAATAAGAGAAGTAAAAAAAAAATACTGTTCTTAAGAACTACACTACTGCGAAGTGAAAATCAATTTATCGCTCTTCTCTTTTACAAAATGTTTGTTGTGAAGAATTTTAGGATAAAAAAGTGAAGTGTGAACCTATTTAACTGAAATCATAATTTAATGCCAAAAGCAGTTAAAATAAAAGACATTTAAACCCTATCATGAACTACCGAAAGAAATCGAGATGAATCCTCCACTAGTACCACACAACCATATCCAGCATCACAATACCAAATACCTGCTGCAGAGTTCATAAAAGAATCAGCTAGAATAAGGGAGTTTAACCGAAATGATGGCTACGAACTTACCTCGTTCATACGGGATTATGATACGCAACACTGGCGTCGATTACGCCGGGCCATTTCTAGCTCGGTCATGGAAGGGACGGGGAGCCAAGCGGTATAAAGTGTATATCGCCCTGTTTCTCTGCATGGCAACTAAGGCCATGCACCTCGAGTTAGTATCGGAGCTCTCTTCATCGGCTTTCATTGCAGCTTTGCGTCGCTTCGTTGCCCGCCGCGGCAAATGCCACACTATCTTCAGCGATAACGGGACTAATTTCGTCGGGGCCAATCAGCAAATCCGTGAATGGGCTAATCTTTTAAATTCGGAACAATTTCAAGACGATGTCTCAAGTGAGCTGGCTGCCCGTGGAATTACCTGGAGCTTTATACCTCCCCACGGTCCGCACTTCGGTGGCCTGTGGGAGGCTGGCGTAAAAACTGTAAAATTTCATCTGCGAAGAGTTCTTGGACAAGCTTGCCTAACCTTCGAGGAGTTTTCGACAATACTTTGACAGATCGAAGCATGCGCCAACTCAAGACCCCTTTGTTCTCGATTTGAAGGGAGCTTGGACCCGCTAACGCCTGCTCATTTCCTCATAGCTCGACCACTTGCGACTGTGCCGGAGCCGGAGCAACTACCTACTCGAACTTCTTTAGTGGATCGATGGCAATATCATCAACGTCTGCATCAGAATTTTTGGCGAAGATGGTCTCAAGACTACCTAGCCCAACTTCGAAAGCGTCCTAAATGGCTGAAAAAATGTGAACAAATTCAACCAAACGATGTCGTGGTCATTATAGACGAAACTCAACCCCCCTGCCGGTGGCTTACTGGAAGAATTCTACAAACGTATCCAGGAAAGGACGGTCTAACTAGAGTCGCTACGGTTATTACATCCAAAGGGGAGATGAAGCGGCCGATCACCAAGTTGTGCCCCTTGTTAACAGATTGTAGTTGAAAGGATCTTTCAACGGCGGGAGTATGTTTACCGCTTAAAGCCTACTTGTGGCTTCACCCTAAAATTTTCCTTGCTATTGTCAAATAATGTTGACATTAAAAATGATTCATTCGGTCTCCTTCTGTTTCCGTCTCAATAAAAAAAGTTGTTCTAATCCTTTAACGAAGACACGCGCCTTTTATTTTTATATATTCCGCATTTTTCTCTGGCATCCCTTTAGTTTTCACACTGAAACGGTAAGCGCGCAAAACACATACTTTTTAAAAAGAAGTATTGTAGCTGGTTATTAATCATACATTCTAAAACGTCTTCGAAAAATGCCAATCATTCTAACAAAATAATTATTATAAATATATTGACGAACATTACGGTCAGGAAAAATGTGAAAACATATACAAAAATTCTACAATTTATTTTCATATACTGATGGAACTATTATAATAAAGTTAAGTGCCTTTATACTTATGTATTGTGGATTAAGGTGCGAACCAACCTCGAGGTCGTAGATTCGATTCCAGCTCTCAGCGACAAAAATAATTTTCATGACCCCACCTCTTTCGAGTCACTGACAATGCTCAAAGAGTATTTTCTGTCTACAAAAAGCTTCTCAAACTTAGCCATTCGGAGTCGGCATAAAATTGTAGGTCCCTTCCACTCGTGTGAGAACAATAGCACGCACAACATGAGTGGTTGCTGAGAAGCTAGGCCCTGGCCCTCTATGGACTGTAGCGCCACCCATATTATATATTATTATTATATTGTGGATTAAGGTAAGACTAAAAGTTATGTTTGTACGAAAGTTGAATAATTTAAGTTAAAAGAGCGCTGTCACGAGAGAGTAAAAAATGTCCACAACCTGTCCATTTTAACCCAAGAAATTTTTGGGGGAAGTTTTGGTTAATTTGGTGGTCTTCTGTCAAAACAGTTGATGTGTCAATCTCGAATTTAGTATTGGCGTCTATTCAAAAGTTTTAAATTAGTTTAAGTTTATTGGAACAAATAGTTCGAAAGAATAGAAACTTAATTTAATATAAAAAAAAACCCTGTTTTTTTTAATTTACATGTTTTGCTGTAACTTTTGACATATATCGTCTCTCACATCATACAGAAACCAACAAGCTATTAAAAATAGCGTAAGTTACAAATTTTCGTTCATTCTGAGAGGTTCTTACCACTACTCCTTAAAAATGACAGTCTGCCAAATTTAGTGCAGAAACTACGGGAACAGACCTATTTCGTTTATCCTGAACTTGTTCGTTTTCAAATTTAACGGCTTTTTTGTGGAATATTCCAGCCTCATAATAATAACATAATTGAATGCATTTTGCTAACATACACTTGTCTCTCAGTTTCCGTCATTTTTTGGTGGTGAATATTTGGCGATCAAATTAGTGGCAAATCCGAAAATGTCAGATAATTCACTTCATTAACTGTTCGCATAAACTAATTCACATTCACATAAACACTTTCGCATTAACATTCAGCTGGTTTCTAGCTTTACACGTATTCACAGACTATCTGTAAAACGGATTTGAAGCAGGAGGAAACAGCTGTGAAATGTTATAAAAAACGCTGTCAGATGAATCTGAGGGGCTAGAAACGTAGACGTATCATATCTCTTCCTTCCATTATCTCTGATAGAGATATTCGTCTTTCCATGTATTACTGATTGGAAAACTTCTGTCCCAACACAATAATTGCCGTTATGGACCTGAACTCACGCATACTACTTTATTTTCACGCATATTGTTACAACGTTTAGGCCCGCGCCATGTTTATCTTTTCAAATTTGCCACTAATAGTGTCAAAAATCTGTCAGCTGTGTGTAACCGACTGAAAGTTTCCAGGGGTATGTTTGCGAAGTCCACATTGTTAAAAACAAACGCATGATATTATATAAGGAATTAATGTATTATCAATATTCATTTAAAACAATAAGTCAATCAATCTTACTCGAATGTTTTTTGTACAATTTATATGCATGCGTAACTTTTTAGACATGATGCATTCTGGGATGCAAAAACTTCAAGCGTACATATAGGATGAAGGATGATTCCATGTAAGTTTTCCGTTTCACTTTTATGAAAAACATACATATACATTTTGTCTTCCAATTTAATTTTATTTCTATTTCTTGTATTCTTCTTACTTTTCCATTTATTTACCATATATAATATATTATTTCGTTTTAATTCGGGTACAATAGGCTTCTTGGGGAAAACGAACATACGGTAAACATCGGTTAAGGCACCATAAGCATACCTCAAGGGTGGTCTGGAAATGCTTTCATAAATTTTCAATAAAATACACTAAAAAATATTAAATAGTATTTTTTTCATTCTGGGGATCTGTTCCGACTTTTTAGCTGCATGTTGGCACAGACGACAATAAGGATAGCAGTTCTGCCACTGACACAACGAGCAGGCGTCGCACTCACACAGCATCTTCTGATCCAGCGTCAATCCGATGAAGAATATTGCTACCTGTGAATGTGATAAAAGGAAAGCGTATTAATCTCACATTAACCGCTTAAAAGATTCTAGGGGATGAATAGACTCCTTTCTCGTGGATGATATTGGGCAGTCTGCTCGCCCTTCGTTTTTATTTAACTCACTGGCTTATTGCTTCACTTTTGATGAAAAGCCCGCACGCACCAGAATGATTATATTGAATTGATTTCGCTTTTACTTTGATGTTTTCGGTGCAATATGCCACAACAAGGCAAAAAGGATTCGTTTTCTGATGTAAACAAATTCGAAATAAATAAATAATATGAAGTGTCAGATAGTTCACCTCACCAACTATCCGCATACATAGATTCACACGTATTTGCCGACTCTATATGTGAAGCAGCTGTGAAATGTTAAAAAAAACGCTATCAAACGAAATCAAGGGGCAAAACACGAGGAAGTCGGGTATCTCTATATATCTCTCTATATCTCTGTTACAAACTGTGCTTAAAATTGACGCAGAGTGCTTTAACACACGTTAAATAGGGCAGCAGTTTCTATCTGTTTCAATTTTGTGATCCCAAACCACTTTTACACACAGGATCCCAACGAATGCTATTTTTCGTCATTCTCATTTCGTTTGAGGAGTGGTTCTGCGCGGAGAGCATTTTTCTGTAAGGAGAAAATTGAAAGTGACGTTTTAGGTGTTGAAAATGCATGCCGAGGATACATTTATGTACATTTACAGAAAATAGAAAATCCATTGCGAATAAAATTACTGACAATTATCTAACATGTACCTAAAAAAACAATTATCAACAGCCATCCAAAAAAGTAGCCGTTTTTCGCACAATATACATGCGTTAGGTAAAGTAAGGATTCATGAAAATACATTTTATATGCGTGGATATTTACGTCCTGGAAATGCATCCCAAAAAATTTTCTCTTTTTTCTTTTCGTGTACATGCAAATTCGGTCACCTCCCGTTTCACTTCCCTTGCTTACAAGAAGCAAACCGTTAGTGAATTTAGTTCCTGTAAATGGGGCCTATGTTACACTGACCCAACCGGCAATCATCTCTTTAACAATAAAAAGATTTTTTTTTTTTGGAATACGATTTAAAGTAATATTTTAGGATGTATGTAGAACTCAAAATATATCAATTTGAAAATGAAAAAAACATACTCAGACGGCTGGAAGGGGCAGCACAATATATGTAATTCGTAATTGGGAAGCCAGTTTAGGTTAGTTTATGGTGACTGTGATGATTTAAGGTTTAAAGAAACCCTTTGCTAAGCTTTGTACTATCACCACCAATTAAACAAATCAATTGTACATCCTTTGTGCCTTCGCGTGGTTACACACCTTGACGCGGTGCGAAGGCTTAGTAAAGGTCAATGACTCAAGGGAATTTATTCTCTATGAGGAGACCCGAAGCTAAGATGTAACCATCCCTTCCCTCCCTCCATCCTATCTCTCCCTTCTGGGGGCCCACCTAAAATAATAGCCCAGACGCAAACGGAGTATCTGGATGTACTGGCACACTCCCAGATTAATCCTGCCTTAGCTGTGTAATGCGGATCTCTGCACAGCCGGACCTCCTTTTCTCCGCAACTCGTGGGACTTAACATGAACAAAAATACAAATAAAACAAAAAATAATAATAATAATAAAGAGACCGGTGCTCCCTCGCCGGCTGGAAGTTCTTCCAGACCATCCTTTGCTCCTGAAGTTCCGACGGATAAGGCGGCTCGAACCGCCTTAAAGACTGTCAAAGGCCGCGTGGAGTCTCTTAAACCAAATACCTGCACGGTAACTCCCACTAAGAGTTCCTGCACGGATAAAACAATCTCCGCCTCCTCCTCGAAGGTCCCAGGACCTTCCCTCAAAAAATACAGGGAGAGGCGTTCTGCTGCCCGGATTTTGGAGCGCCTTAAAGGCATTCCATCGGAGAAGCTAAACGACAGTAGCAAGAGGTCGTTAGCTTGGGCTACTAATGTAGTGAAAAGCCAACCACAGGCGGACACTACCAGGGGCATTACGCCCAAACGCGCCAGGTCATTGGAGGCGTCACCCTCGGAGCCTAAAAGGCTGAAACCGAGTGGTGAAACAATAATATTGCCAGTAGGCTCAACAGGCCGTATAGTGAAGTGCTGAAAGGCGAAATCACTTACGCCGTATTAGATAGAGGACACGCTGACTGCGCCATCTCTCCATTGAACTGGAAGAAGGTGGAGTCAGCGATTAATGACATCTATCTGAGCCTGGTGCTGGAAAACGGAGGCCTTGCACCTGTAGGGCGTGACGGAGGATGGCACCAGGGTCATATTAAGCTCGTGACTTTCACGTGCCAGAGATCGGCTGATCTCTTTAAAAAAGCCATCAGCAGACTGGGTGAGGTGTGGAAGGGGGCGCGGCTCGAGGTCGTAACGAGGAATCAAATCCCCAGTAGACCAAGAACCCGCACTTACCTTCCGCGAAGCCCCTCAGACCCTGCAACAATCCTAAAGTTCATCCAACTTTGCAACCCAAACCTTCCTACCCACAATTGGAAGGTTGTCAAGCTGGATGAACTAAAGGGAGAAACGAGGTCCGCAGTGATCGTGATAAACAAAGAATCACTGGACCCACTTGCCAAGTCGGAAGGTGTCATCCACTACGGCCTTGGGACGATGACCCTGAAGGTGTATAAAAGGATGGTGAGACAAGCGCGAAAGCGGAACAGCCTTCCTCCACCTCCGCTGCTTCTACTGTCGGCAATATACTGACGGCGGTAGCAGAGGAGGAGAAAGACCGTCCTGCTTCAAGCGAGCCTCAACCCTCTACTTCAAGCTCCATCGTGAGGGCAACCCCCGTAGCCAATATGGTACCGATGGAGGTGGAGGAGGAGGGCTCTGGCACGCAGGCGCTGACCCATATCCTAGGTAGCCATGGTCAGGAAGCTGATGATATTGGCCTCTCTGACCTGGAACTAGCCAGCACCCCGCCCAATAGTCAAGAAGACTCTCTTCTGGAGTCTGACACCGACGATGAGGCTAACTTAACAGTGGTGGAGATTGTGTCGGGAACTAAGACGGATACGTTACCCGACAGCTATGCTCCGGGTGACACAGATTAATCTCCACCACTCCATCGCGGCCTCGGCCGCTCTTCTCCGCGCTAACACCTGCGGAGACGACATCGTCCTGGCCCAGGAACCCTGGGTAGTCAACGACATAGTTCGTGGACTAAGGACTCAGCAATTCAACCTCTACTATGTAAGGAATGAAGGTAAGCCAAGAGCCTGCATACTTACAAAGTGTTCTTTGAATACTCACATTCTCTCCCACCTTAGCGATCGAGACTCAGTCACTGTTTGCCTGGAGGCAGGCAAAACCAAACTATGGCTAGTCTCCTCCTACATGGCCCATGACCATGGGGAATGTCCGTCAGAGACGCTGAAAAGGACGATTGCTGAGGCGGAAAGAACAAAAACCGCGCCAATCCTAGGCTGTGATGCAAACGCCCATCACACAATATGGGGAAGCACGGACATCAACGAAAGAGGTGAGTACCTTTTCAACTACCTTATAAGTAGTAGATTAGACTTGTGTAACCAAGGTAATACACCTACCTTCGTAACTAGGAATAGACAGGAAGTCCTAGACCTTACACTCGTGTCTGATCATATAGCGGATAGAATCAGCAATTGGAGGGTATCATCCGATCACTCCTTCTCTGATCACCGCTATCTAATGTTCAGTATAGCGAGTGCCCCCCCATCCCCAAGGGTCTTTAGGAATCCTAAGAGAGCCAACTGGGACAGATATAGAGAGATTGTTGCGGCAACAATGTCGAGCACCAACATCTCCATCCCGAGCAACCCCACTGATCTCGAACATTCGGTGGACAACCTCACAAAAACTCTCAACAATGCAATGGCAATGTCATGTCCAATCAGCAGGCAAGGAGGCAAGTCTAAACCTCCCTGGTGGAACCATGAAATTGACCTTTTGCGCAAGAGTTGTAGGAAGCTCTTTAACAAGGCGAAGGGCTCTCGTGATGCTAAGGACTGGGATTCCTATAAGAAACACCTCAGTACCTTTAAAACTGAATTGAGAAAGGCCCAACGAACCTCTTGGAGACTTTTTTGTGGTAAAATCGAAGAAGTCTCCGAGGCTTCCAGGCTAAGAAAGATTCTGGCATCATCCCCTAAATCGCCTAGCTTCCTACAAAAACCTGACGGAACCTGGACCACATCCAGCGAGGAAACCCTCAGTCTCCTTGTTGACACGCACTTTCCGGGCAACTTCCCGATTAGAGCCAATAAGGAAGTGGTATCTCCCCCTAATACTTCATGTAACCTTATAAATGTCAGCCACACCACTTTCATGTGGGCACTGACAAGCTTCAAACCCTTCAAGTCAGCGGGACCTGACGGCATCATCCCGGCGGAGCTCCAAAGAACAGCTGACCTCATCATGCCTTGGATTCTTAGCATATTCAAAGGCTGAGCATATTCAAGCATGAGTCTCAGTCATGTCCCCAGCTCCTGGAAAAGCGTCAAAGTAGTGTTTATTCCCAAAGCGGGTAAATACTCCCATGCCAAACCAAAGGACCTCAGGCCAATAAGTCTCTCCTCGTTTCTCCTGAAAACCTTGGACATACTTATAGACCAATATATCAGGCATGCTATCCCAGCATGCAGACTCTCATCTGCACAAAATGCCTACAACAAGGGCAAATCTGTAGAAACAGCCCTCCACTCTCTGATAGGCACCATCGAAAAATCTCTCGAGTTCAAAGAATACACACTTGTGACTTTTCTCGACATCGAGGGTGCCTTTAACAATATCAACCCGGAAGCAATTTCACTTGCGCTTAGCAACCTCGGGATCGGAAAGCCCCTAGTGGCCTTCATTCATCAGCTACTCACCACCAGAGTAATACACTCTCAGATGGGAGACGCTAAGATCCATAGAGGAGTTAATAGGGGCACCCCACAAGGAGGTGTTCTCTCACCCCTTCTTTGGAACGTAGCGGTAAATGAACTGCTACTAATACTGGAAGAGGTTGGGTGCAAAGTTATTGCGTATGCGGATGATATTGCCATAGCGGCATCCGGCAAATTCGTCTCTACTCTAAGAGACATAATGCAGAATGCCTTTGACAAGCTAGAGGCATGGACACAAACATGCGGACTAGGCGTCAACCAACAAAAAACGGATATCGTACTCTTCACCAAAATATACAAAATCCCCCAATTCGACCCCCCACTGCTGTGCGGCACTACATTACAGCTAACCACCAGTGCGAAATTTCTGGGTCTCACTCTCGACAGCAAGCTAAACTGGAAGCTCAATATCCAGGAAAGGGTTAAAAAAGCATCTTCTGCACTTTTTTGCTGCAAAAAGCCCATTGGATGCAAATGGGGCCTACAACCTCGCATCGCTCACTGGATTTACACCTCTATTGTCAGACCGATACTTTTGTATGGTGTCTCAGTTTGGTGGACAGCACTAAACAAGGCTATAAACTGCAATGCACTCAACCGAGTACAAAGACTGGCCTGCCTGTGTATTAGCGGGGCACTGAGAAGTACTCCGTCAGACGCACTGAATATTCTTCTCCACCTCCCACCTGTGGAAATATTCGGGAAACAAGCAGCAGCAAGTACAGCCATGAGACTTAAAACACTTCGATTGTGGTCCGAACTCAACACTGGCCACTCAACCATTCTCAAGCAATTCAACTTCCTCCCTAGCGATACCGACCGCCTACTACCCCAGGCCATCTTTGAAAAGAAATTCTCAATCAGTATTCCCTCCAGATCGGACTGGATGACTGATACGCAAACACTGAAAGATCCTCTGCGCATCTTCACGGATGGTTCAAAGACAAAAGAAGGGGTGTCTATTCACAAGACCTCAACATTGCTATCTCCGTGAAGCTCCCTGATCACTGTAGCGTTTTTCAGGCAGAAACCATAGCGATTAAAGAGGCGCTGTCCTGGCTTAAAAACAATGTGATATCAAAAAGGGATATCACCATCTGTTCCGATAGTCAGGCCGCCATAAAAACCCTGGACAATGTCATGTTCTACTCTAAAACATCCCTTAATTGCAGGCTGTCTCTTAACGAGATGGCCGAGCATTTTAACATTCACCTCATGTGGGTGCCGGGACACTGTGACATACCAGGAAACTGCAAAGCCGACGAACTCGCTAGGTGTGGTACAACCTCATCCCTATCGATAGAAGGGGTACCACCTTCCATGCCGATCGCTACAGCCTATCATCTTTTAAAGATTCATACAATCAAAACCACCAATGACAAATGGCTAGAAGGCACCACCTGCCTTAAAACAAAAGAAATCTGGCCATCACTTAACCTAAAACGGTCACTCAGTCTACTTGGACTCAGCAAGCCCTCAGTAAGGACCCTTATAGGAGTCATAACCGGGCACTGTGTAATTGGCACTCATGCTCGCAGGATGGGTGCACCATATAATGATTTTTGCAGAAGCTGCATGGATGAAGAGGAGGAAGAGAACACTCATCACCTTCTCTGCTCCTGCAGTGCTCTTGCCAGTCGTAGGTTCCTGCATCTAGGAGCCTACTACTTCAGCGATCGTAACGAGCTAAAAAGTGCCAGCATTGGCCAACTAAATCGGTTCATCAGCAGCACCAACTGGTTCCAGCGTTAGGAGAAGTCAATCCGCGTGGCATCACAATGGGCCTATTCTGGCCTAAGTGTGACTGCTCTGCAACAGTCAGCCACTACAACCTAACCTAACCTAACATCCTTTGTAGAAAGATTGTGGATTCCATCCTCGTTCTTGTCCAGCATATATGTATTACTTGTAGAAAAAAAAAACAAAAGTGGACGTTTTACTAAATTTTATTTGTAAATTAATATGTTATACTTATTTTGTGGCATGTACTATGAGCATTTGCTAGCAAGGGATAAAACATTGTTTAATACTTTTGAATAATTCGTTTTTATAATAATTTATATACTTCCATACATACCACAATGTATTTTTAAATTGAGATATTCAACCTTTTCATTTAATACCAAAAGATATAAGCAGAGTGTTATTATTAGAAAGGGCGTTTTAATTTCTCTTTTTTGTAATTATTAATATATTATTAATATTTTTGTTAGTATTAATATAGTTACTATATTTTAAAAACACTATCACAATCATTATGTTTTAAGTTTCTTTGATCAATTTAACATTGATTAATTGATTAATTTCTTACCCAGCCCTGTACAATTAAGAATGTGCATATACGTATATGTACATGTTTATGAATAGTTACTTAATTGAAGTTTTAATCAATACAGTTAATTTAGTGCGTAAAACATCTTTTGATATTATTATTTGATCCATCAATAGGCACTGTATCGAATTAAATTGATACACATAGTATGTATTTTAAAAAAAGTTTGTAAGTATGTTATTTAAAATTATATTAAAATGAGAATTTTAGCTTAATATTATAATATAACTAACATTATAATATATTAGGGATTTCTACCAAAACACAATCGGTTAGATTGCATTAAGAAAGAAACACACATATGCCCATAATAATATTATGCCAAATTATGTTTCCGTGTACTCATGTACACCTGTAATCTTATTATTCTGAAAACAACAGTATATATTAGACTTCTATGATTTGATGTCACTTAAACTCGTTATAGATACGTCAATATCCACCTCCTGTCAATTACAATAGTTATATTCTAGTCGTTTGTTATAAAACTTTATTCCAGTTGTTGTATTACTATTTTTGCTAGCGATTCCGTTTAGCTTTTCTGCTGACGTTCCTCTCAATTATAATCTAAAATATATTGAAATTGTTTATTTTTAAGAACTGGCGTATTTTGTTCATTTTTTTACACTTTTATTGATTCGTAAGTAAATTGCACTAGCAATATTTAAACATAACTGTTAGGTATGTATAGTGAATATAATAATAATTCAACTTACTTGCAGAATTTGACTAGCCTCAAATGCTGTACCTGGCAACAAAATGACTGGAGCTGAAGCATGTCCCGACTATACGCAAAGCATGTTTGGATATTCGTCATCCCCAAAATCAGCAATGTCACGAGCTTGATCTATCCATGGGTTCCATATCACTATGGAATAAGTTGAAAAATTTACATAATATACATACATTTTTATAAATACAATAACAAGAGATAAATTCAAAAATATGCCAGTTAAAAGTCTCATATCGCGTGTGGATCAATTAATTTAAGATTTTATGTTGATAACGATTGCGACGAATAATACCGAACGGAATTTGATTAACGCATATTTTAAGTGGGAAAAGGCATTAACATTAAGTTAATGATGACGGAATATCAAAGAGTTTTAAACGTCTTCGGGCTAAAAAATAATAATATTTAATAACTAGCGTGGAAGCGGTTTCTCGATTATCTGAAATAAAGTTACCAGAATTTTCGGGTAGTTTCGATGATCATGTGTGCTTGTGAGATCTCTTCGTTGTGCCATGGTCCAATCAAAGGACTCCATAACTGGCGTAGAAAAGAAAGAGTACCTGCAAAGTAATAGCGCGCGCATGTGATTACAATGAGTGCATCAAAATTTCTCGTACGTGCACATATACGTACATGTACGAGAAATTCATAACTCGCCTCACGAAATAGAACCAATAAAATCAATCAACCTGCATCGTCAGAATACCAACAAAGTCAATACTATCACTTCTCCCAGACTCATTTCCCGCCGTAAAAGATATTATCAAACTCAGCCCTTCCACCCATTTTTCTTACGTTAACCGCATACAATATACCATCTTGCAACACAACAATTCCGAATACAGCGTAAGTTATGTCAGTGCTAACAGCCGCATCAATATCAGTCAGCAGTGCACCGGATGTAAAACGACCTGATATAAGATCAGCAAGAATGCTTAGATTAGCGTCTCTGGCGAAAAGCTGGAAGCGGTAATAAATGGTCAGCATTCTTTATGTTGTCACTTAGGTACGTTACATAAAAAAATGAATTGTTGTTTTATTCAGTTTTTATTTTCTGGCGCAGTTGGTGGGATTCTAAATATAAAGATTAGAATTCCAAACTCCAAATAAGAGAAGTGAAAAAAAAAATACTGTTCTTAAGAACTACACTACTGCGAAGTGAAAATCAATCTATCGCTCTTCTCTTTTGCAAAGCGTTTGTTGTGAAGAATTTTAGGATAAAAAAGTGAAGTGTGAACCTATTTAACTGAAATCATAATTTAATGCCAAAAGCAGTTAAAATAAAAGAGACATTTAAACCCTATCATGAACTACCGAAAGAAATCGAGATGATAAGTGTCTCACAGACCACCATCGCGATTAGACGTGTTTTAATTAGTGCGTGAAAGTCAATTGTTGACGAAAAGAATAAAAAAAGTGATACTAAGGAACAGTGACAGCCGAGTGGGCTAAAGCGCTGCGACTTATATAACGAAGACTGATACATCCCGGGTTCAAGTCCTGGGAAAAAACAATAGCATTTTTTTTTCTCATCTATAAGAAAAAGAACAAAAAGCATCGAGTGTAAGTGCGATGGAGAAAGCGGGGCCGCTCGAGGCCAGGGGGAAAGATAGAGTACCGTCGCTAAAATTATCACGCGTTTCCGGTACCCTATCAGACAGCGAGTGGGTGACGGCCGAGGGAAAGCGACGATATAAACGAATGAATCCGAAGCCGAGCTCCATCAAAAGAAGGCCAGCAACAACAATCAAGGCTCCAAGCGGAGCGAGAGCAGCTACCAAACCAGCAGCAACAACAACAACAACAGTACAAGTGCCTGCATTAGCAGTAGCAACAACAACAGCAGAGTCTGCAGCACTAGCAGTACAGACAGTGCAACAGCGACATATACAGCACCAGCAGTGCTAGTGCCAACGACCTCTCCAGCTAGAGAAGCAGCAATAACAATTGCAGTAGAGACCGTCGACGTCCGCAGCGGCGCTAGCCGCACTGGCGGCAACAACAGTGGCGGCAAAAAAAAATGCCACGATTGTGGAAAATGTGTACATGTCTTCCGGGCGAGAAGGCATGTACTGTGGAGAAGGTGACGGGCTGTCTATCGACCACAGCTCACGATGTAGCTCGGCACGGAGTTTAAATACATTCTCTGTGCTCCAAGCTACACAGGAAGAGGAGGTTGACCAAGAGCAGTTCGAGGAGCTCAATAGGCGCCTCCAACAACGGGCGGAACTGGACGCTGATATCCTGGCCATCCGGCAAGAACTAGCAGCGAGGTAAGCGGCAAGAAATGGCGCACAGCAACAGAAACTGCAGCAAAAACAGCAGCAACCACAACCTAACCAGCCGCAAGAGCGGCAGCCAAAACAGCAGATGCCGCAACAGAAGCAACAACAAGCACAGCAGCAGCAATCGGAGAAGCAGAAGAAGCAACAACAACCCCAGCGACAACAGAAGTGGCAACAACAACAGCAGCAGACGACATCGAGGAAGGAGAGATGCCCTCCCATACACGTGACGGAAATGCCGACGAACGACATCGTGAAACTGTGTAAGTACGCTGTCAGTTCATTAAACATTGAAGGTAGTTATCTGATACACTATCGCAACAAAAATATTAAAACAATTAAGTGCTACAGCATGGTAGCATACAGAAATATTATTAAAGAGCTGACGGAGTCGGGAGTTGAGTTTTACACGTACACCCCGAAAGAGGACAGGCTCCAAACGATCCTCCTAAAAGACGTGGATCCTTCAACTGATCCGAAGGAACTCCTCGCTATGCTGCGCCAGGCGCAGACCGAGGACGTTAAATTCGAAAGCGTCAAGCCGTTTGTCACTGCGGTGTCACGTAGGGAGAACAGGCAACTGCCGACATTCCTGGTTCAGGTTACGCCCGACACACGCCTAGAGAATGTCAAAAAGATAACACACTTGGGCACTTTCGCGGTAAAATGGGCAAAATTAGAAAAATCTAAGCACATTTTACAATGTGCTCGATGTCAGCGATTAGGACACGCGGCGGCGAACTGCACTCTGCAGTTTCGCTGTGTGAAATGCTCCCTCTCGCACAAAAGAGGGGAATGCCCATTATGCACAGACAAGGTCGACGACCTAAACATTCTTAAATGTGCGTTATGCAACTCAAACGGGCACCCCGCCAACTATCGGGGCTGTCCGAAAGTTAAAGAACTAAAGAAAAGATTCGAACAAAAGAGGAGACCAAAAACGGTAGTAGAAAGACCATTACCTATCGTTAAAACTGCCGCTGTTACGCGAGACGTCACTTATGCACAAATGACATCTGGTAGGCGTCCAGCTCAACAGACAGGCCCAACGGCTCCCCCGGCCCCTGTGACCAGGCAACCTGAGGTGACCTCAGATCTGTCCATCTTGTTCGCTATGCAGGCACAGATGAATCAGATTGTCAAAACCCTCGCTGAACAAGTGGAGCGTACCGCTAAACTTGAACAGCGACTCCTTGAACAAGCAGTACGAGTAGATACCATATACTCTGTACTGCGTGAAAACGAAAGCACTCAAGTAATATAATGGCTGCGCAAGCAACCACGAACCTAAAGATCCTGGCAGCGAATGTTAACTCGCTGGTCAGACCCGAAAGAAAACTTACGCTCGGTTACTTTTTGCACGACTAGAATCCTGACATTGTAATGAATAGCGAAACTAAGCTAAACCAGACCCGCAATCCTAGGTACATTAACTACAACGTAATAAGAAGAGATAGACCTCGCAAGGGCGGTGGGGTCGCTCTCATTATTAAAAATAACCTTTGTCATAAGGTCATATATAGCAATGATGTGCAGAAATTTCGACTGCTAGAGACGTGTATCGCTCGCATTCCACTCTCGGGTAGAAAGCAACTCTATGTGATCGCGATCTATGCGTCAGAAAAAAAGGAAACGAAAGTCACGTCAATCACAATTTTATTCCAGAGCTTGACACTCTCTTCACGAGTCTCCGTCTAAGCGCGGAAGAGAACTTTTACATCATAGCTGGAGATCTGAACTCTAGACATAGAGAATGGGGGAATCCATTGAACAGCACCTGGGGAACATCATTGTATAACTGGTGGGCTGAGCACAATATTGAGTTCAAGCTAGACTTGCTTGCAACTGATATGCCATCATATCCCAGAAGCGGGTCATATCTGGACCTATTACTGATAGACAAAAGACTGACCATAATAGACGTTGACAGACAAACATTGAATTGCTGAGAGGCGATCGAGTATGACAGTGATCATCGTGCTCTTTCAGCTTCTATTCAAATCCCGAATGAGGTGGAAGTACTGGAGGAGTATGTCCAGAGAAACCCTTATAATTATTATAAAGCTCGCTGGCCACGTTTCTCCAGGACGTTAACCACAGAACTACGTTCGAATGGAATCAACCCACCGACTAACAGAAATCTGACGAACGAAGAGGTTGACAGGTACCTGATACAGATGGACAACGCGATCAAACGAACAATACCGAAAACAGCGCAAACTGAGGACTGCGATGTCTATCGTAATGCAGCTATAGACGCACTGCACGTGCATAAAAGTAGACTGTTGTCGAGACTTAAACTCCAGCACAGACGGTTTGTAGACCCGCATAGTGTAGAAGTACGGTCTTTGAAGGCCGAACTCAAAAATCTCCAACATTTAATAAAAATTAACTATAGATTAGCCATAAAGTTGCACTGGGACAATAAAATCCGGGCTGTACGATCAAACAACCCGGGTATGTTCCCGCAAGTAAACAAAATATTTAGGAGAAAAAATCAAAACGACATCAAGGCCGTACGACTTCCAAGAAATACCGACAACGCACAACTACTGACTTCTATTGGTATAGATCCGGATAGAGCACTATTAGACGACGAGTTCTTCATGATTGAAGACCCCGAAGAGAAAGTGAATGCGATAGGAGCTGTCTTCCAGAGAGTGTACACAGTCAACGAAGTTCGTAGGCCAAATCACGATCTGGAGAACAGAGCCTTGTTGAATCACTTTTATCTCCGAAATGAGATCAGTCAATGGCGAACAGAGAATCCTGGTTTTACCAGATTCAATGACGGAAACATGGCAAATAATGCCATCACCAATGAAGGAAACCATATCCTGATTTCTCAAGAAGATCTCCAAAGTGTTTCCAAATCATTGAAGAACAAGAAGTCAGCTGGGATAGATGGTATACCGAATATTGTGCTGAGCCATCTCCCCCCGATTGCAATAGAAATATACACTACGCTCTTTAACAATGCGCTAAATAATGCACACTTTCCGGCACATTGGAGGACAGCTATAATGCAACCCATTCTTAAAAAGGACAAAGATAGCAGTATTCCCACAAATCTACGATCGATAAGTCTTCTTCCGTGCATTAGCAAGGCTTTTGAAAAGATAGTCATTCGAGCCCTGAAATTGTGGGTTGAGGACAGAAAAATAATTCCGGACAACCAGTTTGGATTCCGGGCGGGGCATGATACCATACATGCCGCGTCAAAATTGGTGTCCGACATACAATGGAATAAGAATAAGAATCAGTGCACTGGTGCTTGTTTGATAGATTTGGAGAAGGCGTTCGATACCGTGTGGTTAGAGGGCCTCTTCCTCAAGCTGGTCAGACTGGGCATAAGCAAATCACTGTTATGTATGATCTATGACATGGTAGAAAGTTCGTCGTGAAATGTTGCGGCATGACTTCTACAACGGTTTTTGACATAAAAAATGGTTTGCAACAAGGAGCTGTTGGCTCTCCGATCTTATTCGCGATATTCACGGCGGATCTAATAGGTTCCATGCCACACTTAATTGCGTATGCCGATGACCTTGTAGTGTACAGATCAGGACCGAAGGTGGAAGTCATAAACATCTTGTCGCAACGTGACTTCGACAAAATTCAATTTTGCGATGACTGCTTATCAACTTCCAGAAGGTTGTTTAATAGCAGCCAACTTGATACCAGGGTGAAGGTAATCTGCTACATGGCCCTTATACGGGCTATACTAGTTTATGGTTGTCCCCTGTGGTTCAATGTGAGTCCTTCCCAAATGGAAAAGATAAGGGTGTTCGAGAGACAGTGTCTCAGGGCCTGTCTCAAGTTGTACCGCACGCCCGAGTCTGACTACAAGAAGTATTACTCCAACGAGGTCTTGTATAACGAGGCAAACGTGAATAGAGTAGATAATTTAATTATTAAGCTCATAAGAAGGCATGTGGCACGAGCTATGACTTCTACCAACAGTCTGATCTTCGGTGCTTACTACCCCAATGAGATGTATCACGAAAGGGTGCGACGGAATGGCCTCGTCCCGCCTGAGGCATTCCTCTACTTCGATAAAATTAGCCTGATACAGGATGCGGATGGGTGTCTTGTAATCTTCCACGTGGTACGCTGAACAGTAGAACGGCGACTCTTATTCGAACCGACGTCGTTCGGGAACACGAGGAGCTCCTCCGGTTCAGTAGAGCGATCCCCGCTCGAGACAGAGAGAGGAGTCCGCCAAGGAGCAACATTTCTTAAGTAATATAAATATAGCCCTTGAAGAGCCAAGTTTTCAAGTTTTCTTGGCAAAACATCATAATTTAATACGTCTGCGGACAGAACGTCAAAAAACCGATAGAATAGGCCGAAAGGCAATTAGAGTTGTAGACTAGTTTAGCTTAGAGTACCCGCATAGGGTCAGTAAGTTAGTTATAAGTTCAAATGAATTATTAAATTTAAGCTAGAATTAAACATTTTGTCTAGGATATAAGAGCGGAATTAAATAAAAATAAAAATAAAAAAAAAATCGGATGAATCCTCCACTAGTACCACCACAACCATATCCAGCACCACAATACCAAATACCTGCTACAGAGTTCATAAAAGAATCAGCTACAATAAGGGAGTTTATCCGAAATGATGGCTACGAACTTACCTCGTTCTTACGAGATTATGATTTATAATTTGCGCGTGCCCAAGGGGTTATTAATACCCCTGATTGTCCGGTCAAGTAGATACTGCACAATCCATTCGTAAATAAAAACACGTTGGACTAATCCAACGTGAGAGCAAATAAAAACAGAGTTAACCAGAAACTTTAGAGTAAGAAAAACGTACCTCAGCCTTTATCATCAAGCCGTTAGTTGCAAAAATAATAATAATGTGAGTGAATATCTAAGATACATAAGATAAGCCTAATTCCAATTAGCAGCCGTACAATCCTTTAATCAAATTTAAAATCGTGAAAGAAACTCCGATCAGGTGAGACAAAACTATAACAAAAATTTTAATAGAAACTCGGAGCCGTTAAGAAATATTAATAATCAGAATTTTAATGGAAATTCAAGACAGTATAGAAATAACAATTATAGGAATTCAACACAGTTTAGTAATCGAAGTAGAGTAGAGCCAATGGAAGTAGGTCATTTACAAAGTCAAGAAGTAAATTTTCAGTTACCGCCTCCTGGACATACTTACCGATAGTGGAATTAACAATAGGAAACGCTAAACTCAAATGCCTTATAGATACTGCTTCGACAACAACGTTATTAGAAAAAATTAACTAAAACAATACAAAAGATTAAATCTAGATAAAATAATTAATTTTAATACTCTTAACGGTCAAACAATAGTTGATTCAGAAATAATAACAGAGTTGCCTTTAGAATTTAATGAAAAGCAATGGATGAGTTGGAAGCTAACAACTTCTAAGAACAAAGAATTCGATTTGCTACAGATATAAAAGACGAAGATGAAGCCTTAAAACAAATTCATAAGTACCATAGATGCGAAATAATGAGTATAAATGAGGATTATGAAGGTCTTAGGAAATACATATACATAGATAGAAAACTTGAAACTGTAAAGTAAGTAAAAACGAAAAAATATATTCATAACTGTGATGTATGCAATCGTTCAAAATATGAAAGCAAACCAATCAAATCTAAATACTATATCACCGAAAATCTGCAAAATGTAAATCAGATCATACATATAGCAAACTATACTAATTTAAAACATAATTTTATTACTTTTATTGATAAACTTTCTAAAAATGCAATAGCATTCATTTGGAAAACAAAAATTACTTAATACTTATTGAAAAATAAGATTATTTATTTCAAGCAGAGGCATTATTGTTATTATTATTATTATTATTATTATTATTATTATTATTATTATTATTATTATTATTATTATTATTATTATTATTATTATTATTATTATTATTATTATTATTATTATATATTATATATTATAATTAACTAGCATATAATTTGAAATTATAAACTAACCTATGAATAAAGAGCGCTAGCCTCCGAGACCTGCGGCTCTGAAGTGATTTTAAATATCTATGTTTAGTTTTTTTTTTATATAATCGAAAATTAAGTTAATGTTTCGATTTGGTGCGGTCTGGGTTGTAGAGGGTATAATGGTGCTGGTGGTATTGCCAATCCGATATTAATTTGGAGTTGAGTGAGTGCTTTAGGAATCGTAGTGCATCTGATTTGGTGGTCGCCGCAAATTGATACATGGGGTGGCGGTGCGCAAACCCAACTTCAAGTTCAAGTTCCCTTTTTTTATACCGACGTGGCTCTAGACCCACATTATTATTTTTTTTTTTTTTGGAGCCTTAGCAATGTAGTTGCGGATATCCGATATAATGCTTGTGTTCTGTTTGGAATTTTTTACCGCGGTAATGCTTCCACACTGTTTAGCGGTTATCCATAGAGCTTTATAGATGGCTAGGGCTTCTGCTGTGAACACGGAGGCATATGTTGGTATACGAAGATGAATTTCCACCCTTTCAAATTTAAGGCTGTGGAAATGCGAAGAAATGTAGCTTGTTATGTCTCTTCTGGCGTTCTGTTTTTGACGTGATGAGTCAGGTCCAGGATTAGTGACATTGTGACTATATGTAGAGGCTGTGGGGAGGAAGCAGAGATTGAAGATACCTCCCACTACCTTTCTCATTAGCCCAGTCTGGAAGATTTGTTTTTCCAGAACTTAAGCGTTTCCGCTCTCAAGTCACTCATACACCTCAGATTCTGCCAAAAATAAGAGAGCAAGGGGATATCCATCTTCGGCCATTTTTTCCCCTAGTCCACAAAAGAGAGAAATGTGAGAGTAGCGGAAATCCCTTATAAATCACAAATACTTTCACAAAACTATGGATCCACCACAATATGGCAGCCGATTCTTGGACTTTGTGGGATGAAAGAGAGATATTCATGGATTTTGTGAGAAAATCGTGTGAAGTTGGCCACAACCATGTACTATTGCTCGAAGAGTGTTCAGTTGGTTCATGACTTTAATGGTAGGATTGGGTGAATAAAAGTGTAATGCCACGTATTATTTACAGATATATTTAGCATGAATTTAATACATTAATGTAATATAAAGCCCATTTCTATGTCATACGAGAGAAATTAAATCACATTCATAGCATTCATTCATAAATTCGAAAAAAGTTAACTAAAATTTCATCCTTTGTGTGTGATCCCAGATATTGAAACTAAAACTGAGAGAGAGAGAAAAAATAGTTGCCAAAATATGGAAGTAACTTCCATCATATGTCTGTAGAAAAGGAAGAGCAGCAAAGAAACTGCTTATTTTATTGATTAATGCCAATTTCACATATATAACTCATATTTGAAAAAAAAACGCATTTATCTGTTTCTTCATTATATATAAGTATAAAGTTAAGTGCCTTTATACTTATGTATTGTGGATTAAGGTGGTGGCCCGTGGCGTTGTGGGTATGTGCGTCGACCCTAACCTCGATGTCGTAGGTTCGATTCCAGCTCTCAGCGTCTTAAAATAGGTCTCTCTCAGACCTATTTCGTTTATCCTGAACTTGACCTTGTGGAATATTCCAGCCTCATAATAATAACATAATTGAATGCATTTTGCTAACATACACTTGTCTCTCAGTTTCCGTCATTTTTTGGTGGTGAATATTTGGCGATCAAATTAGTGGCAAATAGGAAAATTTCAGATAATTCACTTCATTAACTGTTCGCATAAACTAATTCACATTCACATAAACACTTTCGCATTAACATTCAGCTGGTTTCTAGCTTTAAACGTATTCACAGACTATCTGTAAAACGGATTTGAAGCAGGAGGAAACAGCTGTGAAATGTTATAAAAAACGCTGTCAGATGAATCTGAGGGGCTAGAAACGTAGAAGTATCATATCTCTTCCTTCCATTATCTCTGATAGAGATATTCGTCTTTCCATGTATTACTGATTGAAAAACTTCTGTCCCAACACAATAATTGCCGTTATGGACCTGAACTCACGCATACTACTTTATTTTCACGCATATTGTTACAACGTTTAGGCCCGCGCCATGTTTATCTTTTCAAATTTGCCACTAATAGTGTCAAAAATCTGTCAGCTGTGTGTAACCGACTGAAAGTTTCCAGGGGTATGTTTGCGAAGTCCACATTGTTAAAAACAAACGCATGATATTATATAAGGAATTAATGCAATGTATTATCAATATTCATTCAAAACAATAAGTCAATCAATCTTACTCGAATGTTTTTTTTACAATTTATATGCATGCGTAACTTTTTAGACATGATGCATTCTGGGATGCAAAAACTTCAAACAATGCATATAGGATGAAGGATGATTCCATGTAAGTTTTCCGTTTCGCTTTTATGAAAAACATACATATACATTTTGTCTTCCAATTTAATTTTATTTCTATTTCTTGTATTCTTTTTACTTTTCCATTTATTTACCATATATAATATATTATTTCGTTTTAATTCGGGTGCAATAGGCCTCTTGAACGAACACACGGTAAACATCGGTTAAGGCACCATAAGCATACCTCAAGGGTGGTCTGGAAATGCTTTCCTTTCCTACCTGTGAATGTGATAAAAGGAAAGCGTATTAAACTCACATTAACCGCTTAAAAGATTCTAGGGGATAAATAGACTCCTTTCTCGTGGATGATATTGGGCAGTCTGCTCGCCCTTCGTTTTTATTTAACTCACTGGTTTATTGCTTCACTTTTGAGGAAAAGCCCGCACTCACCAGAATGATTATATTGAATTGATTTCGCTTTTACTTTGATGTTTTCGGTGCAATATGCCACAACAAGGCAAAAAGGATTCGTTTTCTGATGTAAACAAATTCGAAATAAATAAATAATATGAAGTGTCAGATAGTTCACCTCACCAACTATCCGCATACATAGATTCACACGTATTTGCCGACTCTATATGTGAAACAGCTGTGAAATATTAAAAAAAACGCTATCAAACGAAATCAAGGGGCAAAACACGAGGAAGTCGGGTATCTCTATAATACCTTATCTCTGTTACAAACTGTGCTTAAAATTGACGCAGAGTGCCGCATCAACATCAGTCAGCAGTGCACCGGATATAAAACGACCTGATATAAGATCAGCAAGAATGCTTAGATTAGCGTCTCTGGCGAAAATCAGTATCGACTGGAAGCGGTAATAAATGCTCAGCATTCTTTATGTTGTCACTTAGGTACGTTACATAAAAAAAATGAATTGTTGTTTTATTCAGTTTTTATTTTCTGGCGCAGTTGGTAGGATTCTAAATCCAAAGATTAGAATTCCAAACTCGAAATAAGAGAAGTAAAAAAAATACTGTTCTTAAGAACTACACTACTGCGAAGTGAAAATCAATTTATCGCTCTTCTCTTTTACAAAATGTTTGTTGTGAAGAATTTTAGGATAAAAAAGTGAAGTGTGAACCTATTTAACTGAAATCATAATTTAATGCCAAAAGCAGTTAAAATAAAAGACATTTAAACCCTATCATGAACTACCGAAAGAAATCGAGATGAATCCTCCACTAGTACCACCACAACCATATCCAGCATCACAATACCAAATACCTGCTGCAGAGTTCATAAAAGAATCAGCTAGAATAAGGGAGTTTAACCGAAATGATGGCTACGAACTTACCTCGTTCATACGGGATTATGATTTAAAATTTGCGCGTGCCCAAGGGGTTATTAATAACCCTGATTGTCCGGTCAAGTAGATACTGCACAATCCATTCGTAATCTTGGGACTAATCCAACGTGAGAGCAAATAAAAACAGAGTTAACCAGAAACTTTAGAGTAAGAAAAACGTACCTCAGCCTTTATCATCAAGCCGTTAGTTGCAAAAATAATAATAATGTAAGTGAATATCTAAGATATATAAGATAAGCTTAATTCCAATTAGCAGCCGTACAATCCTATAATCAAGTTTAAAATCGTGAAAGGAACTCCGATCAGGTGAGACAAAACTATAACAAAAATTTTAATAGAAACTCGGAGCTTTTAAGAAATATTAATAATCAGAATTTTAATGGAAATTCAAGACAGTATAGAAATAACAATTATAGGAATTCAACACAGTTTAGTAATCGAAATAGAGTAGAGCCAATGGAAGTAGGTCATTTACAAAGTCAAGAAGTAAATTTTCAGTTACCGCCTCCTGGACATACTTACCGATAGTGGAATTAACAATAGGAAACGCTAAACTCAAATGCCTTATAGATACTGCTTCGACGACAACGTTATTAGAAAAAATAAACTAAAACAATACAAAAGATTAAAACTAGATAAAATAATTAATTTTAATACTCTTAACGGTCAAACGATAGTTGATTCAGAAATAATAACAGAGTTGCCTTTAGAATTTAATGAAAAGCAATGGATGAGTTGGAAGCTAACAACTTCTAAGAACAAAGAATTCGATTTGCTACAGATATAAAAGACGAAGATGAAGCCTTAAAACAAATTCATAAGTACCATAGATGCGAAATAATGAGTATAAATGAGAATTGTGAAGGTCTTAGGACATACATATACATAGATAGAAAACTTAAAACTGTAAAGTAAGTAAAAAGGAAAAAATATATTCATAACTGTGATGTATGCAATCGTTCAAAATATGCAAATCAATCAAATCTAAATACTATATCACCGAAAATCTGCAAAATGTAAATCAGATCATACATATAGCAAACTACACTAATTTAAAACATAATTTTATTACTTTTATTGATAAACTTTCTAAAAATGCAATAGCATTCATTTGGAAAACAAAAATTACTTAATACTTATTGAAAAATAAGATTATTTATTTCAAGCAGAGGCATTATTGTTATTATTATTATTATTATTATTATTATTATTATCGTTATAATTAACTAGCATATAATTAGAAATTATAAACTAACCTATGAATAAAGAGCGCTAGCCTCCGAGACCTGCGGCTCTGAAGTGATTTTAAATATCTATGTTTAGTTTTTTTTTTATATAATCGAAAATTAAGTTAATGTTTCGATGATCGTAGTCTCGTAAACATAGTGTTAGTTTTTTTGGAGGTTGTGATAGGATATGTTGGGTTGGTGCGGTCTGGGTTGTAGAGGGTATAATGGTGCTGGTGGTATTGCCAATCCGATATTAATTTGGAGTTGAGTGAGTGCTTTAGGAATCGTAGTGCATCTGATTTGGTGGTCGCCTCAAATTGATACATGGGGTGGCGATGCGCAAACCCAACTTCAAGTTCAAGTTCCCTTTTATACCGACGTGGCTCTAGACCCACATTATTATTTTTTTTTTTTTTTAGCCTTAGCAATGTAGTTGCGGATATCCGATATAATGCTTGTGTTCTGTTTGGAATTTTTTACCAATTTTAAATCACTTTCATAGCATTCATTCATAAATTCGAAAAAAAACTAAAATTGCATCCTATGTGTGTGATCCCAGATATTGAATCTAAAACTATTGAGAAAAAATAGTTGCCAAAATTTGGAAGTAACTTCCATCCTATGTCTGTAGAAAAGGAAGAGCAGCAAAGAAACTGCTTATTTTATTGATTAATGCCAATTTCACATATATAACTCATATTTGAGCAAAAAACACATTTATCTGTTTCTTCATTAATATCACCCTAATGCTGCAGACAGAAACTCCCATAAACATTAGCTTAATTAAGTTACAGCGTGAACATACGATTTGTTTGTTTGCTTACCCCTGTGTTGAATACTTAACTCAGAAAATTTGAAAAATGTCGGGTAAACGAGCGAATTTTCAAATAAGACCTTCAATCCACCAAAATTGACATCAATGCCAAAATTTGGAAGTAACTTCCATCCTATGTCTTTAGAAAAGGAAGAGCAGCAAAGAAACTGCTTATTTTATTGATTAATGCCAATTTCACATATATAACTCATATTTGAGCAAAAAACACATTTATCTGTTTCTTCATTAATATCACCCTAATGCTGCAGACAGAAACTCCCATAAACATTAGCTTAATTAAGTTACAGCGTGAACATACGATTTGTTTGTTTGCTTACCCCTGTGTTGAATACTTAACTCAGAAAATTTGAAAAATGTCGGGTAAACGAGCGAATTTTCAAATAAGACCTTCAATCCACCAAAATTGGCATCAATGCCAAAATTTGGAAGTAACTTCCATCCTATGTCTTTAGAAAAGGAAGAGCAGCAAAGAAACTGCTTATTTTATTGATTAATGCCAATTTCACATATATAACTCATATTTGAGCAAAAAACACATTTATCTGTTTCTTCATTAATATCACCCTAATGCTGCAGACAGAAACTCCCATAAACATTAGCTTAATTAAGTTACAGCGTGAACATACGATTTGTTTGTTTGCTTACCCCTGTGTTGAATACTTAACTCAGAAAATTTGAAAAATGTCGGGTAAACGAGCGAATTTTCAAATAAGACATTCAATCCACCCCAATACTATGGTTGGGGAAGAGGATCAGCTGTTCTCAAGAGCTTACACGTATTCACAGACACGGCGGGGAAAGCTTATAAAAAACGCTGTCAGATGGAATCAAGGAGCAAGAGAGGCAAAATATGGATATCTCTTTGCTCTCTTATTTCTGTTCTAAGCGTTTCCATTCTCAAGTCACTCATACTACTTAATATACAGAGCACCGCCATCTTGCTTTTAATATCTGCCCTCAATAGTGTCAAAAATTAGCGAGATTGATCATGATAATTTCAAAAATGGCCCCGATTGGAGAGTATTCCAGGACACTGTTCGCTAAGCTCATACTTCTTAAAAAGAAGTATTGTAGCTGGTTATTAATTATACATTCTAAAACGTCTTCAAAAAATGCCAATCATTCTAACAAAATAATTATTATAAATATATTGACGAACATTACGGTCAGGAAAAATGTGAAAACATATACAAGAATTCTACAATTAATTTTCATATACTGATGGAACTATTATAATAAAGTTATGTGCCTTTATACTTATGTATTGTGGATTAAGGTGATGGCCCGTGGCGTTGTGTGTATGTGCGTCAACCCCAACCTCGATGTCGTAGGTTCGATTCCAGCTCTCAGCGTCTTAAAATAGGTCTCTCTCAGACCTATTTCGTTTATCCTGAACTTGACCTTGTGGAATATTCCAGCCCAAGTCAATCAATCTTACTCGAATGTTTTTTTACAATTTATATGCATGCGTAACTTTTTAGACATGATGCATTCTGGGATGCAAAAACTTCAAGCATGCATATATGATGAAGGATGATTCCATGTAAGTTTTCCGTTTCACTTTTATGAAAAACATACATATACATTTTGTCTTCCAATTTAATTTTATTTCTATTTCTTGTATTCCATTTATTTACCATACATAATATATTATTTCGTTTTAATTCGGGTGCAATAGGCCTCTTGAACGAACACACGGTAAACATCGGTTGAGGCACCATAAGCATACCTCAAGGGTTATCTGGAAATGCTTTCATAAATTTTCAATAAAATACACTTAACAATATTAAATAGTATTTTTTTCATTCTGGGGATCTGTTCCGACTTTTTAGCTGCATGTTGGCACAGACGACAATAACGATAGCAGTTCTGCCACTGACACAACGAGCAAGCGTCACACTCACACAGCATCTTCTGATCCAGCGTCAATCCGATGAAGAATATTGCTACCTGTGAATGTGATAAAAGGAAAGCGTATTAAACTCACATTAACCGCTTAAAAGATTCTAGGGGATAAATAGACTCCTTTCTCGTGGATGATATTGGGCAGTCTGCTCGCCCTTCGTTTTTATTTAACTCACTGGTTTATTGCTTCACTTTTGAGGAAAAGCCCGCACTCACCAGAATGATTATATTGAATTGATTTCGCTTTTACTTTGATATTTTCGGTGCAATATGCCACAACAAGGCAAAAAGGATTCGTTTTCTGATGTAAACAAATTCGAAATAAATAAATAATATGAAGTGTCAGATAGTTCACCTCACCAACTATCCGCATACATAGATTCACACGTATTTGCCGACTCTATATGTGAAACAGCTGTGAAATATTAAAAAAAACGCTATCAAACGAAATCAAGGGGCAAAACACGAGGAAGTCGGGTATCTCTATAATACCTTATCTCTGTTACAAACTGTGCTTAAAATTGACGCAGAGTACCGCATCAACATCAGTCAGCAGTGCACCGGATATAAAACGACCTGATATAAGATCAGGAAGAATGCGTAGATTAGCGTCTCTCGAAAATCACTATCGACTGGAAGCACTAATAAATGCTCAGCATTCTTTATGTTGTCACTTAGGTACGTTACATAAAAAAAATGAATTGTTGTTTTATTCAGTTTTTATTTTCTGGCGCAGTTGGTAGGATTCTAAATCCAAAGATTAGAATTCCAAACTCGAAATAAGAGAAGTAAAAAAAATACTGTTCTTAAGAACTACACTACTGCGAAGTGAAAATCAATTTATCGCTCTTCTCTTTTACAAAATGTTTGTTGTGAAGAATTTTAGGATAAAAAAGTGAAGTGTGAACCTATTTAAATGAAATCATAATTTAATGCCAAAAGCAGTTAAAATAAAAGACATTTAATCCCTATCATGAACTACCGAAAGAAATCGAGATGAATCCTCCACTAGTACCACCACAACCATATCCAGCATCACAATACCAAATACCTGCTGC
Organism: Eristalis arbustorum; assembly: GCA_916610145.1. NCBI lineage: Eukaryota > Metazoa > Arthropoda > Insecta > Diptera > Syrphidae > Eristalis > Eristalis arbustorum. Next base: position 53,063,755 of record OU744319.1, on the reverse strand, counting down.
AGAGTTCATAAAAGAATCAGCTAGAATAAGGGAGTTTAACCGAAATGATGGCTACGAACTTACCTCGTTCATACGGGATTATGATTTAAAATTTGCGCGTGCCCAAGGGGTTATTAATAACCCTGATTGTCCGGTCAAGTAGATACTGCACAATCCATTCGTAATCTTGGGACTAATCCAACGTGAGAGCAAATAAAAACAGAGTTAACCAGAAACTTTAGAGTAAGAAAAACGTACCTCAGCCTTTATCATCAAGCCGTTAGTTGCAAAAATAATAATAATGTGAGTGAATATCTAAGATATATAAGATAAGCTTAATTCCAATTAGCAGCCGTACAATCCTATAATCAAATTTAAAATTGTGAAAGAAACTCCGATCAGGTGAGACAAAACTATAACAAAAATTTTAATAGAAACTCGGAGCAGTTAAGAAATATTAATAATCAGAATTTTAATGGAAATTCAAGACAGTAAAGAAATAACAATTATAGGAATTCAACACAGTTTATTAATCGAAATAGAGTAGAGCCAATGGAAGTAGGTCATTTACAAAGTCAAGAAGTAAATTTTCAGTTACCGCCTCCTGGACATACTTACCGATAGTGGAATTAACAATAGGAAACGCTAAACTCAAATGCCTTATAGATACTGCTTCGACGACAACGTTATTAGAAAAAATAAACTAAAACAATACAAAAGATTAAAACTAGATAAAATAATTAATTTTAATACTCTTAACGGTCAAACAATAGTTGATTCAGAAATAATAACAGAGTTGCCTTTAGAATTTAATGAAAAGCAATGGATGAGTTGGAAGCTAACAACTTCTAAGAACAAAGAATTCGATTTGCTACAGATATAAAAGACGAAGATGAAGCCTTAAAACAAATTCATAAGTACCATAGATGCGAAATAATGAGTATAGATGAGAATTATGAAGGTCTTAGGAAATACATATGCATAGATAGAAAACTTGAAACTGTAAAGTAAGAAAAAAGGAAAAAATATATTCATAACTGTGATGTATGCAATCGTTCAAAATATGCAAACCAATCAAATCTAAATACTATATCACCGAAAATCTGCAAAATGTAAATCAGATCATACATATAGCAAACTACACTAATTTAAAACATAATTTTATTACTTTTATTGATAAACTTTCTAAAAATGCAATAGCATTCATTTGGAAAACAAAAATTACTTAATACTTATTGAAAAATAAGATTATTTATTTCAAGCAGAGGCATTATTGTTATTATTATTATTATTATTATTATTATTATTATTATTATTATTATTATTATTATTATTATTATTATTATTATTATTATTATTATTATTATTATATATTATATATTATAATTAACTAGCATATAATTTGAAATTATAAACTAACCTATGAATAAAGAGCGCTAGCCTCCGAGACCTGCGGCTCTGAAGTGATTTTAAATATCTATGTTTAGTTTTTTTTTTATATAATCGAAAATTAAGTTAATGTTTCGATGATCGTAGTCTCGTAAACATAGTGTTAGTTTTTTTGGAGGTTGTGATAGGATATGTTGGGTTGGTGCGGTCTGGGTTGTAGAGGGTATAATGGTGCTGGTGGTATTGCCAATCCGATATTAATTTGGAGTTGAGTGAGTGCTTTAGGAATCGTAGTGCATCTGATTTGGTGGTCGCCTCAAATTGATACATGGGATGGCGGTGCGCAAACCCAACTTCAAGTTCAAGTTCCCTTTTATACCGACGTGGCTCTAGACCCACATTATTATTTTTTTTTTTTGTTGGAGCCTTAGCAATGTAGTTGCGGATATCCGATATAATGCTTGTGTTTTGTTTGGAATTTTTTACCGCGTTGATGCTTCCACACTGTTTAGCGGTTATCCATAGAGCTTTATAGATGGCTAGGGCTTCTGCTGTGAACACGGAGACATATGTTGGTAGTATACGAAGATGAATTTCCACCCTTTCAAATTTAAGGCTGTGGAAATGCGAAGAAATGTAGCTCGTTATGTCTCTTCTGGCGTGCTGTTTTTGACGTGATGAGTCAGGTCCAGGATTAGTGACTCTGTGACTATATGTGGAGGCTGTGGGGAGGAAGCAGAGATTGAAGATACCTTCCACCACCTTACTCATTAGCCCAGTCTGGAAGATTTGTTTTTCCAGAACTTAAGCGTTTCCGCTCTCAAGTCACTCATACACCTCAGATTGTAAGCCAAAAATAAGAGAGCAAGGGGATATCCATCTTCGGCCATTTTTTCCCCTAGTCCACAAAAGAGAGAAATGTGAGAGTAGTGGAATTCCCTTATAAATCACAAATACTTTCACAAAACTATGGATCCACCAAAATATGGCAGCCGATTCGTGGATTTTGTGGGATGAAAGAGAGATATTCATGGATTTTGTGAGAAAATCGTGTGAAGCTGGCCACAACCATGTACTATTGCTCGAAGAGTGTTCAGTTGGTTCATGACTTTAATGGTAAGATTGAGTGAATAAAAGTATAATGCCACGTATTATTTACAGATATATTTAGCATGAATTAAATACATTAATGTAATATAAAGCCCATTTCTATGTCATACGAGAGAAATTAAATCACTTTCATAGCATTCATTCATAAATTCGAAAAAAGTTAACTAAAATTGCATCCTATGTGTGTGATCCCAGATATTGAATCTAAAACTATTGAGAAAAAATAGTTGCCAAAATTTGGAAGTAACTTCCATCCTATGTCTGTAGAAAAGGAAGAGCAGCAAAGAAACTGCTTATTTTATTGATTAATGCCAATTTCACATATATAACTCATATTTGAGCAAAAAACACATTTATCTGTTTCTTCATTAATATCACCCTAATGCTGCAGACAGAAACTCCCATAAACATTAGCTTAATTAAGTTACAGCGTGAACATACGATTTGTTTGTTTGCTTACCCCTGTGTTGAATACTTAACTCAGAAAATTTGAAAAATGTCGGGTAAACGAGCGAATTTTCAAATAAGACCTTCAATCCACCAAAATTGACATCAATGCCAAAATTTGGAAGTAACTTCCATCCTATGTCTTTAGAAAAGGAAGAGCAGCAAAGAAACTGCTTATTTTATTGATTAATGCCAATTTCACATATATAACTCATATTTGAGCAAAAAACACATTTATCTGTTTCTTCATTAATATCACCCTAATGCTGCAGACAGAAACTCCCATAAACATTAGCTTAATTAAGTTACAGCGTGAACATACGATTTGTTTGTTTGCTTACCCCTGTGTTGAATACTTAACTCAGAAAATTTGAAAAATGTCGGGTAAACGAGCGAATTTTCAAATAAGACATTCAATCCACCCCAATACTATGGTTGGGGAAGAGGATCAGCTGTTCTCAAGAGCTTACACGTATTCACAGACACGGCGGGGAAAGCTTATAAAAAACGCTGTCAGATGGAATCAAGGAGCAAGAGAGGCAAAATATGGATATCTCTTTGCTCTCTTATTTCTGTTCTAAGCGTTTCCATTCTCAAGTCACTCATACTACTTAATATACAGAGCACCGCCATCTTGCTTTTAATATCTGCCCTCAATAGTGTCAAAAATTAGCGAGATTGATCATGATAATTTCAAAAATGGCCCCGATTGGAGAGTATTCCAGGACACTGTTCGCTAAGCTCATACTTCTTAAAAAGAAGTATTGTAGCTGGTTATTAATTATACATTCTAAAACGTCTTCAAAAAATGCCAATCATTCTAACAAAATAATTATTATAAATATATTGACGAACATTACGGTCAGGAAAAATGTGAAAACATATACAAGAATTCTACAATTAATTTTCATATACTGATGGAACTATTATAATAAAGTTAAGTGCCTTTATACTTATGTATTGTGGATTAAGGTGATGGCCCGTGGCGTTGTGGGTATGTGCGTCAACCCCAACCTCGATGTCGTAGGTTCGATTCCAGCTCTCAGCGTCTTAAAATAGGTCTCTCTCAGACCTATTTCGTTTATCCTGAACTTGACCTTGTGGAATATTCCAGCCCAAGTCAATCAATCTTACTCGAATGTTTTTTTACAATTTATATGCATGCGTAACTTTTTAGACATGATGCATTCTGGGATGCAAAAACTTCAAGCATGCATATATGATAAAGGATGATTCCATGTAAGTTTTCCGTTTCACTTTTATGAAAAACATACATATACATTTTGTCTTCCAATTTAATTTTATTTCTATTTCTTGTATTCCATTTATTTACCATACATAATATATTATTTCGTTTTAATTCGGGTGCAATAGGCCTCTTGAACGAACACACGGTAAACATCGGTTGAGGCACCATAAGCATACCTCAAGGGTTATCTGGAAATGCTTTCATAAATTTTCAATAAAATACACTTAACAATATTAAATAGTATTTTTTTCATTCTGGGGATCTGTTCCGACTTTTTAGCTGCATGTTGGCACAGACGACAATAAGGATAGCAGTTCTGCCACTGACACAACGAGCAAGAGTCACACTCACACAGCATCTTCTGATCCAGCGTCAATCCGATGAAGAATATTGCTACCTGTGAATGTGATAAAAGGAAAGCGTATTAAACTCACATTAACCGCTTAAAAGATTCTAGGGGATAAATAGACTCCTTTCTCGTGGATGATATTGGGCAGTCTGCTCGCCCTTCGTTTTTATTTAACTCACTGGTTTATTGCTTCACTTTTGAGGAAAAGCCCGCACTCACCAGAATGATTATATTGAATTGATTTCGCTTTTACTTTGATATTTTCGGTGCAATATGCCACAACAAGGCAAAAAGGATTCGTTTTCTGATGTAAACAAATTCGAAATAAATAAATAATATGAAGTGTCAGATAGTTCACCTCACCAACTATCCGCATACATAGATTCACACGTATTTGCCGACTCTATATGTGAAACAGCTGTGAAATATTAAAAAAAACGCTATCAAACGAAATCAAGGGGCAAAACACGAGGAAGTCGGGTATCTCTATAATACCTTATCTCTGTTACAAACTGTGCTTAAAATTGACGCAGAGTACCGCATCAACATCAGTCAGCAGTGCACCGGATATAAAACGACCTGATATAAGATCAGCAAGAATGCGTAGATTAGCGTCTCTCGAAAATCACTATCGACTGGAAGCACTAATAAATGCTCAGCATTCTTTATGTTGTCACTTAGGTACGTTACATAAAAAAAATGAATTGTTGTTTTATTCAGTTTTTATTTTCTGGCGCAGTTGGTAGGATTCTAAATCCAAAGATTAGAATTCCAAACTCGAAATAAGAGAAGTAAAAAAAATACTGTTCTTAAGAACTACACTACTGCGAAGTGAAAATCAATTTATCGCTCTTCTCTTTTACAAATTGTTTGTTGTGAAGAATTTTAGGATAAAAAAGTGAAGTGTGAACCTATTTAACTGAAATCATAATTTAATGCCAAAAGCAGTTAAAATAAAAGACATTTAAACCCTATCATGAACTACCGAAAGAAATCGAGATGAATCCTCCACTAGTACCACCACAACCATATCCAGCATCACAATACCAAATACCTGCTGCAGAGTTCATAAAAGAATCAGCTAGAATAAGGGAGTTTAACCGAAATGATGGCTACGAACTTACCTCGTTCATACGGGATTATGATTTAAAATTTGCGCGTGCCCAAGGGGTTATTAATAACCCTGATTGTCCGGTCAAGTAGATACTGCACAATCCATTCGTAATCTTGGGACTAATCCAACGTGAGAGCAAATAAAAACAGAGTTAACCAGAAACTTTAGAGTAAGAAAAACGTACCTCAGCCTTTATCATCAAGCCGTTAGTTGCAAAAATAATAATAATGTGAGTGAATATCTAAGATATATAAGATAAGCTTAATTCCAATTAGCAGCCGTACAATCCTATAATCAAATTTAAAATTGTGAAAGAAACTCCGATCAGGTGAGACAAAACTATAACAAAAATTTTAATAGAAACTCGGAGCAGTTAAGAAATATTAATAATCAGAATTTTAATGGAAATTCAAGACAGTATAGAAATAACAATTATAGGAATTCAACACAGTTTATTAATCGAAATAGAGTAGAGCCAATGGAAGTAGGTCATTTACAAAGTCAAGAAGTAAATTTTCAGTTACCGCCTCCTGGACATACTTACCGATAGTGGAATTAACAATAGGAAACGCTAAACTCAAATGCCTTATAGATACTGCTTCGACGACAACGTTATTAGAAAAAATAAACTAAAACAATACAAAAGATTAAAACTAGATAAAATAATTAATTTTAATACTCTTAACGGTCAAACAATAGTTGATTCAGAAATAATAACAGAGTTGCCTTTAGAATTTAATGAAAAGCAATGGATGAGTTGGAAGCTAACAACTTCTAAGAACAAAGAATTCGATTTGCTACAGATATAAAAGACGAAGATGAAGCCTTAAAACAAATTCATAAGTACCATAGATGCGAAATAATGAGTATAAATGAGAATTATGAAGGTCTTAGGAAATACATATACATAGATAGAAAACTTGAAACTGTAAAGTAAGAAAAAAGGAAAAAATATATTCATAACTGTGATGTATGCAATCGTTCAAAATATGCAAACCAATCAAATCTAAATACTATATCACCGAAAATCTGCAAAATGTAAATCAGATCATACATATAGCAAACTACACTAATTTAAAACATAATTTTATTACTTTTATTGATAAACTTTCTAAAAATGCAATAGCATTCATTTGGAAAACAAAAATTACTTAATACTTATTGAAAAATAAGATTATTTATTTCAAGCAGAGGCATTATTGTTATTATTATTATTATTATTATTATTATTATTATTATTATTATTATTATTATTATTATTATTATTATTATTATTATTATATATTATATATTATAATTAACTAGCATATAATTTGAAATTATAAACTAACCTATGAATAAAGAGCGCTAGCCTCCGAGACCTGCGGCTCTGAAGTGATTTTAAATATCTATGTTTAGTTTTTTTTTTATATAATCGAAAATTAAGTTAATGTTTCGATGATCGTAGTCTCGTAAACATAGTGTTAGTTTTTTTGGAGGTTGTGATAGGATATGTTGGGTTGGTGCGGTCTGGGTTGTAGAGGGTATAATGGTGCTGGTGGTATTGCCAATCCGATATTAATTTGGAGTTGAGTGAGTGCTTTAGGAATCGTAGTGCATCTGATTTGGTGGTCGCCTCAAATTGATACATGGGATGGCGGTGCGCAAACCCAACTTCAAGTTCAAGTTTCCTTTTATACCGACGTGGCTCTAGACCCACATTATTATTTTTTTTTTGTTGGAGCCTTAGCAATGTAGTTGCGGATATCCGATTTAATGCTTGTGTTTTGTTTGGAATTTTTTACCGCGTTGATGCTTCCACACTGTTTAGCGGTTATCCATAGAGCTTTATAGATGGCTAGGGCTTCTGCTGTGAACACGGAGACATATGTTGGTAGTATACGAAGATGAATTTCCACCCTTTCAAATTTAAGGCTGTGGAAATGCGAAGAAATGTAGCTCGTTATGTCTCTTCTGGCGTGCTGTTTTTGACGTGATGAGTCAGGTCCAGGATTAGTGACTCTGTGACTATATGTGGAGGCTGTGGGGAGGAAGCAGAGATTGAAGATACCTTCCACCACCTTACTCATTAGCCCAGTCTGGAAGATTTGTTTTTCCAGAACTTAAGCGTTTCCGCTCTCAAGTCACTCATACACCTCAGATTGTAAGCCAAAAATAAGAGAGCAAGGGGATATCCATCTTCGGCCATTTTTTCCCCTAGTCCACAAAAGAGAGAAATGTGAGAGTAGTGGAATTCCCTTATAAATCACAAATACTTTCACAAAACCATGGATCCACCACAATATGGCAGCCGATTCGTGGATTTTGTGGGATGAAAGAGAGATATTCATGGATTTTGTGAGAAAATCGTGTGAAGCTGGCCACAACCATGTACTATTGCTCGAAGAGTGTTCAGTTGGTTCATGACTTTAATGGTAAGATTGAGTGAATAAAAGTATAATGCCACGTATTATTTACAGATATATTTAGCATGAATTAAATACATTAATGTAATATAAAGCCCATTTCTATGTCATACGAGAGAAATTAAATCACTTTCATAGCATTCATTCATAAATTCGAAAAAAGTTAACTAAAATTGCATCCTATGTGTGTGATCCCAGATATTGAATCTAAAACTATTGAGAAAAAATAGTTGCCAAAATTTGGAAGTAACTTCCATCCTATGTCTGTAGAAAAGGAAGAGCAGCAAAGAAACTGCTTATTTTATTGATTAATGCCAATTTCACATATATAACTCATATTTGAGCAAAAAACACATTTATCTGTTTCTTCATTAATATCACCCTAATGCTGCAGACAGAAACTCCCATAAACATTAGCTTAATTAAGTTACAGCGTGAACATACGATTTGTTTGTTTGCTTACCCCTGTGTTGAATACTTAACTCAGAAAATTTGAAAAATGTCGGGTAAACGAGCGAATTTTCAAATAAGACCTTCAATCCACCAAAATTGACATCAATGCCAAAATTTGGAAGTAACTTCCATCCTATGTCTTTAGAAAAGGAAGAGCAGCAAAGAAACTGCTTATTTTATTGATTAATGCCAATTTCACATATATAACTCATATTTGAGCAAAAAACACATTTATCTGTTTCTTCATTAATATCACCCTAATGCTGCAGACAGAAACTCCCATAAACATTAGCTTAATTAAGTTACAGCGTGAACATACGATTTGTTTGTTTGCTTACCCCTGTGTTGAATACTTAACTCAGAAAATTTGAAAAATGTCGGGTAAACGAGCGAATTTTCAAATAAAAAATTCAATCCACCCCAATACTATGGTTGGGGAAGAGGATCAGCTGTTCTCAAGAGCTTACACGTATTCACAGACACGGCGGGGAAAGCTTATAAAAAACGCTGTCAGATGGAATCAAGGAGCAAGAGAGGCAAGATATGGATATCTCTTTGCTCTCTTATTTCTGTTCTAAAGGCTCAAGCCCATAGAATCCGGTGCGTGCGTTGCAGTTGACATCCACAAAAATCGTATTTGCCGGACTGCAAAGAGGTGCCAAATGAAATACGTACGTTGCGTCCGAAATATGTATACATACATACAATCCCATACGTCCATGAGAGTAAAATGATACACATACATGAATAAATGATACACACATGTGAGAGTAAACTGTCAAACGGAAGAAAAGTTAAAAGTTCGCCAACTTCATGCATTCAGATGTATTCCACATATAGCCCACACTTGTTGTCTCGCTCCCTCTTATTTGCTCTTATGAGTTGTCAATTTTTTGACAAGACGCAACGCACGCACCGGATTCTATGGGCTTGGGCCTTAAGCGTTTCCATTCTCAAGTCACTCATACTACTTTATATACAGAGCACCGCCATCTTGCTTTTAATATCTGCCCTCAATAGTGTCAAAAATTAGCGAGATTGATCATGATAATTTCAAAAATGGCCCCGATTGGAGAGTATTCCAGGACACTGTTCGCTAAGCTCATACTTCTTAAAAAGAAGTATTGTAGCTGGTTATTAATTATACATTCTAAAACGTCTTCAAAAAATGCCAATCATTCTAACAAAATAATTATTATAAATATATTGACGAACATTACGGTCAGGAAAAATGTGAAAACATATACAAGAATTCTACAATTAATTTTCATATACTGATGGAACTATTATAATAAAGTTAAGTGCCTTTATACTTATGTATTGTGGATTAAGGTGATGGCCCGTGGCGTTGTGGGTATGTGCGTCAACCCCAACCTCGATGTCGTAGGTTCGATTCCAGCTCTCAGCGTCTTAAAATAGGTCTCTCTCAGACCTATTTCGTTTATCCTGAACTTGACCTTGTGGAATATTCCAGCCCAAGTCAATCAATCTTACTCGAATGTTTTTTTACAATTTATATGCATGCGTAACTTTTTAGACATGATGCATTCTGGGATGCAAAAACTTCAAGCATGCATATATGATGAAGGATGATTCCATGTAAGTTTTCCGTTTCACTTTTATGAAAAACATACATATACATTTTGTCTTCCAATTTAATTTTATTTCTATTTCTTGTATTCCATTTATTTACCATACATAATATATTATTTCGTTTTAATTCGGGTGCAATAGGCCTCTTGAACGAACACACGGTAAACATCGGTTGAGGCACCATAAGCATACCTCAAGGGTTATCTGGAAATGCTTTCATAAATTTTCAATAAAATACACTTAACAATATTAAATAGTATTTTTTTCATTCTGGGGATCTGTTCCGACTTTTTAGCTGCATGTTGGCACAGACGACAATAAGGATAGCAGTTCTGCCACTGACACAACGAGCAAGCGTCACACTCACACAGCATCTTCTGATCCAGCGTCAATCCGATGAAGAATATTGCTACCTGTGAATGTGATAAAAGGAAAGCGTATTAAACTCACATTAACCGCTTAAAAGATTCTAGGGGATAAATAGACTCCTTTCTCGTGGATGATAAGGGGCAGTCTGCTCGCCCTTCGTTTTTATTTAACTCACTGGTTTATTGCTTCACTTTTGAGGAAAAGCCCGCACTCACCAGAATGATTATATTGAATTGATTTCGCTTTTACTTTGATGTTTTCGGTGCAATATGCCACAACAAGGCAAAAAGGATTCGTTTTCTGATGTAAACAAATTCGAAATAAATAAATAATATGAAGTGTCAGATAGTTCACCTCACCAACTATCCGCATACATAGATTCACACGTATTTGCCGACTCTATATGTGAAACAGCTGTGAAATATTAAAAAAAACGCTATCAAACGAAATCAAGGGGCAAAACACGAGGAAGTCGGGTATCTCTATAATACCTTATCTCTGTTACAAACTGTGCTTAAAATTGACGCAGAGTACCGCATCAACATCAGTCAGCAGTGCACCGGATGTAAAACGACCTGATATAAGATCAGCAGGAATGCTTAGATTAGCGTCTCTGGCGAAAATCACTATCGACTGGAAGCGGTAATAAATGCTCAGCATTCTTTATGTTGTCACTTAGGTACGTTACATAAAAAAAATGAATTGTTGTTTTATTCAGTTTTTATTTTCTGGCGCAGTTGGTAGAATTCTAAATCCAAAGATTAGAATTCCAAACTCGAAATAAGAGAAGTAAAAAAAAAATACTGTTCTTAAGAACTACACTACTGCGAAGTGAAAATCAATCTATCGCCCTTCTCTTTTGCAAAGTGTTGTGAAGAATTTTAGGATAAAAAAGTGAAGTGTGAACCTATTTAACTGAAATCATAATTTAATGCCAAAAGCAGTTAAAATAAAAGACATTTAAACCCTATCATGAACTACCGAAAGAAATCGAGATGAATCCTCCACTAGTACCACCACAACCATATCCAGCACCACAATACCCAATACCTGCTGCAGAGTTCATAAAAGAATCAGCTACAATAAGGGAGTTTAACCGAAATGATGGCTACGAACTTACCTCGTTCATACGGGATTATGATTTATAATTTGCGCGTGCCCAAGGGGTTATTAATACCCCTGATTGTCCGGTCAAGGAGATACTGCATAATCCATTCGTAATCTTGGGACTAATCCAACGTGAGAGCAAATAAAAACAGAGTTAACCAGAAACTTTAGAGTAAGAAAAACGTACCTCAGCCTTTATCATCAAGCCGTTAGTTGCAAAAATAATAATAATGTGAGTGAATATCTAAGATATATAAGATAAGCTTAATTCCAATTAGCAGCCGTACAATCCTATAATCAAATTTAAAATTGTGAAAGAAACTCCGATCAGGTGAGACAAAACTATAACAAAAATTTTAATAGAAACTCGGAGCAGTTAAGAAATATTAATAATCAGAATTTTAATGGAAATTCAAGACAGTATAGAAATAACAATTATAGGAATTCAACACAGTTTATTAATCGAAATAGAGTAGAGCCAATGGAAGTAGGTCATTTACAAAGTCAAGAAGTAAATTTTCAGTTACCGCCTCCTGGACATACTTACCGATAGTGGTAATAGGAAACGCTAAACTCAAATGCCTTATAGATACTGCTTCGACGACAACGTTATTAGAAAAAATAAACTAAAACAATACAAAAGATTAAAACTAGATAAAATAATTAATTTTAATACTCTTAACGGTCAAACAATAGTTGATTCAGAAATAATAACAGAGTTGCCTTTAGAATTTAATGAAAAGCAATGGATGAGTTGGAAGCTAACAACTTCTAAGAACAAAGAATTCGATTTGCTACAGATATAAAAGACGAAGATGAAGCCTTAAAACAAATTCATAAGTACCATAGATGCGAAATAATGAGTATAAATGAGAATTATGAAGGTCTTAGGAAATACATATACATAGATAGAAAACTTGAAACTGTAAAGTAAGAAAAAAGGAAAAAATATATTCATAACTGTGATGTATGCAATCGTTCAAAATATGCAAACCAATCAATATCACCGAAAATCTGCAAAATGTAAATCAGATCATACATATAGCAAACTACACTAATTTAAAACATAATTTTATTACTTTTATTGATAAACTTTCTAAAAATGCAATAGCATTCATTTGGAAAACAAAAATTACTTAATACTTATTGAAAAATAAGATTATTTATTTCAAGCAGAGGCATTATTGTTATTATTATTATTATTATTATTATTATTATTATTATTATTATTATTATTATTATTATTATTATATATTATATATTATAATTAACTAGCATATAATTTGAAATTATAAACTAACCTATGAATAAAGAGCGCTAGCCTCCGAGACCTGCGGCTCTGAAGTGATTTTAAATATCTATGTTTAGTTTTTTTTTTTATATAATCGAAAATTAAGTTAATGTTTCGATGATCGTAGTCTCGTAAACATAGTGTTAGTTTTTTTGGAGGTTGTGATAGGATATGTTGGGTTGGTGCGGTCTGGGTTGTAGAGGGTATAATGGTGCTGGTGGTATTGCCAATCCGATATTAATTTGGAGTTGAGTGAGTGCTTTAGGAATCGTAGTGCATCTGATTTGGTGGTCGCCTCAAATTGATACATGGGATGGCGGTGCGCAAACCCAACTTCAAGTTCAAGTTTCCTTTTATACCGACGTGGCTCTAGACCCACATTATTATTTTTTTTTTGTTGGAGCCTTAGCAATGTAGTTGCGGATATCCGATTTAATGCTTGTGTTTTGTTTGGAATTTTTTACCGCGTTGATGCTTCCACACTGTTTAGCGGTTATCCATAGAGCTTTATAGATGGCTAGGGCTTCTGCTGTGAACACGGAGACATATGTTGGTAGTATACGAAGATGAATTTCCACCCTTTCAAATTTAAGGCTGTGGAAATGCGAAGAAATGTAGCTCGTTATGTCTCTTCTGGCGTGCTGTTTTTGACGTGATGAGTCAGGTCCAGGATTAGTGACTCTGTGACTATATGTGGAGGCTGTGGGGAGGAAGCAGAGATTGAAGATACCTTCCACCACCTTACTCATTAGCCCAGTCTGGAAGATTTGTTTTTCCAGAACTTAAGCGTTTCCGCTCTCAAGTCACTCATACACCTCAGATTGTAAGCCAAAAATAAGAGAGCAAGGGGATATCCATCTTCGGCCATTTTTTCCCCTAGTCCACAAAAGAGAGAAATGTGAGAGTAGTGGAATTCCCTTATAAATCACAAATACTTTCACAAAACTATGGATCCACCACAATATGGCAGCCGATTCGTGGATTTTGTGGGATGAAAGAGAGATATTCATGGATTTTGTGAGAAAATCGTGTGAAGCTGGCCACAACCATGTACTATTGCTCGAAGAGTGTTCAGTTGGTTCATGACTTTAATGGTAAGATTGAGTGAATAAAAGTATAATGCCACGTATTATTTACAGATATATTTAGCATGAATTAAATACATTAATGTAATATAAAGCCCATTTCTATGTCATACGAGAGAAATTAAATCACTTTCATAGCATTCATTCATAAATTCGAAAAAAGTTAACTAAAATTGCATCCTATGTGTGTGATCCCAGATATTGAATCTAAAACTATTGAGAAAAAATAGTTGCCAAAATTTGGAAGTAACTTCCATCCTATGTCTGTAGAAAAGGAAGAGCAGCAAAGAAACTGCTTATTTTATTGATTAATGCCAATTTCACATATATAACTCATATTTGAGCAAAAAACACATTTATCTGTTTCTTCATTAATATCACCCTAATGCTGCAGACAGAAACTCCCATAAACATTAGCTTAATTAAGTTACAGCGTGAACATACGATTTGTTTGTTTGCTTACCCCTGTGTTGAATACTTAACTCAGAAAATTTGAAAAATGTCGGGTAAACGAGCGAATTTTCAAATAAGACCTTCAATCCACCAAAATTGACATCAATGCCAAAATTTGGAAGTAACTTCCATCCTATGTCTTTAGAAAAGGAAGAGCAGCAAAGAAACTGCTTATTTTATTGATTAATGCCAATTTCACATATATAACTCATATTTGAGCAAAAAACACATTTATCTGTTTCTTCATTAATATCACCCTAATGCTGCAGACAGAAACTCCCATAAACATTAGCTTAATTAAGTTACAGCGTGAACATACGATTTGTTTGTTTGCTTACCCCTGTGTTGAATACTTAACTCAGAAAATTTGAAAAATGTCGGGTAAACGAGCGAATTTTCAAATAAAAAATTCAATCCACCCCAATACTATGGTTGGGGAAGAGGATCAGCTGTTCTCAAGAGCTTACACGTATTCACAGACACGGCGGGGAAAGCTTATAAAAAACGCTGTCAGATGGAATCAAGGAGCAAGAGAGGCAAGATATGGATATCTCTTTGCTCTCTTATTTCTGTTCTAAAGGCTCAAGCCCATAGAATCCGGTGCGTGCGTTGCAGTTGACATCCACAAAAATCGTATTTGCCGGACTGCAAAGAGGTGCCAAATGAAATACGTACGTTGCGTCCGAAATATGTATACATACATACAATCCCATACGTCCATGAGAGTAAAATGATACACATACATGAATAAATGATACACACATGTGAGAGTAAACTGTCAAACGGAAGAAAAGTTAAAAGTTCGCCAACTTCATGCATTCAGATGTATTCCACATATAGCCCACACTTGTTGTCTCGCCTCCCTCTTATTTGCTCTTATGAGTTGTCAATTTTTTGACAAGACGCAACGCACGCACCGGATTCTATGGGCTTGGGCCTTAAGCGTTTCCATTCTCAAGTCACTCATACTACTTTTATATACAGAGCACCGCCATCTTGCTTTTAATATCTGCCCTCAATAGTGTCAAAAATTAGCGAGATTGATCATGATAATTTCAAAAAATGGCCCCGATTGGAGAGTATTCCAGGACACCTGTTCGCTAAGCTCATACTTCTTAAAAAGAAGTATTGTAGCTGTTATTAATTATACATTTCTAAAACGTCTTCAAAAAATGCGCAATCATTCTAACAAAAATAATTATTATAAATATATTGACGAACATTACGGTCAGGAAAAATGTGAAAACATATACAAGAATTCTACAATTAATTTTCATATACTGATGGAACTATTATAATAAAGTTAAGTGCCTTTATACTTATGTATTGTGGATTAAGGTGATGGCCCGTGGCGTTGTGGGTATGTGCGTCAACCCCAACCTCGATGTCGTAGGTTCGATTCCAGCTCTCAGCGTCTTAAAATAGGTCTCTCTCAGACC